>JAUOZQ010000098.1:0-356707 GCA_030710315.1 Anomotaenia brevis
TTGTGCCAATATGCTTGTAGTGGCCCCGAGGTTACCTGGGAGTATCGTCGCATCGCTAACCAGGAACCCCCGAATCACCCGTTCCGAATTCAGGGCTTAGTAGCACCTGAATTAGATGGAAGCGATTCCTACACTTTACTCAGCACACTTTGCACACTTTCCAGAAATCCGCTGCTACGCAAGCGCAATCAGATCCTCTGCATTAGTGTCGCTTTCTTCTAGCTACCGCGGACTCCTTGTGTCAGTTTCAATCCTTCACTTCATGCAGTTGGATTGGTTTCACAGTTTTGAATGAAAACCGTCAAAAATACTCTCCATTTTTTGATGGATAACACGAATAACTGAAATTGAATTGAATTTGTTCCATTTATTATATAATAAGAGGTTATGTTATTGTATTATTATTTAGTATGATATCACTACAAATTATACTATATTATTTATAATACGGAGACATGTTCTATTTAATTCACAAGTAAGGGATTGAACTTTTCAACAACTCTGACACATCTGATAAATCAACCAAGTGCTAACTCTAGAGATCAATGCAAGAAGTTTCACAGAGTGATTGCATTGGTTAGCACTACATGAAAAAGGCTTTAATTTGTATGATTATTTTTTATGTTGGTCAAGCTTATAGCTACAAAACTATAAGTGAATGATTTAAGAGATTACCAGAAACATTTGGTCTATTCACATTGGATCTATGTCCCTTTATGTAATCGCCCAATTCGATTTCTGATCACTGATCTCAATCACAGCAGTGAAGTCGTAGGTTAATGATAGAGCTTGCAAGACACCGCATACGTAGAATGAGGTCACCAATGAGTTCACTAATACAAATTAGTCCCTGCTTCAAAGTTGCACCGTAGAGGATCAACACATCACCCGCATGATTAGTTTTGATTAAACGAAAGGAGTTAGGTCATAAATCAGCACTCTTTTAATTGGTCAAAGTAACTCAAATCAATGCTTGTGAGTCAACGAAAATCGGCGGTTTTCTACCTAGGGCTTAATTAGTTCTGAGGGCAAAGATAGCGGTACATAGAATCAAGGGATCCGAAAAGACCCCCCTTGAGGAGGTTCGAGGCGCCTGTGAGCGCGGTAACTAGGGCGGAAAGTTCCACTTTGAGAGCTCTCACGAGGTCTTTGGTATAATTGGCATCAGAGTCGCTGATCTTTTGCAGAATCTTTCGAATCCCTGGCAGGTAGCTCTCCCGATGTGTGTCTGTGTAGGTGGCGTCAACCAAAACGTGATGCGGGAAGGCAGAACCCACATGAGTGATGAAATATCGTGGCAGCCAAGCGAGAATATCATTCTTTATATGATTGCATCCACTATAAGTTAAAGGCAGTTTAGTTGTCAAAATGGAGTGAAGCTAAAACAAGCCGTCTTAGAGGGACTTACCCTGTATAGCGATACCTCTGGAGTTCTCTTGTGGCAGTTTGAAATTCGTCGATCTTCAGGGTCACTTTGTCTTAATGGAAAAAGTATAGATAACGATATCCCTTGTTTGAAATTAAGGAGTTTTTAAGTTTTTTCGGTTTTGGGAACCGGTAATATCAATTTCTTCTCAGCAGTTTGATGCATGTTGGTAAAAATAAATTATGGATCGTCTGTTATCTCTGACTTTTGCGACATGCCCTATGTAAGCTTATGATGGGCTATGAGCAGCTTAATGCAGCAAAAGTGAACAGTAATTAAATAGAGGTGGAATTTCGTACAGGGGTCGATGGCGAAACGCTTTTTGAGGTCCTCAAAAACCAACTTGTTTGAATCGAGGATATCGGACCAAGAGTCTCGCAGTGTCTGAGCTTTCGAATAGGCGTTGATTGGCAGTTCAGTAGATGAGGAAAATTTGAGGAGAAGGTGGAGGTGGTAGCGAATGAGGAATCGATGGAGTGGCAATAGGCTGCCATCGGATTTGCAGGGTGGATCTGTGAATTTTACGGCCATTTCCACGGAATCGTACGCCGTATGGTAGGACGGAGCCTTAAACAACGGTGGATTCTGGACAAACAAAAACAGTTTATTCCTTTCCGAAATATCTCCATTTTTGTCCCCCATATCTTCCATTTGAAATTGCACGACCTACGATCTACGGTTGAGAGGCAATGCAAATGGTGACATTTTTAATTGCTTAAGACAGAACCTACGGGTCTGAATTCGGGGTTTGTCGATGGTATTCCTAGTTGATATTGGAATGGAACGTGACTAGCAGATCCACCAACTGGGATGGCGCTGTTAAATGAAAAATAGACTCAGCAATTCAAGCATTTCTCTTTTTACCTCCTTTGAAGACTTGATCTTCTGCTCCTATAACGCCAGTAGACGTCTCTCTCCTCTGGGTCACAGGGTTCACCAACTGCCTCTATGCTATCCCTACGAGCTTCTCCAAGAAACTCATCGGCTTGAAGATAGAAGGTGCCGTTGCCTTTGACTGGAGAGTCTTGATTGAAGTAGACAATGGCCTTGGAGAGAAGTTCTTCGCGAAAGAGCTCAGTGAACTCCGTGGATCCTATGAGGCCGACTTCCTCAGCGTCCCAGCTTGTTATCACGATGCTTCGTTTGGGACGCCAACCTGTCAGTGCGGAAGCTAACCAAAGCAATTAAACCAGCCATTACTGCTCATATCTGACCTACAATAATGTCGATGACTAGGGTCCCTTCTCTATGGTACATCGGAATCACATCAATCATTATTGCTGAATTGATAGCGCCTTTGATGAGTCACGCCTACTGTGGCTGTCGTAGGTCCAGAATCTCATTCACTTGTAACCGGGGCTACAATTGCGTGGTGATATTCATGTGTATTAAAAAGTTAAGTTCACTACAACGACGGGTGATTGCAAGAGCTCCCGCACGAGTCGTCGATCTCACCAGTGATCAAAATGAAGTGGTCAAAGTAGCTCATAGTGGCCACAATCAGGCGACATGAGGTGGGTGCTTTCAGTGGATTCGACCAAGCTGTTGTAACCACAAGAATTGAGCAGCACTGACGAACGCCTCAGTCATGCTGGAACGGCATCAGAATTACTTCTCGACAAACTTAAGCAGAGGTATTGCAGTGGCTTGGTTGGATTTGCTGTCCAGTTAAGTTAATTTCAAAATAATATTGCGGGGAGCCACCAAATTGAATTGGGAATTCTGTCACATTGTCTATCACACATTAGGAGAAAGTCAAAGCAGACATTGGCAGCCAATCACCAGATAATGAACTTGTCACGGTCTACTTTGCATGCCATGACAATGTCAAGAAATATTTTAGGCTCCGCGTAGAATAAATAATAGGAAGTTATTTGTTCTTCGGTAAAATTAAAACAGTTTTGAAATGAGCCTTTCTATTGGCAATATGTGAAGTCAGTGTTTTGCTGAAGAGTATTCTTTGACTACTATAATTTTCGTTTATCTTATGATAAGTTCGACGTATTATTTCTTAAAAACCTACTGCATTTAGCACTTGCAATGGACACTTAAGCATTCTAGTTGAAACCGACCATTGCATCGCAA
Organism: Anomotaenia brevis; assembly: GCA_030710315.1. Classification (NCBI taxonomy): domain Eukaryota; kingdom Metazoa; phylum Platyhelminthes; class Cestoda; order Cyclophyllidea; family Dilepididae; genus Anomotaenia; species Anomotaenia brevis. Next base: position 3,512 of record JAUOZQ010000098.1, read on the forward strand.
ACACACTCTACTGCAATAATGATGCTAACTCAATTGTGCTGCTACTGAAGCAGATATCAAGTGGAGCATCGTGTTGCCAAAGCCAACTCGCCTTCTCTGTAGGCCAAACCGAGGAGGTAGGCCACGCCCTGCAGAACAACGGTTCCGGAGTGAGGATCGCTAGCGCCCTGAGTCCAGGCGTAGCGATGGTTGCCCAACATGACGTACTTGTCGGCCTCCGGTCCGACTCCCGGCAATATGCCAACGACGTCGACAAGCCTCGACGCATTCGTCTCAACCCTATTCACGGTCGACGTCCGCACCAGGCTGAAAAGTCAAACACACGTCGATGATTAGCGATGGGGCAGCAGCATCATCTAATTGTTAAATCAAGCCCTCAAATCTATTCATTGGTGGCGTTATTAAGGAGGTCAACTGGTGTAAGTGATAATGAAACTGATCCTGTTGGTTAAAATCATTAACTGATGGAATTACATTTTTAGCGACTAAATATTTACTAGATGAGGACAATTAACATTCTCGAGAGATTGGACAACGGTGACCTCAAGGGGGACCAGATGAGCTTAAAACCTACTAGACACCACCAGGCCCCATGAACTTGATAGTTGACGGCTCCCACGACGAGGGAATGGGCTTTCCTTTTATTCCGCCAATGAAGAGGATCGCATCGTTGAAAGTAATTGGCTGAATCGGGAAGGGCGTCTCTGCCACCTCCTCCGCCTTGTCCACCCTGTAGACCCAATCTAAAATCGATTTAGCCATCATACCCACTATCAATGCACATAAAAACACAAGTTTAAAGTGCAAGTCCAAAAGAGACGATGGGATTTTTCGTGGTGTGGTTTTTGAGGAGTATCAGGGGACTGATACTGGATAATGGATGAATTTGCTTGTCTGAGAATCAAATGGAACCCACCGATGGAGGGTAATTTCGGTGTCTCCGGATCTAAGTCATTTGTGTTCATCCTGGCAACTCGATAGCTCACTCCATCACCGGGGACACCTATGCCATGGCTAAAGGCCTTCACATCTGAGGGTGTATCGGCTGGATCCTTGAAGATAATCATGCCTCCCGGGAACTGGTCTGCTTGGAGATCTTTGCAGCGAGCCACTATGTGCCTGACCTTGCTGCCGTAGGAATTGAAGCCGTGGCGAGCAACCAGGATTATATCTGGGGAGCAGAGAGCGGAGGCATTTGGCTCGACCCACAGAAACATGGGGCTGGAGGTCTTTGCAGTAGAATTCAACTGAAACGCAAGGCAAAACCTGTTATGATTACCAAATTGTACTGAATGGCACCATTGGCACATGGTCTCGTGCTTTTGATGCACCAGCACAGCGTATCAAGAGGAACTTCAACTCCCTGTAGGCTTCTCCCCCGTGTGGGATTGAATTCCCAATGGAACAACACCAGGATTCTAGGTGTCCAAGTGCTGTCCAAGTGTTGGTGTGAGTAATCAACTTAACGGAATCATATCTGACCGTTTTCTCCAGATTATGCATGGCATTTCTGGCACCCATACGTGTGTCCAAAGGGGACATTGAACTTTTTGCCTTTACGCAAATATACATCTCGTCTCGGAAACCCTACATATTACTCCGGGTACTTGATACGGAATAGAATCAATGACGAAAATTGTGTTTTCCTGTTCTCTTGAATCTAGTTTAACTTTGCAACTCTCTGATGAGATTGTCACATTTCAGTCAGACATTAAATACTTCCAAAAGGTCTGCTCTGCAATACTTTCAACTCATGACAGTTCTCCAAGCTCTAGAAGCTGAGTGTCGTGTGGTGAATATCTATGCTGTTGGATGTTTTTGCATGATATAAACACACGGAAATAATATCTAAACTTAGGACTCGATAGAAAGACTCATTGAATTAAAGGACTGATTGCCATGATCAGCACTGTATTATTACTTTCGAAGAAATTAACCATAAGTTAATTTTGGGAAGACCGGGATCTCATATTTCATGAATTTCGAGAATGCCTATTAGGAAAAAGAAAGCTTATATATAAGTTCAGATGACTGCGACTATTTCACTCATCCCAATATCAAATCGCCAAATTTTAAGCTATCAAACGGCATTGATGACTTTCTAAAACATATTGGAAGTGATTGGAGAGTAGTTCTGTTCCATATTTGCAGATGCTTAACATGGTCCAGTCGCTCCATAGGAGTTGGGTGGTCGAGCTTCATAGCCTTTCACTGTGAAGCTGTCATAGAAGGGACTTACCATAGTTTTGGGCAATACGTGCAACCCCCTTGGTGGCTTTGTATGGAAACACGACTTCATTCCACGGGCCATTGGCTGGCGGGCCTTTTGGCATTCTCACTGTGAAATTGACTGTTCGCACAACCGGCCAGCCCCATCGGCGCCAGTCACGAACGAGCCCTTCTAAAAGTGTCAAAAATGTGCTAAGTTAGGGAGGGTTGAGGCGTTCCACCACCGAGAAGTGTGCAACAGACGCAGTGCCATGGAAGTCACCTGCAAAAAGGTTGTTTTCGTAGGTTCCTTTTAAGTGTTGTCGCCATCCTGCAAAGTAGGCGAGTTGGTTCAAAGCGAAATTCTCTGGAAGTCTTTTAGAAAATTCCTCATAAACGCTCTCCCAGTCTAAAGCTAAGCCACTTTTGGGATCCTCGCGAGCAAATGTAGGTGCAAAAAGGAAGAGCAACTCAAAAAGCAGGGGAGCGTAGAAGAGATAGCGTTTTACGGACATCTTGTCCACGCACAAAATGCGATCTCGGGTGAAGTTTCAGGAATATGTCCATCGCAATCCCAACCCAAATTAATCATTGGACTCTATCATCACCACTGCTTTGCGCAAGGCATTATCATTGATTGATATGTTTAAATAAAAAACTGCGTTTGCGTTTACATCTTGGTGCAATGGAACCACCCTTGGAATCCCAAGTATCAATCACGTATCGTGCGATTGATCAAAGCGGCTGTTTAGGCTGTCTACTTGTGATGGCGCCACAAATGAGGCACATCGATGCACTTTCTGGCGGTTTCCACAGTCGTTTTCGTCTGATTGTCAAAAGATGCCATTTTAAGGCTAATTTTGATTCCAGAGGATTACTGCAAGTGTGCTAGTTATTAGCAGTACCAGAGAAACCTACAAATCCGTGGACATTGAAATCGATTGTCGTCCATCAATGTGATTATTTAGATTAACCGGCACAATCCAACCGCCCTTGGAATAAGACTGAAGCGAGCCGATGTGAGAGCTTCCTCGAAAAGAGATCTCATCAGAATCTGGCTAGTCAGGCCATCTGGTGCCAGCTGCAAATGCCTACTTAAACGAGGCTCAATTAGAGCCGCTTCTGGGACCCCTTCCCAGTGAAAGTGCAAAATCAGTTTGATGCAGATCCTGGATAGAGCTAATGCTGGCTATTTTCTGTCAAGTTCATTTACTGACACGTTATCTCCTACGTGTTTCTTTACAGTATTTGAGAAAACTTCCAAACCATAAAGAGACAATTATGAAGTCAAGTGGCTTTCAAAAGCCAAGCCACAGTGCCTGTTAGAAACCGCTGAATCCAAGTTGTTCTCGGTTCGCCTCATTTTGTGTGACTGCCCACAGCAGTGAATCATAACAGCGAAAGGTGGAATTCTCAAGCAATTAATTTATTTTGCAACTTAGCCTCAATGCATTTGCTACACTAATGACTACTTTAAATGAGGAAGTTTCCAATCCATCGATATAAGTGAAGAGTAGGGGGAACAAAGTGCAGTATGAGGGAGAATCAGAATGCAAGTGCAATGTCCCATTCGTCCTCGGCATTGACAGTGACATCGTCTTCCTCTCCTTCTTCGTCATAGACATCTGCACCAGAAAATTCGACTCCTTCGTAGTGCAAGTCATAGATGTCATCACTGCTCAATTCACCATTGGCTGGTTTCGTGTTTTGTGCGGAAACGTGGAAATATTTAACTTGCGTGACAGGCGTGGGTTCGGCGAAGTGTACCCGCCTGCACCGCATTATCTTCCTCCTCTTCCGCATTCTTCCATCGGTTGCTCCAACATCGTCGTCATCGCGATCGATTGGTGCACGCTCCGTGACGCGTCCATTTGGGAGTGCATGCCAGCGTAGGTTTGCCTCGACGATTCTAGTGAGTCTCTCCAGCTCCTTTTGCTTTCTCTGCCTCTGCAATTCCTCCAACCACCGTCTTCTCGTTCCATCCGTAAAGCCTCCACGTTGTACCCTCCTGCTCGCCCTGTCGCCTTCTCCTTCTCCTTCTCCTTCTCCTCTTCCTCCTGCACAACCTCCCTCTTCTCCAGTCCCAATTAGCACTTCCTTGACATTGTCAGGAGATGACGCCATCTCGTTTGCACTCATTTTGTGTTTTATGAAATGTCTTTCAACGACAGGACCTTTTATACATTCCCCCCAAGATAGAAGAAACCAATGAGCACAAAGATGTTTGTTTAAAGTTCTCGCGAATTGAGTCATACACTCAGCAGTGCACCTCCCATTCAGATTCAATTTGACCCCTCTCAATGACATCATCCAAAACATGACTCATTTAGCCCACAAGCAATGTTAACACGGAATGTGTGATTTGACCTTGTGCAAACAAATTCATCTGACCCCTCGCTATCGACCACCTGCCACTCATCTCGCATTGGCCCCCAATTTCCTTAATCCTTGACAATGTCATTGTTTGCATCATTCTATGCATCACTGCCAGTCTGGTCGTCGGCCTTCCAGACTTAGCTATCTCCAATAAGCAGTTGGTGCGATTTAGGAGGACATCCCTAAGATGACAAAGTGGAAAAAGACGATCTGAGTTAAATCACTTCATCCTCTCCTAAATGACAACAGGTTTGCTTGATTTCGGAATCCAATTCACCGCTGTTAACACCTGTTAACGATGTGGGGTACCCCGTCTTTTAAATCGGTGTTCATGTCGTTGGCTTGAGGTGACCTGATAGGGCATGGTACAAGAGATGTCCCTGAACGTATTCAAATCGTTGATATCTAATATACGTTAAAATTCACATAAAACTTAGCGAACACGCCAATTTCAATTTCAGACTTATTCTTAGCGTTTCTAGACGTCGTCTTCTGATTTCGTTTGGAAGTACGCATATTCCGTAGTGTCAGATCACACAATAACGATCTCGCGAAGTGCTTCTCAAATTCGTGTACCAAAAGTTGTCCATCAGTAATCCGTTAAAGCCATTCCTGCTTAGTTTAATTATATACTTCATTATGTACTTCATTTCAAATAGCACCAATTTTCCTGTTAAATTTGTAAGTGTTGACATTATCTTTGCAGTTGCTTCCACTTCTCAATAGGATGAATGTCGTTTTTTAACAGATAACTACTCCCGGATTTCATGGACATTTAAAAGAGTAAAATAAATATCAGCAAATTAGTCTCAGATGCTCTGAGCAAATTCTTTGCCCATTAATCCAGTTTGGGATAAACGTATTGCTTCCCATGCTTAAACTTCATTTAGCTTATCCAAGTTATAAATTGCCAAGCGTTGTTGCACCTTACATATTGGCTTACGTTGTATTCAATATTAACGAAAGCCATAGCGTACTTTTACTTGTGCTCATGTGGAAAAAGATCAATATGAATAAATAAATATTTGAGGGAAAACTGGGAAGCCTAATTTGTAGACTAAATTTATCGATGAAACCTAAATTATCTAAAACTTTTAAAAATGATAGTTAGGCCATAGTAGGACCATCGATCAACCATCTTGGAGGACCAGACAACAGAGAGTCTAGGCTCAGAAACACATCCGAAAAAGCGAGCATTCGATCACACGAAACTCTCCCACTACCAACCTACCGCCTCGTGTTCCATTTATCATCATCATTTATCATTGGGAATTAGAGATGAAAGTAAGAAAAATGCCAATAAAGAGATCCTCAGTGGTGAAGTAAGTAAATTGCCAATAAATACCTCTGGATGAGGTTGCTTCCCTAATTGTCTATTGCAATCGATGTTTTACAAGCATTTGTGTTTAGTTAATGACAAATCGTGAAAATGCCCTAAAGACCGTACCCAATGCAGGTGATTAACAATTCCAAAATAATCGCAGTCCTCTGGTGACAAGCAACGCTCCAGAGCGGCACTGTGAAGAGACAATTAAAAGTGAAGAGCACAAAAGCCCCATGACTCATTGCTTAATTTTTATTCGCAAAACACTAGATCGTATCTCGGTCATGTAGAGGTTGCAGGTGACCCCACGTGTGAGTGTTTGTATGTGTTATGCTAGCGCTTACCAGGTTGGTCCTAGGCTAATTAAATGGCCTAGGGTTCGAAAATGACGCGAGCACAAATCCATGTGACTAGTAGGTCTAGTCTTACGCAAAAACGCATTTGGACTGTCTTAAGGCAATTAAGACCTCCTAACCAGAAGCTCTTTTACGCGCTTAACAACATTTGCATTTCCAGGCTGGTGACATTCTGAAACACTCATGGCATTCACGACTAAAATGAAGGAAGAGAGTCTTGGCACTCCACTTTTGCTGGAGACAAAGACAACTTTCGGATTCCTCCAATCTGACGGCCCGCACCCGTGTTCCACACGTTCGGATTACGTTCTGGCTCAAGTGATGTGATGCGGTGACAAATCACAATTCAGCTCAATATTCGTGGCGATCTCTTCCAACCCGGAAAACCTTTATGAAATACCTCCATCTGCAGCATCATCATCGTGAAGTACCTGTCCTTCCCACTGTTACCAACTGTTGACTTAGACAATGCCAACAAGTAACGATAAATAGGCGTTGTTTCAAAATCAAGGAAGGTACATCAAATGGGATTTGCCTATATCTAGTTGGAATTTATTTACAACTTGGGGTTTAAATTGTGATGAGCGAAAACATGTAGCGCCACCGTCTCCTGTGAATGTAGCACTTGTTCGCCTTTCTGGAGGTACAGAAATTGGGAAGTTAAATTGTGCAGGATCTTCTACAACTCAGGTTGGGATCGCCTAGATGAAGGAAAACGAGGGTACCTTAGTGGTTTGCGTAGACATTCGACGTTGGTATTTTCGAGCATGTGGCTTGCATGTTTTGAGTAGTTATGCCTTAACTTATCACGCATCCGAAAGGAATTTGGAATTCCAATACAAAACTAGAAACCTACCATACCGAAAACTAGTTTCCCATTTTACGAAGTTGGTGAGGTTTGGAAATTGTCGTAGGATCGAGAGGGAGGGTTCAGGGACTGAGGCTGGGATTGCAGAGTCGATAGACAGAGCAATTCCTTGTTTTGCAAATAGCGGACAAGCATATGGTGTTGTCCACAAGACGGCATTTACGGACATTAGGGCACAAGTTGTATGCATGCAGAAAATCAACGCCCAGAATTTGATGTGGGACATCCGCGATTATGAAAACCCATGGAAAAGCTCTACATAAGCCCAAATCGAGTTCTAGGAAACGTTGTCCATAGGTCTTGATTGCGGAGTGGTTCACGGCTTGCAGCTTAGGATGGGGGTTGGGGTGCAGGCGGTCTGTGGGGACAGGAGGTATGATGCTGATCTCCGCACCGGAGTCAATCATGAACAGCATTTTGCTGCGACGGTCCGAAATGAAGAGAATGCGGCTTGGCTGAGTGAGACCAGGACTTGTAGTCGCGATCAAATTCTCGTCCGGACGTGACATAACAAAAATATCCGATTCATAGATTCAATCAAAACATATTCGCTGAATGCTTACCGTCAAAGCATGACAAAAACTGCCTCAAAGGAAATTTCAACAAATGCCCTATTCCGGAATTTGCGATTCACCCGCCGTTTGAGCAGCCACACATATTTCAAGCATCACATGTGGTAAGGAAGTATCGCAACAATCGGTTACATGAAAATTAAAAAGGCATCTCACAATTTTCCCCAGTATACCCAGTTTCGCCTAACATTATCTCCAGCAGTATTAGTAGTGACTTGATCCTGAGTGTTAAAACCCCAGCATAACTCCTTTTTGCTGTCATTTAAACCAGCACCACAACAGTTAATCAATCACCCACAGAGGGACTCAAAAAGAGGTTGGAGAGTCAATTTACAAAGAAACACCTCTGTAAAAGTATTCACAAGTGCGAGAGGCATGGATAATTGTGGGATGGCACACGACGAATCGACTTGTGTCACTTTCGTCACAGCGCACCGTGAAGGTTGATGAGCATCTACTCACCACCTCCAACACCTGGGGCTCATCTACAGCGATGGATTTCAGATCGAAAGTCTCCAAAAACTTAGAAATGAGCACCTCTGAGCCCCTAGTGACTTGCAAGAAGTACGTGCATCTACAATACTAAAAATGCAACGAGTTTTGTGGATTTTTATGGAATACCAGAGTTTAAAACTCTATTTTAGTAGAGTGCATCGGTAGCATTTTCGTTTAGAATACTAAATTTTTCTAACAAACCAATACCTTTAAATGAATAAATAAATTCCTATTGAGTCCTTAGTATTACGATTTCTCTTACAGACCAACAATCGCATTTGATTTATTCTTAGGTTCAAAATTAGAAGGATCCACCAGCATCAATGTCGGGCATTCATTGAGGTATTACTAAAGTGTCGCAAGAAATGCAGTTCATTCTTCTTTTGGATCGAAGTGGGCATCAGTCACCCTCTTGAAGTGAATTTTGCAATGGATTGTTTCCATTTTAACTTTTCACAACAGAAAATTAGTTGAACGGAACAATGCTACAGAGGACGCCACAGCGAAGAACGCAATCGACAATGTTTTCGCTATTGAGAGCTATTTGGTTTTTGTTAGCTGCGAGCAACTAGCAGAAGGGAACAGCATAAAACTGGATGGCGGATAAAAGAGAGTGTCAAAATTAGAAGAGCTTAAATCTGGTAGATTCTCTCCGAGACGGATTAACTACCCTGGTCCCATTACCGGAGGAAGAAGAGGAGGCTGTGCACCCGACCGTTTATTAGAAGCCCCTGATAAGAATCCGGGGGTTATTCAGGCCGCCACAATTTATGAGTGTGCAAATTCCATCAGGGATTTCATGCATTTCATCACTTGTTAACTCCATTAATAAGGCCAATCACATTCCATTGCAGGGAGTGAGAACTTATCAGGAGCCTTGACAGGGAAAGTAATGGCCAAAAAGGAAAGGGAGGCTTCAAGGTAGGTGTGTAAGTGTGAGCAATGTTGGAAGTGGGGAGGAAGAGAAACAGCCTCAAACGACTACGGAGTGTGAACTATCACTATAAGTTCAGTCAAACTGATTGTGCAACTCTTTATTCAGTGGTTGTGTAATTTTCATTCATTACAACCGTGGTTAGCTGCAACAACTTCTATATTTGTCCAACTCATTACCTTAAACTGACTACTTGTCAGTCCTTAGTACTCGATGTCTGTTCGAGTGGCGAATTCGCAAGTTTTTGAAGACACCCCAACAAGCTGAGGCGACGCACGCCACCACGCAGCATGAGCAAACGACGAAAGCCTCCTAGGCAGTCTCATGCAATGTTACACCCTCTACGTGACTCTTTTGCTTCCTGTTCCCATTCTACCATTTGTAGTGAAATAGGAATTGACTTCTTCTCTTTTAACCTTTCAATCAACCCCAGACTAGTCACGACTTTTGAGTGTTAATTGAGAACTCAGTCAACCGGCCTGAGTATAGCCGCTCAATATCCCGCGACAGAATCGCAATGACAAGTATTTCATGGAGCTAGTGCTTAATTCGAAGCAGCAATCATATAATTAGGTACAATAGGTCTGGAACTACATAAGGGCGAAATCTCAGCATTAACGTGGAAGGGGACATCATCGACAATTACAGTATATGGAATCCCCGCTGACATATTGAAGCCAGCAGATACTCGCGAAGTTGTGCACTAGAGGTGTAGGACCTCGCAATAATCAGCATATTGCAGCAAGCCTGAGATCTCGGATAGAGACTGGTGGAATTCATGTCTACTCGAACGTCCAACTGTGGTCTCAGTGCTCTCAACCCACCGACTGGAAGATGGCAACAACCGGTCACGAAGAGCAGGAACGATCGGCGTTCATCGAAGTTGAGGCTTGCAAGTACCTCCACCAGCTGCAGGAAGGTCTCGCTATGCTTCGTCAAGCCTTTCGACACACTGAGACCTTCGACGAGATCCTCCTCGCTCCAATTGACACCCGCGTTGTCTCCAGAAATCATTTCACCGAGCTCTGCACTCGTAAACACGGCCAGCCATTCCATGGACATCACGCGCTCGAAACCCACTAAAATGGCAGAAGGGAACACCATACATCCAAGTTTCATAGCCTCTAATCATTGACAGCTGCTGTTACCAGAGTAGGAGGAACGTGTGCTAAGCTCACTCACTTTTGAAAGCATCCATTTGGAGGCGAATGCCCTTGTCAAGACAGAACTCCAGTATTCTGCGAGCATAGGCCATATAATTGCTGTTGGTTACAGCAACCGGCTTCTGCTCTTCGCGCTCAGGAATCCGTGCACATCGGATCTCCCAAGGGTAGGCGTCCAAGAGAGTGACCGCAGAAAAGGGTCTCTTGAAAAGAAATGGAGTGAGATAGGGGCGAGTGAACGCAAAGTACATATGAGAAGATTTCGGATTTAGCAGAGGCAGAAATGGCGAAAACATACCGAGGAAGGCGTATCAATGTGCATATCTAGGCAGAGGTCGCCAATGGAGCACTGAAGAACGGATTGTGTGGCTTCATCAAGAAGGTCATCCAGAGGTGCATCAGAGTGGGCTTCTCTCCTGTACTTCTCTTTGATGCTCTCGTGCATTTTATGCACCCTCATGAGGTCACTAATAAGGCTGGCGTGATTTGGGTAAAGGAGGGCGAAGTCATCGAGGTCAAGCAGACCCGTGATCCAATGCGTCTTGCCTTTGAAATCGGCTGGCTCGGATTGGGGCGCACCCTCTTCACTCGGTTCATGCCGTGGGCCCAGGTATCGAGGATCATCTCCGAGGCTGATTCGCTCACGGATAAACTCGGCTCGAGTCACATCGAACATTTCCTCGTCAACTTCCACGTCCTCCTTGCCCTCTGAGTCAGCTGTCCATTTCTGTGAACAGCCAAAGCCGACCAAAAGCTTTAGGAATGGGGTAGATAGGGGCAGGTACACAGTGTGGCGGTCCTGCAAAAAAGGAAATAAGGAAGTTTTCCTCCCAGGTATGTTGAAACCACTGCACAAATAATGGGTGGGATGGGACTTTGAGCTCACTTGAATGATTCTGGCCACCGCAATTCCCATAATGTAGAATCGACGCAGCACATCAAGAGGCACCTTGTGCTGCGGGTAGGGCGTTGGAAAAAGACCGCATGCGGGATTGATGAAGTCTTGAGTGCGGCTTCCCGTCGTGTCCTCCTGCATCCACATTGCAGCCGTTTCATGGCGCCGCATCAGTTCTCTTCCTAGCTGCGAGTAGAAATCACGAGTCACACCATCGCCCGCTCCTTCTTCATCTAGTGGATTAAGACTGTTGAGTGACAAATCATACTCACTGCTTAAATAACTGAGTAAAGCGAAATTTACCAAAATATTGAACATCCACACGTGCTTCGTGATCAGCCGTCTCGTCCATTAGGCGTTCCGTCCAATCCCAAAACAGCCGCCCGCTGTCTGAATCTGTCTCATCTCTCTCTATTGTCACGATTTCAAGCCTCACTTCGTCATCCTAAGTTTAACCAATGGTAATGGACTTTAATTGCAATTCCAGCTAATGAAAAGTGTGCAAAATATATGACTGACCGGATGACTTAGAAAACTGTCATCTCTTTGTGCGAAGTAGTACAAAACCGACCGATAGAGATCTGCCATTACAAGAGCAGGAACTGATGAATCAGATGGTTCCGGCGGTGCCTCGATGAACTCCTGTCGATTTGTTGATGCTTGCATTTTACGCCTAAAATAAATGTTATTTGACAGTATAAATGGATAGAGAACGTGGCAATACGTTATCAAAAGAGACGTTTGCGTTTACTCATGTGAGTTCACTGTACTGGAGCGGAAGAGTTTTTGTCGAATCGCGAAGGGGAAAAGAGGCTTTAGTTGTTGGGGCAAATTGATGCACCAATTCGGAAGTACATCACCCGAAATCACTGCAGCTACCTCCAATAATTGAATCTCCAGTTTTGCACACAAGCCTCTAGATTTCAAGTTATCCATTCCACCACCATCGAATTCGCTCCATTCATAAAGCTTGAAGAGAAGATGTAGTAGTTGCAGAATGCCTTCTGCGTCGGTCAGCATGAAGTCGCACGAGTCCGAACCGACATTGCCCTCTTCCGTGTGGGTAGTTCGACTTTGCTGACAGAGTCTTAGGTCCTCTTTTGTCAACAAACGGGAGAAGGTTGGCTGTGAACAAAAAATCGGGATTTTAGAGTAAAGTGCATTCATTTTTATTGGTAGAAGAAGCACAACTCCCTCTTACCGGTGTTGTCCATGAAGTTTCATAAGTATATCCCGTGGATTCTCCTAAACGTAGAGTTGCATCTTCGACTTCCTTCATAAACTCTTCGTTAGTGCCATCAAACCGATAGATGTTAGGCAGCATATGGTTGATCTTTTGAGCCACTTTCTGCGCAAGTGTAATGAGCGGTTGAATTGAGATAAGTACAGAGCATTCCCTTTTAAACAGGTCAACTTACGAATATGTGAGCAAAAATTGAGGCAGACGGATTATTGATCGCTATTTTCAACGCACTCACAGAACCTAACGAGAACCCCAGCGATAGCCAAGATGTATTGCTCAAATCGCTCCGGTTCACTGGAAGAATAAATGGAGCTTGAAAAGATGGCAAATGTGATTTAGATTTTTGGTCAAATTCAGCCGACTCACATTCTGCCGCCATTTTCCATGAAATATTAGGTGAATATGGTGCCAAACGAATATCGTAGAAATTTTCAGATAAACTAGGCTGGGCAAAGTGAATTTTCTTAAAACATTCTCCATTGCGTAAGGCTCGCATGCGACAGTTCAAGTAGTCATTGGCTGGGCTTGGTACATTCGCATTGTTAAGACCATGTAAATCGTTGATTGGAGGAAACTATTAGGGAGAAAACAAGAAAGATGAGAACTGACGGATTTTATCGAGGTGCTTTTGAATGAAAAAGTTGGGGTTATCATATGCTGAACTATACGCCAATCACACGAAGACCACCGTGTGCAAGTATTTACCGTGTAATCTATACACGTGACCGTTCCATAAAGGTCGAAGCCGCAAATTCCCAAGCGCCCCTGCTTCTCGTAGGGACTCAGATCCATGATGCGAAACAACCGAAAAGTTTGAGGTATTCCTGCCCTCCTGGATCTTTTCTGCGGCCACTTTCGATAGTTTTTTGGATCGAGAGGTATCTCTGTTGACTGAGAACCCCTTTCTATCAGTCGATTATCGCTTTTGTGAACTGATAGTGTAAACCAATTTCGGCCATCTTCAGATGCCTGAAAACAAAAATCCATGGTTATTTCAGCTCTACACTTGAAAGTCACCAGATTTAATCACAGCTAGCAAACCTGCAAACACCAACTGCGGACATTGGCGTAGGTGTCCATGTTGTAAATTTGAGTTAAGCAGTAAGACGTAGGTTGGATTTCCAGCCCCAAAGCGACGGTGAATCGTGCACCTACGAATCTTCCCTGAAGGATATCATCATCCCATTGTGGGTCTTCGGGACCAAAGGTAACACAGTCAGTGGTGGGGTACGGGACGGAAGGATTCGGCAAAGCGTCGATTCCAGTTGTCTCATTCATGTCAAAATAACTGACACAAACTCCAGGACGGAATGAAAATGTGAAGAAGAGGGGATTGATGTAGGGGTGCATGAGAATTCTATAGCAGCCATACTCAGGTTGCTTGATAAATGTGAAAAGACTTGCTGTTTTAATGTTTTCTGAGGCATTATCCGAGGCAGCTAGTGTCGGCGGATTCTTCTCAGAGGTAAGGCGAACAGGGCACCTCGAAAATCCAGTAAACGGGTTCAAATGAAGATTCGACGCCTTTGTATATCGCCTAAGGAAAAGCGAGAGGATTCAATAATAATGAAAAATGCGCTCTCATTAATTCAGTATTGGGAAACTTACAGAATGGGGATTACCCTCCGTTCAATTGTAGTGGCCTTTTCCAAAATGCTAAAGTTAGTGGATTCTGTCTCCCAATTTGGTTCGTACTCAGAGCTCAGTTCCTCTTTTTCTACGAAAATGTGGTCAAACACTGGTAGTTTTTGTTCAAGATCACAATAAACGTCTGAGCCAACCGTTTTTGCAGGGACTATCGAGTGTACAATATTGGCGATTATTCGAGGAAGAACGAAATCTGTGACGGAATGCTTTGCCAGAAGTCTCCCCAATGCTTTAAAGAAATTCTGAGGTCTCGGTTTTTCCTTTTCCAATCGTAATAGATCCTCCAGCAATGTCTCCCCCTTTCCATTCGCCTTCCGTTCTCTAAAGGTGAGTGATGCTAGTGTAAAGAAGTGGAGGGGCAGATTCTCATGACAGTCCAGCAGTTGAATCGCAGGTTTTAGAAGAGGGAGTACGCTCTCCACCGAATCGAAGACCTTCAAGAAAGCCTGTCTACGCAACTGCAGAAACCGGATTTTCGTGTCGAGGTTTTCTACTCCTCTCTGAAACGGAATAGCCGTCTGAGGTGGGTCGAATGACATTTAGCGAATAAAGAAATGAGAAAGACACTCACGACTCGATCCCAGAGTTGGCATTTGGTTGATGAAAGAACGAGCAATAAGGAAGAAATCAAGTTACTTTTAAGCAGTGACGAGGGTGACAGGCCTGCCATCTGCTTGGTGTCAGCGTTGTTTCGAAGAAGCTTTCGTTTGAGCACTTCGAACTGCCGTGTGAGACATTCAATGGCCTCGTCAACACCGCAGCAGTTGGTAGCAGTGGCAATGTGCTCTGCAATAAGTGACCACTCCTCGTCAGACTGAATGCGAGTTGCTGAATTCTCCCAACTTTCCAGCGAAGAAATCGAGCTATCCCTGTAGTCCATCGCAGATCCCAGTAGCGTGCGAAATGGCGTGGAAGGATGAAACACAAGTGTTTATTCACCTACTGACTCATTTAGAGGTCAACTTCGGCAATAAACCACCATTAAACCCACCCTTTCATTATGCTGACCTTATTGTGTATAAGGGACTAGGACACTGATATCTTGGTTAAGAATCGATAGGCCCAGGTAATTGTCGTAATCTTACATGCAGTCCAGGTGGATCACCTTATTTCAGCACAGATCAATTCGCATACATTACTTAATTTATCAAGTAATAAATCAGCCAATGTCTTCAAATAGAGGCGACATCTTTCATTGGTAGACGACAGACTCGTAAAAGCACGCCGAAGAAGCCATAAAATCAAGATAAATCCGAAATTTTAATTTAATTTTTATAGCTCAATCTGCTTTGGTAGTCGATTGTACGAAATCAATAAAACAATTTAAGCTCGGTCTGGCGAAACCAGTGCGCAACGTTGTGGTTGTTTAAGTCTTCACAGACCATTCTGGAGTCAGGTAGCTAGCTCTAGCCATCGGCATTGATCTAACAGCTATGCAAAGCATCCTAAGTTCCCGTAAATACAATAACTTCATTGAACTACGACTCAACCACCACGTAATTACAACCATTCCCAAATGCTCTTGCGTGCCTTCCCAGGTATATGTGTTTTGCAGTAGCAAGTTTTCTCTTTTCTAGATGCCACACCGCCCTCATAATTCTTACTGATAATGCTCAAGAAAATGAGGCCGAATACATCAGCTCACTTATCCGCCATTGCCCAAATTCATTCATGCAACAAGTGGAAGGGTTGATTTATGATTCAGCGGCGGAGTATATTGCTGCTGCTGCTACTGCTGCCGTGTGTTTCGCTCGTCGAACTTCTCTTAGCAACCATCTATTCCAACATTCAAACGGGTCATTTGAACAAGAGCGGATGAAGAGGAGAGTAAACCAATTTGCTTTCCTAGTTTCATTCAGAGAGAGGGTAAACTGTTGCAGTCTTGCTTCTCAGAAAGCGTACCCCAGTCACTTTAGAAACTTGAAGATACGCAACTGTCTCCCCGTGAGTGTCTCACACGGGTGTGTACAGTTTCTAACAGTAAAATAGATCTCTAATTGAAACCCACATCGGGGAGAAGGGTGGGACACTTGAGAATCTGACACTTTACTGCGTGCTTAACCAGCATGTTGCTTTGGTGTGTAGATTTGACCCACCACGTTGATGAGTCACCGGGCTTGAGTAAAGCTTGGGCGTTTCAGTAAGTTAATGATTCATAAAGTGGGTCATTTAGCCTGAAAAACAGCAAAGAAATGACTCATAAGTATGACCCGTAAATTATGCTTTGAGTTTGTTTTCAACTTGTTTAATGAATTCTTTAAGAAGCAGGTTTCGCTTGACCTCAACTCATTCATCCAAACTTGTTCACCATGGCCGGACTGTTGAGATCCGCAGAGAGCATCCTGCGTTCGAGGAAGTTGATTCTCATCGTCGACTCCATACTCCAATCTACGAATAATCGCACCTTTACCTCGCCCATTACTGTAAGTATGATGCTTGAAAACTAAATTCCATGAAGAAGTGGCCGTTAAAATGATATGATTTGATATTTCGCAGGAATTCAGATTTGAATTATCTAATGGAGATGCAACCCCAGTCTATTTGGTGCGACTGCGCCCACATCTGAGGAGTTTTCTGGGAAACTTGAAAGAGCTCTACGAGGTGGTAGTTTTCATGATGGAGTGTTGAGAATATGCCAGAAAGATCCTTTAGCAGTTCGATCCGGATGGCAGCATTTTCGATTTTCGCCTTATCACTCTGTCTGATCTAGTGTTCTAGGGGTCGAAAGCAGTCAACATGGGGAGGCTGTTTCCTGGACTGGAAAAAGTCATCTGCATAAAAGATGATAGTGCGAATGTGTGGAACCACGCACCTAACCTGATTCAGGTGCATCCATTTAAGCAAACCGCTTTTCATTTTCATTGTATATAAATTAGAATAAGCAGCTATTTATTGGAGGGATTTGTGGTATATGTGCAAGTTCTTCCCTCATTTGATGAAAGAGTGTGAGCGAAAAAGTGCCTCTGTAAGACGGCGGAACAAATTTTGAAAAGAGACAAGACTTGTCTGCAGCGTCTGGAGGCGGCCCTGGTTCATCTCCACCAACGCTACTTTGAAGAATTTGATTCTAGATCGAGAGCTGAATTGGACTCAAACAAACCGAATGCCTCTTCGGAAGACTTGCTTAGGTAGGAATCACAAGGGAGAAATTAGCGCCAATTGTTCGTGTTACCACAGATTATGGCTACTGCCTAAGTTTCAGAACGACGCGTGCCGTTTAAAATGTTTCTCTGTCTGTTATCAATAAGCTTAATTCGACAGTGAAATTTTAGATATAAAAATGCCATTGTGTTATTTGCGTGAATAGTTATTAACTAGACAAGAGCATTTTCTGAAATTTACTGAGATGTTTTTCACTATCATGTCTAGTGATATTCCTCAACTGCTTTGCTCGATCACATTTCTTTAGTGAGATATCTAAGTTTGATAGGTGCAAATACGGGCAATATGAATGGAGTCACCGCAAAGTGTAGCTTTTAAAATCGGAGTTTTATTGAGCCCTTTTAAACGTGAGACCTTAAGAGTTTTAGGAAAGTATTTGGGTTCAAAATGATGCAGCCTCTGACCAACCATCCATTGTCCATATTTATCTGATTTGGGGTGAAAACTTATCCCCCGAATAGGAGCTTCCTGCGATTGGAGCTGAGAAAGTGATATCTTATCTAGTGACTCAATACTGCAAAAACCTTCAAAATGGTTGTGTCGAAGGATTGCCCTAGGTCTAAAAACGGCTCTTTTATGACCACTATTATTTTATGGCTCATCAGAGTTTGATGTTTCGTCCATAAAATTAACAGAGTCCTCAACCCATTCACTTAGAAAACCGAAGAAACGAAGAAAACCCTATTTAAATGCACAAAGTCCTAATTCACTCTTTCCATCCTCTTTAATTTCATATTCAACTTTCGCATGATGGCACTCTGTCAAAAATAAAAATGCAAAGTTCATTAAAATCACCTGCCACTTATTGATAGCTCTCTTTGAATCAATTGGTTAGTGCCTTTTTGAGGATTGAGATTGGCAGTATCCTCAAAATAATTAGGACTCTTGATTGAACATTTACCTTAAAGGCAATGAACATATTATCCTTTACGTTTTTTGTTTGACAATATTAGGATATCTGAATAAAATATTGCATTGCATAAATAAATATGTTTCCTTCTCGCTCGGCAGAGACAAAAGTGTTTCGGATCATTTCGTTGTTCGTCATCTCACAGGACCCGCTCATTTGCCCTTATGAATACTTACATGTGAATTCGAATCTCCAATGTCTGTCTGGATTAAAATTTGCGCAATCATTTCCATGGTCTTTAATTTCCTTCGAAAGCAGCACACACACAGCCCTTTTTTTCTCCTGCACCACTTCTGACCTCCTCAAAGGATACGTACCAAGGAAGGACCCATTTGTTTTGCTTGTGCTCAATCATGTCCATCCACGCTTGCACAAGCAGACACTACACGGGCTTCCAGCGCCGTTCAGTCTTCATCAGCCGGGGTGGGGTGACCTGAGAGTAGCATTCACACCACTAAAAGGGAAGAGCTGAATCCCACGCATGACTGCTTATTTGACCATAATCTAATCGGCCAAGTCTTTTCATCGACAAATCAAGTCAGCCAAACTATAACACCGGTACACTCCTTTAAAACACACCCGCACTTATTCACAAACACCTTTCCCGGACATACGCAGGGTAAATGAGCCATCTAGAAAAAAAAAAAACAATTTAAGAGTAGCTATCCTCTACAAAGTTGATTGACTTCGTAGTTGATATGAAATATACAATGGATAAACCATACGAGGTGCCCCAACATGGATGATCGGTGGGTAGCTGTCCTTTGCGCATACTCAGAACTGTCTTTGAACTGTAATTGCAGTGGAGGTTGTCTAACAGGCATGCAATCTCTCATTCACTACATCAATCTATTATCGAAAGTGCACACCTAGAAGTCACGACCACCTTTTGATTTCATAAGCAGTTTATTAGCAATCACTACAACGCAGTAGCTTTACTGCCACCCATGGATTACGAGCCCAGTAACAAACACTCGGTAAGAGATTGTAAAGTGACTAGAGGTAACAATTTGGAACGCATTGGAAGGCAGCTTCTTGGCGAAGACCCCGCTTAATACCTCTTCTCCCCGTTCTCCTCCGATTCGCCTGGCATGAATCGAGCGTAGGACCTTCGGTACTGGCCATCGATACCAGTTAGGTAATACGTGCCAGGGAAGAGGCGTTTCTCCAGATTTTCCACAGACACCTCCACATGCACTGAAAGAGGAAAACAGTGCAGCTACTCATACACTATCAGTAGGGTAGTTTCTGAGGAAACGGAATGAACTACCCACCTCGATCGACTGCGGACTCGCGGGCTTCGAGGGAGGCGACAAAGTCCCCATAGCAGATCGGTGTGCGTTGGGCCAAGCGATCGAAGGGAGATTGTGAAGAGGCTCCGAAAATCTTCTCGATGTCTGCCGTCTCTGTGGCACGCAAACTAAACATCGAGGAGGTGTAGCCCGAACCATAGGAGAACATCAGTATCCTCTTCCCACGAATATCAACGCAATCCACCCTGAAAGTTGATTAAGCCACCAGAGTTACGCTAACCACCGAGCACTGCTGAAATGCGAAAGAGGCAGGAACTTACGAGCAGGCGAGTGAGACTAGGCAGGAGTAAAGAGACGCAGTGTACATGTTGCCGACTTCGCTCGCGATTCGCAAACTCGGCGCAACCTTGCTGTCGTAAAGGCTCTGTGAGGCAGCTAAGCAGGCCTCATCGACTTCTCGTATGATCTCCGTGCTAAAATGGCAGTAAACAGTTTGATGTTCCTGTGCTTGTGGTCCAGGTAAGCGTCCTGGTGTTAGAGCTACTAGGATTGTCGCATGGGGTTAAAAGTAGGTAACGAGAGTGTACTCACCTCAAAAGGGCTGCAAAGTATTTCATGAACAAAAGAGTCGAATCTGGGCAACCATTTAGAGCCCAAAAGGGTACTTCTTCGAGGCAATCGAAGTAGCCCCGAAGGAAAAACCTCGGGCTTCCAGTTGCAGGAAGCGAAACTCGGTTTTCAACGTGAAGTCAGAAAACACATGCATGTCTTGCGTGTGCTGCAATTCACCATTGTGGCATGATGGGGACCACCACGTATGATGGATGACCACGAGTAAACACAAGCAAATCATGCGGTGGTCCGATCTAGAACACCGCATCCGTTGTCGTAATTACATCGGTGCATGGACCGATGCCCAAACCTGGCTACCAATTGAAGCGTGAACGGTAGTCAACATGGATGCCCTTTTAAGCACTCTGACAGAAGCATGGCGCTAGGACGAACTGTGACCACTTACAAGCCACTAGGAGCCCCATGCTTTCAAAGACCTGACCGCTGAGTTATAGTTGCTTTACATATGAACAATCATAAGTCATCCCCTGCAGATGAGCAAGGAAATACCCGGTCATTAATTCCCGTAGAATGATTCATGAACTTCCGTGCTGGATGTACGTTTACATAACCAAACTAAAATCTAAGGCCCGATGGTTTGTTTAAAAATGCCAATCAGAACATTGTGGGACGATCATCTGACTTGTAGGGCCACATTTTCTGGGCCTTGCTAGGTGACGTGAATCACAACACCGATAGACCGATCTAGGATTTCTCCATCTGACAACAACCCTACCTTGTAGCGAGCTTTTTCACTCTGTTTCCAAAAGAACAGCGAGAGCCACAACAATGCTTTAGATGGGAGCTTGGGGATTTCACATTGCCACACAGACCTGTCAGCAGCACCGGCGTAGGGCGCGAGTTGCCTGATGAGGTCGTCGGCGGCCGTGTTGGTGGCGCCGGCGTGAGTCTCGCTAGCGGAGTTGTTGTCGTCCACGGCGGTGGCAGGAGTCACGGCCTTCTTGACGTCTTTGAGCACGAGCCAGGCGAAGGACTTGGCCACCAGGCGGCAAAACGGCGAGTGGAAACACAGGTAGTCAACCGGGAATCCGCACCGCCCAGCCTCGCCCACCACACTCACCTTGCGACCTGAAACAGGGGGACCAAAACGCGCACGCCATGCAGGATAGATGGAGGAACATGTAGGGGAGGGGGGTGAAATACCACACCTCGAAGCCACTCAGAAGTGTTCTTGTGGCACACTCGTTAATACTACCAAGGCACTAATTAAGGAAGAAGAAGAACTCCATTGAAGGGTTGAGAGACGTCAGAAAAATGCATTTTACACAAAGGCTTCAATTAGACCATCCGCCGCTAGTGGTGACTTTTCTCATAAGAACGCCCTTTTTGCTAGAGAGTACTTGCCGCCATTTTCTGATTAACAAATGATTAGCTCTTGATTCAGACGCTTTTTGCGACTCCAATCCTAGATGCTCCAACTCCTTGTCCACGTGGACAAAACAATGTAGCTTTTAAAGGTACAACTTCATAGGGGAGGGATTACGCAATTTTGATAAACACCAGCTTGATACTTTTGACAGATATCCGTAATTCACATACCCGAATTGTAGGTCGACGTTAGAAATTCATATGGGAATTTCGGCTCATAGCTTTAGCCTTGGTTTAACATAATGCAAAGACATGAACCAGCCCAAGACTTGTGACAATATATCAAAAAGAGAAAAAAGCCTTATTTCGACAAATTTGGCCTCAGTAACACGTGCTGCAGCGGTCAGATAACGTCGTAACTATGACGAATAAAAACGCGCTATTGTGGTGCCACTTTCAACAGTCCTTTGTCACAGTTGCAGGAATAACAAATTGGGAGATTCCATACGAATCAAGTCGCCTAAGCATCACATTAAACGAGGGGTTCACTACTGCCAGGGTCAGCTGAATAAAAGCCTGAAGCGTCAAAACGGTAACGGTCGTAAATAAGCATGTATCCGCACGACTGAGAGCGCACTAATTACTAAGACGGTCTGGCTCTAAGTTTATCAAGCCTACAAATTTGCAGCTGGCCCACACAACTCCCTACTCTAAGCAAACGTCTGTGTCTGCAAGAACGCACGATTGAGAATCTCCTAACATGATTGAAGTTAGCTCACTCAAAACTCTGTGAAAAGTGACTTCAAAGGAAACATGTGAGGATTTGCTCACCGACAAGTTTGTCCACCTTCTTGCAGTAAAGGTCGTAGCAGGAAAGGAGGGCCTCTTTGTAGCAGGTGATGCTGAGTTTGCCGTCCACCTCGGGGAAGATGGACTGCATCTTCGGCTTGTAGAAGTCGTAGCGGTGACGCATCGCACTTACTCGCAGACCTAATTCGAAAATAAAGGTAATCAAAACAGCAACCCAGATAACCCTGCAAAATGATACGTGCAGAAAATGGGTCATATAATCCCAATGGAGTCAGAATTACTTGAAAAGATATCTTTAGATGCATAATTAAATAGACACATGCCTCAGAAAATTCGAAAAAACCAACACAAGAGAAAATGGGTTTAAGGATTACTGAGAACAGCAATTGATTCTTTTTGAAAAGGAATTTGATAGGCGAAACAGACGAGACGATAAAATTATTTATTGGCGTTAACACTTGAAAGATTTTGTAAAACCTCTAACGTATTGCTAAGCAAAATAGGATTCATGTGATATTCCATAAATATGACTGGAATCTTGACCTAAACATGACTTCGCTGAGCCAGATGTGTTAACGAAAAAACTAACATTCAATGTAGACTTTATCAAGCTGACAAAAAAATATTTGGAATGAAGGAAGAATAATTGAAGAAATGCACCGAAAGCGAATCCACTAAAATGCAGGCCAGAACAAGCAACCAGGAACAAACTTTTAAATAAAAACAGTATTATATGTGCGTAATACAAACACGTAATATTCTATGCATGGCTCAGCGGAGTAAATTAGACGAATATTTATGGATATCTATAACCTCGGAAACTATTAAAGATAACTAATTTATCAATGAGCATAATTAAGTAAAAGTGAAGATTTTTGAAGGACGAACCGGAATCTACGATGACGGACGCATGAGGACCAAGAAGAAGGGCAACCGCCCCGGCACCACCAGTCGGCTGAGTAGCTGGAGTAGAGTAGGTTGCGATATCTGCTGCCACAACCAAAGCCAACCGACCATCACAGGATGAAGACTCAAGCCAGTTGATAGCGTTGAAAAAGGCTGCAGTTCCACCGTAGCAGGCACTCTTTACATCGACTCCAACCACGTCAACATTGCCACTTTCTTCAAATAGCTGCATCAAATGAGTTTTGATGGCTTTCGATTTGTCAATCAATGTCTCAGAACCGACCTATTTCAATAAAGACCACAATGTTGAACCAAGTATTCTAATGTTAAAAATTCGCTGAACGAATTGACGCACTTCCAAAAAGCCAACTTTCGTTAGATCAAGACCCGTTCGTTCAATCAAGCGATGGGTGACCGTCAATGCTAGAGAAACGACATCCTCAGCGGTGTCACATACACCCATTGCTTTTTGACCGAGTCCCTTTGTATATTTATCAGGGCACTTAAAATATTCCTCCATGACGGCTTGGGGAACATATTTCTTGGGGAAATAAATCTCTGCAGCAAGTATGCCTATATCGTTCTGCATTTGTTATGTTCACGTGCAAAACAATACACCGAGTGGAACAGTGCGCGGCTTACACAAGTCCAAGGCAATTGGAAATATTATAGTTTCGTAAAATAAAATACAATTTTGTACACTATCAAATATTATATTTTTAATTTATATATTACTAAAATATTAATTTAATTTTAAACTGATAATAAATATTATTTGCGTAAAATTATTATTATTTTTTTATAAATTTTTAGTACGAATGCTAGGATTAAGGATCCAAAGAAAGGTATCAGTTTGGGTGTGTGGTCATTAGTTAGGTGTTGTATTTGCATTTGGGTTAATTTGCTGTTTCGTTCTCTAGCATGGCATCGGATGAAGAACTTGCAAAATTGGATATTTCGGAGAATCTTTTGCAGATGAATTTCATGCGGCGGACTCTGCTCGCCAAGACCAAACTCGAAAAGCCTTCGAAAAAATGTGATTTTCCAGTACTTGGAGATTTCGAGTATCCCCTTCCTGATTACATCAAGAGTGTGTTATCTAATCGGCTAAAGGATATTTCCAGATGGTAGTGTCGATTTCTCATTTTACATCTGCCTAAATTTGTCACTTTCTGTACATAATATTTATCCATAACTTCTGTTCAGTCCAGTCGTGAAGCATGTGGCAGGAACCAATGGGACGCCTTTCCCTGGATTTCGGGCCAGTTACGGAGGTTTTAAAGAACAAATTGAAAGCAAATCAACTGTAGAGCCAGCCGAGTCAAAGCCAAAGGAAGAGATTATAGATTTGACAAATGACGTAATTACGAATGTGACATCTGCTGGAAAAAGAAGAGCGCCTAAAAGAAAGCGTCAAGCTCCAAATCATAAAAAACTTCGCAGACAAAAAAAGTTACTCGGTGCGTTCTCCTATCCCTTTATTGTTGCTTTAGCAGCGTCGGACTAGTAATTTTTTCATTTACAGGTACGCGTTCAAAAGTGCCTGCCAAGAAACAAAGGCGAAGTAGTTCCTAATATTGGCCTTCAAGTATGTATAGAATTCTGTGTATATAAACCCTTCCTGTGAAGTCGACTTGATTTCTCACCAGTCCTAGTAGGTTTTATTGTGGTGTCACAGCCTTATGTAAATAATGGTGCACCTCACGGAATGTATTTATTCTTATCTGATTCATGATGAGCTCTCGGGTCTTCACGACGACTAGAATTACCCCTAGGTTGACAGCTCCGAGGTGTTCATAATGGCACATATTTCCAAACCGCCAACTGTTTCCACCACGACCAGCCACTTCTGTTTTGCTGGGCGCACTGCCGATATTTTGACGTCATCGACGGTTTGGGGGTGCTGTTTCAGAAAACCAGTCAGTTGAGTTGAATCCTCCCCCCTTGAATACATTACCCATTCTTCCTACTTTGGAAAGGATAACTTTTTTTAAAATTTGCCGTGGGAAATAATGCGCATCTGCCACGGTTACTGTAAAACAATCCCTATTCGGTTTTCTGATGCTACTTCATCTCAATTTGACCTTTCCGATTTACGTGAGCCCACACCAAAAAAGTGCAAACGAAAGGCGATGGAAAACCCAAAAGGTTAAAAAGTCACTTGAATAGAATGACAAGTCAGGCAAATAGAAGGCGCCATGAAGCTGAAGGAGTAGCAGTAGCGGCAGCAATAAATGGGAGCCGCAGTCGTGTGCTCGTGGTTTGCAGTTAGAGCTGGTGAAAAATAAGGAGATACGCGCATTTCGACCTCCGGTGGCAGGCGACTGCGAGTGAGGAGGTGGGGCGCAGCCCTCCACGTTTAGACGGGTTCCGAGACCGGAACGAAAGTGTGGCGGAAACTTGCTCGAGCCGATCGAGATACTGGCGTCATGAACTGTAAGGAAAATAAAGCATGCTAAAAACGGTTCTTATTCAATAGCAATGTAGGAGCAGACATTAAAAGGCTGAATAGCTCATCCATCAATATTCTCTCCCTAACCAGCTCCGCTAAGCACTTAAGGGGCCTTCTTCGTGGTTCTTTATCAACCTAATGCAAACCAGCATTTATAACATATTGAGGCTTGAAGCCCGCGCTGCTCGCTCGACGCAAGGCCCTCTCGAGGGCTAGAGGCGCGAACCACTCTCTCCAGAATAGAAATTTATACATTTATAGCTAGTTAAAACGAGGTGTATTTAAGTTGAAGTCCCCAGCTAACCACTAAACCTCTGTAGTCTTCATTGGTTTCAAGTTTTTGGAACTGGTCACATTTCACATTCATTGACAGAACAAATTATAAGGGTCACCAAGTTTGTCACGTGCATTAAATAACTTGGGGTTAAGTGAAGCAAGCACCCATGAGAATAAACTTTTCATGAAGGAAGCAAAAAGTGATTTCTCATCGCGGAATCTGTGATTTCCGCCCTATTCGAAATAGACACTCCAGCTGCGTTCTAAACTTCAAGTAAAGTTGGGAAACAGACACCTCATTAGGTTGAGAAGGCACTACAGAGGTTCATCGGGAATGAACACCAGTCTGTAACGTGAGAACCGATAACCCAAGTACGCGGAGGTACCTCCAGTGCCAGCCTGCTAGCAAGAGAATGCGACTGGATCACGAAAAGAAACTGTTCAGCGTAAGCAAGTCCGAACATTACACTGCTTTTTATTTAACTGCAATCAGTTTCAGGCAGATACCTATGTAAAAGAGAGAAACAATTTTTTTTCCACCTTAAAAAAACACATTTTATGATAAGGTCGAATGTATGACTATTGGCAAAACTCAAACGTAAAGGAGCATGGGTCATTTACAAGTTTCTGGAACTCGGGTTTCGTTCTGCAGTGGATTCTGTAAAGATTATGAGAGACAAGAGACGACTCTTGCTAGGGAAGAAAGAGAACCTCAAAAAATGACGAAGCTGCTCAAAATTTCAATGAAGCAAATCGACGGTGATTAACTGTCAATCAGATAGCTATAGTTCCTTTTGGTGGAAAAATTCTTTATGATAATTGAGGGTTAGAGCAAGCTTTCAGTTTAGTGAGTCCCAAAAGCGTTGCCACATGATGAACAGGACCTTCGAAGTGAAACCTCTTTAGCATTATTAAACAGAAATGAAGCAGAGGAAAAGCATTTTTCGCTGATGAAAATTATTATCAAAGAGGTGATTTGCAGAGACCAAAATACATGCGTGTACTCATCAGGCTCACATCACGAAAGGCAATGACAGTTTTCTGGGCGTGATTTATAGGGTGCAGTACTAATAAATCACTTTAAAAACCAAAAACTAGTGCCATGAATTTGCTATTTTGTGGAAGAAAGATAAAGGAGGACGGATTGACTTAAAAAGTGGATAGGGTCCTATTCTTCAAAGCTTGAACAAGATATCCTTCAAGAATTACAGCGGGAAGTGCTTCCTTACCCACCAATTAGTCCCGAATTAGCTCCATTAGAATACTAACTTTTCCAGAACTCCAAAAGTCCTCAAAGGAACCCAATATAATGGCGTAGAAGAAGCAACACCCATTTTCTCCACTGATAGGCTCCAAAAACGTCCTCCAGACGTCTTCAAACATTGAGAAGGGCTTTGACCTGAGAAATAAGCTCATGTACACATGTTGTTTTTGGTCCGCCCTCCTACACCACAACCAGCGAGTCTCGCACAAACATGTGAACGCAAGGTTGCACAAAGGAGCACCCAAAACATGTATGCACATCTTTGCACTGCAAGTGTGTGTGAAAAAGTAGTTCTTAAATAGGCACTACGCTCACTAGAGTTGCGTCAAAACTGAGTAAGCGATTTCCTTGCACGAAGCACCTGCTTTAATTTGCATACGTTAGGACATATAGGGCGTGAAACTAATCGCCCCAAAATAGACGCCTTTTGAGATAGCTTCAACTAGATATTTGAGTGCAGATAATGGAGTGCATCACCTTAAATGTAATTTGATATAAATATAGCACACGACTTCCCAAAGTAACTTCCTTGCCCATGGGGGTCAACTGACGTAGCGAAAGGAAAACTCACAATCATGATAGCAGCAAGAGCCCCTAGAATGGAGCCCGTAACGACGTCGATGGCGCGATGTCGGTTGTCCTGGATACGCGAGAGGCAGATGTAGAAGGCAATGCTGGCGGCGCCCACCTGAAAGAAGTTCTTTATCATCACCGCGGGGCCCATGGGCCAGCGCAACTGCAGGTAGAGCTGTAATGGAGAGAGAAAAGTCTTAGTACCTCCTTTGGCTTGCGTACGCGAAATACACTTAACTTTGGCTACAAAGTCCAGACATTACTTCGGTTTAAGCAAGCCAATTAAGAGTACCAATGGAATAGTGCGTCCTAGTTTTGTTGAAAAGCCTATGATCTAGCATGCATCGAATTTTACAAACAGAAAAGCAATACACCCAAACACATTAACTAGGGAGTCGAATGAAAACAATGACAGTAGAACTAAGGTGCACGGATAGCGATTCCACGAACTTGATGAGAGAACAGGAGCTTACGGAAAGTGCAACAGCACCAAATACGGCTGCAGCAGAATGGCCTGATGGGAAAGAGACCCGAGCTTCAGCGATTTCTCGCTCGTTGGGTTCTGTACAATGAGCAACCTCTTGGTATCCAACGGCAGGGTAATTCGAGGGTTTGCAAGCCTCCAGGAAGTATGGCCTCAAACTACCGACAGTATTTTTTCCAGTACCGATAATTAGCATCAAAGCGATGAAGGCGAACAATGTCATTCCGATTGTTTGGTAAAGAGACACAACAACCTGAATATACCGTTCGTATGAGAAGGAAATAGTATCTTACCCTTGGTAATTTACTATCCTCATTGAAGGAAAACCCATCCTTGTATGCTTCGATGAGTTCGAAAATCAACATCTACGAGCTCGATTAAGTGGGATATCAGGGCATACCACAAGAACAGGTGCACCCAATCCGAACACCCCTGCCAACACAAACGAAACGGTATTAGGCTTCATGGGATAAGCTATCGATGTGTCGTCTGGGAAGAATCCACGCTTATATTCTGGCACTATTTGTATCACGATCAAGGGAACAGCGACTAAAACATGAATATTAATTAGACAACGGACTTACCTAAAGCCAATAAAATCACCTCACCGATTGTGAAGCCAACCAAATTTTTAACTGAGCCCATTATAATGAGTATTTTTGTAACTATATGAGCGCTGTGGAGGTTGGGACAGATAGACCGGCTCAACGATGAAACAGCCAAGCGAACCCGGAGAGTAGCCGTTACAAATACCCGCTTCGTCAAGAGTATATGCCATCGACTAATTAAAATATGTTTGTAATTGCATAGACATGCTAAATTTATAGGTAACTTTTTAATATCCCAATTGGTTTGATTAACTGTCAGTGAATTACAATGGATTAACTATTTCTATACATTTTGAACAATATTAAAACCATACTACCTGGACCTTTGAGCTTTTAGCATAAATTCCACTATCTGATTAAGAAACCGGAAGTAATCACTTTATTTTCACCTCTTGTTACTTTTGTAAATTTGTCTTGCTCCATATTGTATACATTTCGCAATTACTCACATTTTCATCGTAGGCGTTTATAGATGCACTAAAGAGATTCCGAACTTGTATGACACTTCTATATTAATCTCTATCTACAGGCTGGCCATATCCCGTAAGTTCGTTCGAGACCACACGTACTAAGCTTTTCTTGATGTATTGCAGTTTAGTTTAACGGTACATTTGCTCACATCGTATTTAAACTGCAGACGCGAATTACACTTCCTCTTGTATGATCTCCAATAATCTTTTTAAATTAGTCCAATACCCATTTAGTTTTACATACAACTAATTGTCGACTAATTTACTCCTGATCTTTATCACATTGAGCTAGTCTAAGGTAGCGACCCAGAGTTATATCCACTTCTGCACTTGTTGGTTCAGCATATAGTTGTAGGGTAATTTTATTCATTGATGATTAAAGGGCATTATCTATTAACTTTATTATTGCATAATGCATTTTGCTCCGAGATATATAATAAGGTACCAATCATTCAAAAGAAATTTGTCTTATCGGCTTACACTGCTCAAGTTCATTCGCTTTACGCGTGTTATATTAACGCCAGTAATTAGGGAATCAGTGAAATAAGCATAGTTTTTAAGAGTAAAATTTCCACTTTGGCAAAATCGAATTCTAGTGAATTTGAAGGTACTATGGCTTTTGGAACAAAGCAAAATGTCTCAGTAATGGTTGACGTACACAGCATCAAGTGCTCTAAGAGGAAATGACGAAGCCGGTAACTCATTATCCCGAGGCATAATTTACCTATGTAGCCGACGCACTGGTCATACATGAGCTTACGCACCAATCTTAGGAATGGGCCTTTTCAACCCGACCTTTTGATTAGATTTCTCCCTTCTTGTATTATCTTAATGTGGGCACGCACTCTGAGTGTAGTGGTAGAGGCACAAGCTGTGAGGCACACCTATACAGTTTTGCGAGCTCTCTAGCTTTATCGATTGGGTGTATCTGTCACAGTCTCAAGCTGAATCCATCTCCTCAAGGCGAACAATTGTGAAATGATATCTGTTTTCCAAAAATTTCACAGCTCCAATTAAGAAGATGTATTTCAGTGTAAGATAGAGTTCAGCTCGTCGTGCATAAATGAGTGAGCAATGCGTTTTGTTTAACCGTCACTAGGCAGAGCTTCCCTAAAGAATTTAAGATCCTTTAAAATTTAAATTTTGACGATGAGTTCAGAGTCAAGAGATTATGAGGAACTTTCCCTGTTCAGGCTCTCAATACATCTAGATATTGCTAACATATATCGGCCCCTTTTAGGGGCCCAAAGTACTTCAAAGATAAATCTTTTAAGTTTGAAAATTAACCCTTATAATTTACTAACACGAATTAGTTAAAGCGTCTTTTGAGACTTTACTGATTAGTGAAAAAATTTGAAACAAAAGTTATTTTCATATCAAACATCTCAATTTAAAATAACTCCAACGGTGAAGCCAAGAAAAATCCCCATATCTTTACGGTGACTAATAATTCTCTCAGTCAATTTCTTGTCTAACAAAGGTAGATGAAGAATTGTTGAGTCTTTTAAAAATACATGGTAAGACTTAATATCTGCCCTGTGGTCTCCGGGAAGCTTAAGGCCTATGTGCAAGTTCGGTACCACGGATCAACTAAGTTGGTGAAATTCAAGCTAAAATTGATAAATTTCTTGATTACTAAGTGGCCGATTTTAACTGATTTTATTCAAAATAAATTTAAAAATACAATTACTTTTTAAGAAATTGCTATCGATTGAGTCAGATATTTTATAGGAATTTTGTTATACCAGTTTTATTTTATAGGTCGAAGGTACTTGCAGCAGATTAATACCGAGGGTTTTGCTGTAGATGCAGGATGGCAATAGCCTACTCCCGGTCCGTGGCTACGGCGAACTATGGTTCATTCTTTCGTCTTCTCTGCAGATGGAAGGGCAGTGTCTATAAACTCATCTGGGTTGATGTGGTTGTGTTTATCATATTATATACTGTAATCGCACTGGCATATCACTTATCACCGATTTCCTCACCCGAACTCCTGGAATTTCATAAGAGGATCCAGGATTTTCTTAAATACGTTCAGAATATGTGTGATTCATTGCCGGTTTCTTTTATACTTGGGTTTTTCGTAACACTTGTTGTCGGCCGTTGGATTGACCAATTTAGCTACCTACCAACTTCTGATGGTGTGGGGCTTCTTACTTCAGCTTATATTCAGATACCCGCTCGCTCAAGTAACAAAAAGGTCTCTGTGGTCATTGCTGATGAGGTTACAGTCATTCGACAGAGCATAGCACGTTACATTAACTTGGCTGCCGTCCTGTGCTTCCAGACTATAGCTCCGAACGTGCGAAAAGTATATGAGAATACGCAAAACTATATAAGCAGTGGTCTCATGACGGAAAAGGAGCATGAGTTCTTCGGACAGATTGACCCACGGTACCATCCCTTCTATGTTCCGCTCATGTGGGCCATCACGCTTGTGAAACGCGCCAAGGTCCATGGCTACATCGCCCATGAGCGACACATGAACGCCCTCATCGATGAAATTCTGAAGTTCCGACTATCGCTCTTTACCCTCCTCAATTACGACAGCGTCCCTATCCCTCTGGTCTATACTCAAGTGAGTTCCGTTTTAACCTGAAGTACACCGTAACTACAGATAGAAGCGCACATTCGTCAAATGCCTCATCGTATCCACATGACTATTGTGGCTACGCTGCTGAGTGATGGCGTTGTTTCGCTCTTAACAATTACCACCTAAGACATCGTGACTCTTATTTTGGTCCATGAATATGCGTTTTGGCGTAGGGAAAATATAAATTTAAAGAGATTGGAGTTGATCATTTTTTGGTAATTCGTTTATCAATTACTGATTGAATATCTTAGTATAATCATAGCACTATTTACATATTTGTTAATTGCATCATTTGCAATAGTCATCCAGGCACGAAAGAGATGGGGTCTCTTTAATTTTGTGCATTAAAACATGTCTACGCCTCTGTAATTAAATCTTCGCAGGTAGTGAATATCGGAGTGTACGCAATCTTTCTGATCACCCTCGTGGGCAGTCAATTTCCCCGCGAGCTGCCTGTCGTGCCGGATTTCTCAACCAACGCGACCGTTCCTCCAGTGCCCACAACGCCGGAATTTGTGAAACCGATCCTCTACGTGCCCGTGTTCTCCCTCCTCAATGTGACCTTCTACCTGGGCTGGTTAAAGGTCGCACAGTCGCTCCTGAACCCCTTCGGTGACGACGACGAGGACTTCGACCTTCTGCCGCTCATGGAACGCAACCTCGCAATCAGCCTCTGGATGGTAGGTCTTTACTGATCTTCAAAGGTGGAGTTCAAATGTTGGGTCACTCATGCATGAGTTGTTGGTAAGAACAGTAGTAGTCAATCACGCTGATTTAGTGGATTTGGGGCTATGGGGAGCAGTTGAAGGTATGGAGCTAGTTGTGGGGAGTAGCAGCGGTGCACTTACAAAAGTCCTAATATAGTGTGAATCCCGAATTTGCCAAAATATTTCAAGGTGGTTCTGAGGAGCCCTGGTTGACTCTCTCTGAGAGATTAAAACTCGACCTGCAATTTATCAACTTCTGATGGAGTTTCCTTTTGAATTTATATATTAGGACTTCCTGGTATTACTGAGTAGGATAAATAGCTTGTGCGTTGGTGTGTCATTAGAAAAATTATATTTAGAATGTAATGCCTTTTTATCTAAGTCTCTAGTTATAACCACGTTATGTAAATCGTTATGTCATGGCCTGTAGGCGATCAGTTAGAATGAGACATCTTTTGGTTACGTAATTTTCTACTGCTTCTAACAGTCCATTTCATTCCTATGAGTTTCATCACTGCCTGCTTTCTTTATATTTCTTTCGGCAGTACTTCTGGAACCTACCGAATTTGTATCCATCGACGTTTTTTTATCTGTAAAGGATAAATTATTGTAGATCTTTTAGGGAGTGGAGAATGGTATACCATTGGGAAAGTACTTTTAAGGGAGGTAGACACTTTGTCTGAAGTTACAGGTTCGTTCATAGAGGAATTTTTATTCATTTTTGCAAAACGTAAGTTGAACAAAGCCCTTTCTCTATAATGAAGGCAATATGGTATTTCACTTGTTTGTGATGATAACGAAACCACTTCCAGGTATTATTACTGTAGTATGTCCATTGAATTGATGGGATGTGCCTGTAAAATGTAGACAATGAACTTATAACGTGGAGAGACTTTATAGTAACTACTCCCGACTATTTCAACCAGCTTTGGTAGACAAGTCTCAACTGAGATTTTCTACTAGATGAACTCTGGTTCCAATTGATTTCCCAAATGCTCTTTCTGAGTATCGTCTTCTACGAATCAAGCTCGGAAAAGACTCAGATACTCTTCTAAGATATGAACAACGGCATGTATTCTTATTCAGCAAATTTTTCTATTCAAACTTTTGCGTAAAGTTGTTCTGAAAAGCACTGTCACTTTAATCCCTACCACTTTAAAATCTTGATGAAAGTTGATCTCAATGGAGCTACTATGGGTATTCACCTAGAATCCCAATGTGTTTACCCTATTGTAAGGTCTTTTCCATGGGTGAAAGGCTTCTTTAATCTAACTCATAGGGTTATGGAGTTTAGTTATCAGGAAGCAAGATAAATCTGATTAGTTTCATTTGGGTTTTTTGAACGGGTCTTCAATTGCAAGTCTTCTAACCAGTGAAACCATAAGGAGTAATTTTCATCAACCCTAAAAGATGCCGTTCACGTGAAAGCGTGCTCTTTATTCTCACGAAGCGTTGTCATCTGCATTCATCTAGAAGATTTCGTTTAATTAAATCCATTTTGATGCTCACTACTTAGGGGAAACGTATGTGGTAATTTTGGTAGCAAAAATCGACTTTGTAATGAAATTCTTGTTGGATGCTGTTTCTTTTTAAGAGTTTTCCCTCAACCGCAGTGGGACGCGAATTACAGACAGCTGCAAGGGCTACCAAGGCCTGATTGACTGCTCTAATTCCGTAGCAACTGGATTGATTTGCATGACCGATTTACTACTATGAGGTTACTATTGCATCGAACTCTTAAATGAGTTAATATACTTTTTATCGAGATAGGTTGATCTCCGCCATGGAATGCCCACCCAGGCGGCCGAAGACTCGGGCGAACAGCAGGATGAAAAGCAGTTCAAGCGTCTGTCCTTCGTCAAGCCGACCGACACTCTCTTCTTCAAGCAGACCGGCCCACTGGGTAACCTGGTGCCTGATTCCGGGGACCCCGAGGATCCACTGACGGAGCTCTTGGCTTCTGCGGCCGAACTGCAGGTGCCCAACTCCTTGGCGCCTGTTGGTGGCACCAACTTCGACGAGAGCGGCCTTGGCACTGGAGACTGGACGGGTCCGAAACCGGTCGGCTCAGCCGCCGTCGCATTCGAGCGCAGGGAATCGCGGCGATTCAGCTTCATGGGCTCCGATGATGGTGGTCCGAGCAGGAAGCACTCGTCTATGGCAGTGAGTAGAGCCTCTGCTTTAAGCAGGTCGCATGTAGGAGAAGAACTACATTCTAGAGCCCATAACCAAGTAGCCTTGATACTCCTTTATGCCCGATAGGGTATTGTTTCTTAGTGACAAAAGATCAATCCTTTAGAGGTAAATGTGCATCTGATGTCTGCTAATAGTGCCAAGCACTTGGAAACTTCAAAAGCACTATATTTTACCCAGAGATTGTCTTGAAAATCTCCTCACATGTCGATTAATATTTGGTTGATAATTTTCTTCACATTAGTATTAAGCAGGTGATCGGTGTGCGTTTATTTTAAGATATTTAAGTTTGATTCAATTTATTTCTATATTTAGAACATTCGCCAGATAAAATGGCGTCATTTAATTTCATCCAAATAATTGTTTCTACATTTGGTGCTATATTTAGGTGCCCCAAACATGCACCAAATATAAATTTTTCATTTAGCTTCTGCTACCCTATCAGTTTTTGGCCGTCTTTCGGAACGGTGTTTGATTCTGATATCCCTTTACACGCATCCCATTCACGTATATGGAAGGCAAAATGCAGCTCCCATTGGACTCCAACCATTATTTTGTCAAAAGCCACTCATAGGAAACCACCTAATTCAGTCCCTCATGGAGCATTTGACATCTAGGGATGGGATGAAGTGTACATTTGGAGCACCTGACCACAACAGGGCCTTAGGTCTATGGTCATTGAATTAATCGATGCTTAGGGGTTGTGTTTCATACTTGAGAGCATTCTGGTTGAGTTCATGGTGGCTGTATCCGATTGGTCGACTTCCCTCTGGCCTCAAATTGATCATGCAGCCAACGTTTTTGCTGGTTACTACGTACTGCACGCAATGTCTACCTTTCGGCAACGGTAGACAAGAGTGAATACACATGGAAATTAATTGTTTGGTTGCATTGCAATCACCAATCATTTCTACACCAGCGCAACAATAAAATCGCTAATCATAAGTATCTATTTAAAAACTTTTCTAAAATCGTCTAGTGAAATTTTAACGGAAGGGAAAATTTTGCCGTTATTCTGGTAATACTCATTATACCACAGTCAATTTTAGCATAGTTTGGTGTATTCGGCCGTCAACTTATGGTTTAAGAATCCAAATACTTAATCCAAAAACCACGAAAATGAGACCCTGGGCGCATCGAATAAAGAAATCGTCTGATCCTTTGTACTTTTTTGAACCTCGAGGGAAGGAATAAGACTCAGTTTCATCGGGGAAAGTGACAGCGGTTCGCAAAGCGATAGTGAGGTTGTATGTGGTACAATCGGATTAAAATGATATATAAATCGTTTGAAAAAAGAATACTCAGTAGACGAAAGGAGGAACACCGAGACCATCGTTTTATCCCTTCACCACGAAAAAATCTGGAAGTTGCTTCATGATAAAAAGAGTAAGCTTAGATTCTAATTTAAATGCATTCATTTCTTTTACGTACTGCTCTATCGAGCCTGGTTGGATTTTTTGATTAAAATTAATTGGGATTTTGGGTTTGGCTCTCGAGTTTATTTTTCAAAATACCTTTCCCAATCTCCCTCGCTGATTTTCGGATGTACTTTTTAAATTATGAGGAGCTGTTCTATTGCAATAATTCAATTAGTGTTGTTCTGGAATTATCCATTCCGTATCTCAAGCATCGAGGCAGAGGCAGATTCACAATTCTAGTCTACGATCGCCCCCCCCCCCCTGCAAATTGGCTCTTTTGACGCAGTTCCTGCAGAAAATTTACATGAACGTTAATGAGGTCATTTAAAATTCAAACTGGCTGCGGAGGCTTCTGCTGTAACCTTGCCGTCCCACAATACCCTATCTGTGAATTTGCATTCGCGTTAACACCTGGAAATCGGCACGTAGAACGCACGAGCGTGCGCCCTCATGGTAATTGCGGTCCCATTGCTCGTAGACGGGTTCTCTCTCTCACTCTCTCGCTTGTTCATGTCGAGAATCTTCCTTCTTTACAGATGAAGAGTGCACTGTGGAGGTCTCTAGGCTCCTAACCACCCCCTTGAGTATGTAAATAAGTAGCTGTTAGAGAAGGTGTTATGCCTAAATGAATAAGTTAATTATACGCAACGTGGTATCATGAAGGATAATCAACCGCAAGAGGCGGAATGCATAGTAACTACAAACGTATTTTCAATGAAGTACGTAGCGTCATAACAATGACTTCAACAACTACTCATGATGCGCACTTCTTAACGGAAAGGGAGTAAAATAAATTCCCTATTAATCGGATAATTATAAATACAATTTTCTGTAACTACAACAGAAGAATTGGAATATCTACCAAATTTGGGATTTCGTGGACTAGAATGTTAAAGCTGATATCAATGAGGGGGTACGATTGATTTTCAGACTATTTATGCGGAAACGACAAGTAGTGATTTTCATCAAGAAACCCAAAATCCTTCGATGTTAATATCAGTTGGTGGAATCTCCATAATTATTTTTTCGCTTTTAGTTTAAAATCAGGCTTTATCTCGACGTTGTCTACCCTCTGATTATGCAAAGGAAAGTAAAGCTAGGAGTGCAGCCAAAATATTCGTTTTTCGCATGAGCACCCATATAGTCTAGGTATAAAGAGGTAGTAAGATTTAAAAGCTACGAGACATGTCCGCTTCTAAGACACGTTACTTGTATCCATTCAGTAGACCAAAATTACAACTTAAATTACGACCCAACGGCCCAGCTGTGGAGAAATGGCTAACACACTGATGAACATAGTGGTGTCAGGGGGGAAAGCTCCAATGTGCACACCTAGATCAGTCCGTCTGGTTTGAAGCTCGAAAGTTCTCGATTCCTCTGGTCCGTAGTATTAAGTGGATCCTAACGCATTAGGTCCCACTCTGAAATAATTCTCTTTTAAGTGAGTAAGACAATTTACAATGGCGCTTCTAATTACATGAATACTTTTAGAGAGGAACAGTGGCATTATATTCAATTCTTTCCCCTATAATTGTTGAAAACAAGTTAACATTTTTTGTCCATCATATGAAACTTCAATGGAATACTCAGAAATGCAGGTGCCCCGGAACTTAGTTGGCTAAGCACAGCAGGGGAATTTAAACTATTGGTGACGCTAATTGTGATCTTTTGATTCGTGTAGAAATACTCGGATAATATTTTAAAGCGTTTCTTCGATTTAAACAAAGCGATATTTCCTTTCCACACCATAGTGATGATATTTGTTATTTTTTTTATTATTAGTTAAGTGGCAACATAAATTTTCCGATTATTATGAAATCTTTATTTAGCACTTTAAATAAACAGAGTTAAATACATGTTTGCACTTTTAAACTACATCTTTTGGATCTATCTAAATATTTCTCGAAAGGAGCACGAATGAGGCTATGCTTTTCGAAAATATTGTCCTGTTCAACCAAAGTCACCAAAGTTCATATGAATGCACTCCCATTATATGGATCATTTGCAGACATCGAAAATTTTGCATCAATAGGCTCGCTGCTCAGCAAGTTTATTTAAGAATTCACGCAAAGCTGAACAACTGGGAACCCCATTCGCATGTATAGGACGAAAAGGCCATGCTGAGGAATTCTAATTGGACCAAAACTCATACTCCCTCTCACTGATTAGAGTAAGAACTTTCACATTCCTGTTTCTGACTAACTGAGTAAATCGAATTTCGTTGACGAGTGTATCTACTACGTCGATACTTCAGAGTTAATGGTCTATGCATGTCTCTGATCTCCCTAGCACAGTTCACCTTAAAGCCACTTTTTTAAAATAAAGTTGGTATCTGAAATGTGTACTCTATTCAGGAAAATCAAACTGATATACTTTGTGCATTCATAAATACGTCAAAAATGAAGGTGGGTGTCCTACTTGCCCTCAGATTAACTACTTGTCATGATCTCCCTCTTCGTGTCTCGCACTAGCACTTCCTAGCGTTCTCCGCTTTAAGATAATACTTGAATTTATAGTCCCTTTGAAACATGGGTAATGGATCCTAGAAACGGCTTGATAGGAAGAACTTAATTCCTTTGGAGTTCCAGTTTCCATATATATTCGTAGAAGCCTTGAAGAAAGCTGCTAGGACCTGGGAAACCGGCTTTAAACACTACTAGCTTAGAATATTGGTAGCATTCTACCAGTCCTGAAATGTATGCCCATGGTTCATTATTTAATGAGCCATTTTTCTCGGGTCGAAATGAACTAAAAGTGCTGACGCGTTCTTTTCCGTCTATTTAAAGGCTTTTGTCAACCGAATCCGACGCAGAAGTATTCGCTTAAAATCTCCTAGTCGTCAGCAGACATCCTCGACTGCAGCCTCACCACATCTCCAGCATTCACCGTCTCAAACCTCCTCGTCAACCGTGGAAGAGTATATGGGAGGTGTCCCATAAATCCGCTTAGGCAAATCGCACACTTGATTGTGAATGGTTCAATTGATTGCATTCTGCCTGCATGATTGCTAGCAAATATGAAAAATACTTATTTTATGTGAACAACTGATGCGTTTAGTTGAGTTCTACACTGTTATCTTGAAATTTGTATTTAATTTCCGGGACACTCAAGAAATAAAATCTTTTTCGGTAAAAGTGCCTGAACAATATGTGGGTAGGGCGAAGTTCGGTTGGACTAATCCACCACAAACGAGGGATTGCAACTTCCCAGTATCGTTATTCGTCGTATTATAAACGCCAAATAACTCAACAGACCCTAAATTTCATTTCAAAACCTCTGTTTTGAATCAAGAATGAAATAAACAGATTGCAACACAGTGACGCCTGACATGCCATGCACGTATAGGGCCATAAGTGTATAGTTGAGGAGTGTAGAATTTGATATGTAATTGTGATTAAAAAGTTGCTCGTATGGCGCTTGCGCAGTAGATCTACCTAATAAGTAACGGAAAACTTGTTGTATGTGAAAAAAAGGTCATGATTTAATCGATAAGGTGTTAGCAGTAAGAGCTTATGAGGCTCACTAGGGCACTTTCTCAGTTCTATTATGCTTCATCGTTGGGTTCTAGCAAGGATGAGTGTCCCATCGCTACTATTTATCGGAAAGTAAAACGGCTGGACTACTTTATTTTAGAGTACTTCGCTGTTGTTGACTGAAGCCACAATATCCTCTGCAAAAGTGAAAATTTGAAACGCATATCCTTAATTGCCTAAATAACTGCCTCTCTGTATAGGATTGAAAAGGTTCTAGAATTCGAATGTGTATTTAAAAATTCAAATCTGAAAGGATAGTAGAACCAAATAAAACTTCAACTATTCTAAAGTCACTGAGAGGAGCCCGTAGCGGAGGCTCCTAAGTTATGCATCGGAGCCTTCTGCGTCGTGCACGAATTTAGCGTCTTCAACTACATTTTGATGTCGCACGAATGCATCAGCTAACTCCTGGACAGTCGTGTTCAGTTTCTTGTTTAGCGCATCAATGGACTGGATCCGAAAAAAGGATAAATTTGGCCCTTCGGACCTAAGAGAAAATGGGGGGATTAGAAATGGAATCCGAAACGGAGCTTATTGACTCTGGTGTATAGATTCGAAAGCGTTCTGCAGGCTCCATCGCGACTTCGAGGCACTAGAAAAGGGGCAGAAAATGCACATATCACTTGAGTATAGGTTAAGGAGAACTCCAGTGGTTTAGCAGATGTACAACTGCTTTATATCAAGAGTACCAGCGAAGCGCTGTATCCATATTTGGAATTTGTCAAAGGATGGATCAAAAACAGGAATCTTGTCTGCGATATCTTCTGGGTTTCTCGTTTGGATTTTCGATTTGTTTGCTAACGCTGCGAGTAAATTCTCCTTCGCCATGATGAAATTGATGAAGGTAGTGGTCGAAGATTCGGTTGAGTTGCTATTGAAGTTTGACATTCTACGGCTAAAAGGCAGTCTACAGAGGTCACAGTTGTCTTAACCAGGAGCCAGTAAAGAATCAACATGTGTCCCATTGAGGGATGTGCAGTGGTCTGTACCGTTAATCTAACTATGCTTTGCGTGCAGGTGGTTGAATAATGTAACCACTCCGTGACGAAGCAATGAAGTGGGAGCGGAGTTGTGTAAAGAGTTGAATTTAAGTTAGGACAGGAGATGTGGAATCTTCGATCTCATTCAGTTAAGGGACAAGGCAGGGCAACATTAATTTAGTTTGGGATCTTTCATATGAAAATCCCTTGAGCAGAGGAAAGCACTTTGGGGTCCATGTTGGCAGCGAAGATCACATCGGAGGGGTTGGGCGATCCCTCTAGATCACGCTTGTTGTCATCTCCAAAAACCTGGAATATGGGTGCCTCATTAATTGTCTGAAAACAATATTAAATCCCTATTTGACATCTGTTCTCTTCATTCTCGCCAACTTGGTTAAAAAGTGGATCATTTATCGAAGTACTAGTCGCTGAAGACAGTGACAGCTTCGCCACAGCCGACGGGAAGGGAACTTCATGGCATGGTTTTTCAATCTTGTGGGATGGCAAAGGAGGATTGCGTTTTGAATTGTTGCCACCCAAGGCAACAACAAATAATGCTCAATTGGGACGTTTAAACAAGTTTTGAGAAAGAAAAGACCTGCTCTCGTGTTACCAACACATGCAAGAATTAATACAGATTTAAAAGCTTTATTTGAAGAATTCCGCAACTCTGACATATAGTGACAAAGGACTTGCTTCTAACTTCTGATTTCGTTGAGTTTTTAAAAAACGAAAGTAGCCTGATGCAGCTAAATAGGGACTAATCATATGGTGGGTTATGGCGCATATCAATCGGATCAACGACTTTAAGCCTTCCCAACTGGCACACAAAAAGATCCTCGATGGGTACACATAACAGCACATCAACCGGATCAAAGATCCCCCGTCTCTTAGATCGGCTCATGTACCAGGCCAAGATGCGCAATCTTCTGGTTTCCAGAAAGTCATCCATTCCAACAAATCCTCCAGTAGCAGCACACATGCAAATACCCAGACAAGAGAAGTTCAATGATTATCCATTTCCACAGATGACACTCGGAGATTTGAGTAACTGTGTGCACCGGCCATGTGAGTTCTAGTCCTGGCTTCGATTTTTCATCTTAGTTGTGAAGTAAGACGAAACTATTTGGAGCTGAATATTTTAATAGCAGTTATATGGCCCAAAAACACGTGAATTTTTTCTTTCGGTCCGTAATAGGATTTGGTACTATTCAGAAAAGTTCGGAGTAAAGCCTATGCCTTCGCTAAGAGATAAAATGTGATAGCCCACGTAATCCTCAGCCGGTGATGGAAGGTCCCCAAACCGCAAGACGCATTTTTCACCTCCTGCCGTCAGAAGGTAATCCAGACATGTGAAACAAGTCGATTAACTAAAAAGAAACACGAAAGATGCGTTAAGCAGTGGGAGGTTGGTTCTATCGCCAATCCCAAGGATACGGTGAAATGGGAGCCTATCTGCCTTCTTTGTTAGACGGCATAATCCAACTCCGAGATTTCTGAATTCAGCATGCCATTGTACTCCATTGGATACCGAATGGTCTCGCCCATGTCAAAGTAGCACATGTTACTGCCTCGGTGAAATGAAAATAGCCTAACGGGTCTTCTGAGTCGGGTCACAATGAATTCATTTCCTTCCCTTTTCAAGACCTAAAAAAGCCTGATCCCTCATGCTCTTTCCGGAGACATTGCCCTTTTGAATGGTAGAAGCAGAGTTTTCGGTCACAAGCTCAAAGGTATTATCATGATCCTTTTTCCATTTTTTGAATTCTACGTATGAACATTACTGATTGTCTAGGAAAAAGCACCAGATTCGCTACGTGCAAAGATTAAATCCTAAATAAGTAGCGTGTCGACTCACAGCAATGAATAAAGGCTAATCCGAACAGTTGAAGAGCATGGAAAGCAATTTACATTCAAGTGGTTTCATTACTAACACTTCGCTTTCGAGAAAACACGATGAGTAATGGTTGGCGTTGAAGCGAATGAAAGGATGCCTTTGAATGAAAAGATTCCTTCGAAAAGTGTGCCTTATCCATCAACAAAGCCGCCATTGTACTCAGAGCTTTAAGAAGATTTTCGTTTAGAATGTAATGGTCTATTAACAAGGCTGTGGGAATAGCCATATTTTTTGCCAGGATGTGAGTTGTTTGTGGTAGCGAGGCAATGCAAATCTGATTGGAAGGAACTTTGATTTCCGAAAGGCGAACTTCCTGACTTCGACGGCATTTAAGAAATTAGGGCTGCTAGCGAATATAGGTTGATGGGAAGATTTTCACTTTGATCGAAAATGGCCACAATCGGGCTAATGAGAAAAAGTACAGCATTCCTGGTTTCAAATGCTCTAACGAATGCCGTTCTGCGCGTTTTCAGATGCTGAAACGCGTCCAAAATACACCTTGTTCTCGCTAAAGTGCATCAAAAAATAATTTGAAATAATTTTCCAATACTCACGGATTGAGGCAAGCAATGGCAATTGGCACTGAAAGAGAAACAAGCAAAGCAGACACCGGTCCAAATTTAATATGTTGTGCTGATAATTGCATAGTTGCGATGCCTACGTTGAAAACTCTGATAATGTCTATTGAAGTCACAGGGGTTTTCTCCCGTAAATCAAATAGAAAATAAAGACTTCTTCAGCTCCACCGGTGACTCTTGGCGATCAGTGACCATTCATCACAGGGTGAAAAGGCAAGTGATGCAGTAGGCGGGCTTGGGGGCCTTCATGATGGCTACGTTTATTAATATTTATAGATATATCATATCTTTGGCCGTTGTCCGAATGAGAATCAGGGCAGGA
This sequence comes from Anomotaenia brevis, assembly GCA_030710315.1. Taxonomy (NCBI): domain Eukaryota; kingdom Metazoa; phylum Platyhelminthes; class Cestoda; order Cyclophyllidea; family Dilepididae; genus Anomotaenia; species Anomotaenia brevis. Next base: position 46,923 of record JAUOZQ010000098.1, read on the forward strand.
CCAGGGTTTTGGTGACGTGCTTGTTGACCTTGGCATTGTGTTTAAGAGAAGAAATTGGCCCTTGACCTATTAAAATTTCCAGTTCACGCGCTTTTAATAAATAAATAAGCACGATGAGTTACATCCGTTAACCATTACCTCGGATAACTTACAAAATAACGTCATTGCTGAATTCATTGAGGCAATATGTAACTTTGGACTGATTAATGTGTGTATTCCGTGTATTCGTCACAGCTTCGTTCTGAAACTACAGCTGACTAACTTAAATTAAGTATAATAGGAAACGATCCCTTTGTTAGAGCTAGACTCAACCTCTTCTGGGAAAAGGCGAAGTTACTTTCCAGGTCTCCAACGATTGGTAGCAATTTCCAACCCATAAAATTACTACTGGATATGCAAACACAAACGGCAAACACAAACCTCGATACTACGAGGACCTGATGGCAACGTCAGACCACCCCATGCAGTGACAAAACCTGGTCTCGGAATCCATTTTCTTGACTCCTCGCTCTAGTGAAACACCAAAGTCCCTGCAACCATTGATCTGTCATTCCTCTTTGTCAAGGAAATGACACACAAAGGTCATATGTGGCTATGAATCTAATTTTCATTGATATTACTGGCTTAATTGTTTGTTTAGTTATTTGTAATTGATACGTCGAGATAATTGCAGTTACCATGACTGCAATTATGATGGTACACGATCATATCAAAACTTTTCAAATCGAAGATCCTCTGGTTCAGCCGCTTTAAAAGGTTTGAATTCGTGCCTTTTCACTACTGGGATCATAACGGCAGCAGCAGCAGCAACATCTGCTCCTTATCAACTATAGCAACCTATGCAAATATTACTACTGCTGGCAAAAGAAGTTCTACTCTTCGTATAGCACCTCCGACTTCAAGTTGTTCGACCTTTTGATACTTTGGAGATAATTGTGAAATTTATATGGACGTCATGAAACGCTTAACGTTTTAATTAATTCGATCGAAATTTTTAATAACAGAGACCAGACCGAATGCAATTGGCAGGAATAATTACGATGCACGAACGTGTGAAATCGATTGATTCAGAGACGAAAGAACCTAAAATCGCTAACTGACTTCCGCTCAATCTATTAAAATTTTACTTTATTAGAAATTATTGGATCTGTCTTAGTTTCGTTTGCTTTTGTTCAATAAAGGCATTGAAAATTCCCCACTAATATGTTCACGTGATTAGCCCGTAATATAGATTAAGGCAAACACGCCTGGAATAACATAAAATTGAATTTAATTTAGAATAAAGGGTCATTTGCGTACGTTAACAGCGTATTGGTAAAACCCATACTATTTAAACTAGTTAGGTCACTGATTTGTTTCATTCGACAAAATTAAGGCACTATGAACAGACCTTTGCCATCAGTTGAGAGCCTAGTTGGTTCAAGGCGCCAAGGTCTCGTCGTGGACCTTGATGAAACGATCCTACAAAGAACCCAAGATCCACTTGGAGCCTCTTATGCGGCAAGCTGCATCCAAAACTGCCACTTTACTCATTAACTCAATGCTTAAGATAGCATCTCTTCAAAATGATTGTGCTCATTGCTTCTCCATTGATCTAGGAATTAACAATACACCTTGCACTTGGAAGAACCTATTACGTCCGGTTTCGGCCGCACGTCTTAGCTATGCTCGACAGTCTACAACATCTTTATCTGATCTGATCACTGTTTTCACAAAGTCAGGTACTGCTTAAGCAAGACCAATTCTGGAAAAATTTGATCCTAGTCACTCTATCTTTAAATATCGCTCTTTCGCTAAAGAACACATGGTGGTGAACACGATATCCATGGCTGCAAACAAGTAGTTGTTCCTTCAGGATCTTACTAAAATCACCTGCATAATCGAGGATCGTGCCGACGTATGGGGCATTTCAACCACCTTAATTCGAGTCAAGCCATTCAAGTAAGTGAGGTGTCAATATAACGCCTAATTCATGTAATTGATGAGGACTGACACAGCTATCTCCTTTTCTCACGGATTCTTTCCCGGTAGGGTGAGGGAGCCGTCGGAGCTAGGACAGCACTGCGGAATGTCCGCAGAAGAGATACCGGAGGAGGACAATGATTATCTCTATCACATGACAAATTTTCTCGTTGAATTTCACCGGCGCTACTTTGAAGCTCTTGACAGCTACTCATTCAAACCCCAAATTAACATACCGTCACGGTAGTTGACCACAACATTTTTTTGCACTGTAGTACTTTGTATCACCTCGATTACTTTCTCTCCGCTATCAGGATTTCATGGATTCCCGATGTGGGTGATGTATTGTACAAGATGCGAATTGAGATAATGTATCAAAATTCCAATGACTTATCACCGGACTGTCGTTGTCGAATTATGTTAGAAAGCATTATCACAATCATATCGCTTGATCGCACGTAACTAACCTATTGAAAATGTTAGTTTTGCGATATTGACAGTATTCTTTGTAGCTAGAGTGAGCTTCCTTTCGTCATAAACTATCTCTTTGTTTGCCAACTATTAAAGACAAAATAATGTATAATCTTGTTTGAAAATGTCCAGTAACGTTCATTACTTGCTACAATGGAGGTGTACTTACTAATTGTTGTTGCTTTGATCATCATAAAATTAGCAACAGGCTCGCCAACGCAGTCTTCCCTTATGATCTCTCTTATTGCTCCAACAGGAGGTTTCAAGATGCGTTTTCTTTAACCGACCTCCGACTTCATTCATATGAGTTTGTAGTGTTTATGCTTAGCACCGATGTGGATACTGATTTCAAGGACAAGGACATGAACGAACCATTCACAGATAGCTTAGTCACAATTTATGCCGTCACGATAATTGGTATACACAACGGCGTACGACGGCGTGCAAGCAAGGCGTCATTTTTTGTTTTCGAGTATTTACTTGGTACGGGCTCCTTATAAACTGCTTTCGAATTAAAGATGTGATAAAATTTAGCAAATAGATGTAGTTGAGGCCTGTACCTTTGCAATAGGAAGCGCCAACTGAATCAGATAGCTTCAATTTGATGAGAAGCACATGAATGACTTCCACTGCAATTTCAATTGTCCAAATTTCAAAACAAGGTCTGAGCATAGAAGCCAAACATCACAAATCCATGTTTAGGCACCTTAGTCGATTTAAAATACTCAGTTCATGGTTCATGCTGTGGAATTTTTTATGCAAAGTCCATCTAGATTCCCATCCACACCCAAGAGTGTTGGGTATGAAGAACGATTTTAAATGAGGAGAGTTACAGGAAATTACCTTTCATAGTCCCAGCCTCAAAGCGAGAGTTTAACATGACATCAAGACTAATTTGCCATTCTATCAACACTTCAATCTCATTTAATGAATCCGCTAAATTATTCCAATCTTTTAGGTAATAAAATAGTTTAAAACTTCTCTGTTAAAAGAAGTATGCACTTATCGTATGCAAATTCCAGTTTAAGGTTGTAGAAGGGTTGATAATAGCTTGGTCGTCGATCATCTGTTTATAACCATCTATCTAATCCACTAAAGAGTCAGTTCAATAACATTTGGTTGGCTGGATAGCACAATGATTTAGTTTGTCAGTCTCAAGTACATATTGAGCAGGAGTGGGTGGTGGCTCTGTCTTACACGCCCATCCCTTCAAGTGTCTTTAGCGAATATTGAAAACTTTCAACTAAAGATGATTATATCTAATATCCGAGAGATGAATTGACCGGATCATGCTGTAGAAATCCGTGTTATGTTCAACCGCAATGCTCAGTCTGCGTGCTCAGAAGTTAACCAAGGCCGCGAGTCACCAGGACTGTGCCTTCGGGTCAGCCAGTGATAAAGCTAGGCATTTTGCTGAGGTCTCAAAAAGGCGGATTCATAAAATTGCCCGTTTTAATGGAAAACTATATTACGTTTTGCTTATAACAAGGGCATAAACCCTTGAATCATTCACATGACCTACTTGTTCAATGGCGTGCTTTCATTAGTAAAAGGCAGGTCAATTAGAGCATAACAAATAAACAATAGAGATTGATTGCATAAGGTGATATGGTGAACCCGGTGTCGAAGTTGAACTAGTAAGGTAAATCACTTTATGGGTGACCGTGTTGATATGTGCGGTCATGCAACCAACTAGGTAAAGCGATTTTAGGTAGCCCAATCACCCTTTATAACATATTAAGTTATTTGAAGGAATTTCTGTCCTTTTGGTATCTCTTCCCGGTGAAAGTGTTTGTACTCATTAGTTTAAGCCCTGAATAAGTGAGGTAGCAATTAATATTCTGTTTACTTTCAATAAAAGTTTTGTAAAGTAGTTTTAATCAATTTCAAAAACTTTCCAGTAATTGAGGGTGATGCACGTTGTTAATTATTAATTAATCGAATAGCAAAGGATTTTTCGTTCTTTCCAAATCAGAAACTGATTAAACATATCATTTTCCCTTTTGAAAAGCTCGAATGCTGAAGACGAAACAACGAGCAAATTCATAAATTGAGCTCCCTACATTGAGACTGTTTGTAAATGCATTGAAAAAGTAAAACTCATAATAATAACTAGCTTAGATAGTTACAACATTTAGAAGGCATTAGTGCCAATCGGAATGCAGGTGACATTTATGTCAAACAAAATATGTAGACCATGCTAAAATGACTTCAAAGTTATGACCGAGTTGGGAAAAGATATCATGAGTCACTCCTCTACCTTCATATTACTCCCCTTTAACGTCAGATGGCAAATAATCTGAATAATCTCCAATGAAGCTTGCTTTAAACTTCAAACCCTTCCCAATTAGTATTTTACGTGGAGCTCCCGTTTGTGTTAATGGAAGCCACCCATCCAACACTCGGCCCACTGTCTGGTACTACCATTTCCGTACCTTCCTTTAGCATTTCAAAGGCCTATGAATTTCATTAACTAAAACTTAAAATGCCCAAGGAGTTGTCCTTCAATAGTTGACGGCGAAGATGGCCAACGTTGACTAGGAAAATATCGGGGATGGACCAAATAGTGGAACTACCTTGGGAAAACGACAAAATATTGTTTTAATGTAGTTTAGATTCATCTTTTGCGGGATTTATAGCCTCAATTATTCCATAGTTATTGAATTATACAATTTGTGAAGTATTTCGAAAGAAATTTTGGCCCTTTCTTTAGTTACAAAGTTCTTCTAGAGACGGTTGCAGCTGTGGCGGGAATCGACTTCTTGAATCTCTAAAATGTTCCTCCTCGTGACGTCATTCTTTAACATTTACAGCTACATAGATTCTTGCATTATCATCTCGAAAGTTGGCGTTGCTCTCCGGAAACAGTTCTTGAACCACAGGATGAATGTGATCGCCCACAATTTCTAAATAGGCTGCTATTTCATTGGCCCGGAGATGGTTAATCACAAAATAGCACCCCAGATCATCAACAAAAACCTGCGCAATACTTCACGGTAGCAAGAAGGCAGCAGTGTGGAGTAAATGCTCCTTTCGGCTGCCTTCAAAGTACTCTCGTCTGAGAAAATCACTTTTTCCCGCTGCTCGAGAGGTGGCCAATTCTGGTGGTATTTGCTCCATTACTTTAAAAACCGTGAACAATTTGTCGTCTTTGATAGCAGGGGTTTTCTAAATGGAGCTCTTCCGTGGTGGAATCCGGATTTTTGCAGCTCTCTACGAGGAACAGTTTTTGCAGAAACTGGATTCTCTTCTGCGTGTTCATTGAGCTCTGTGGTGATTTCATGAGCCGTGGTCCTGCGATCCTCTCAATCAATTCGATTTGGAGTCCCATTTACTGTCTCTCTCAGCCAACAGCGTCGACTTTCGGCCAGCCAGACCTGCGCTGATTTGCTGAGGACGACGTTTTTCCTTTCAACTTTTGGGGCAGTACCTCTCGAAAGGCCGCCAAGCATCCGGGGGGGGGGGCAGTTTCTATTACACTAGCGCCTGCCACCATACGAGCACCAAGAATCTGGCCTCATTAACAGTCCGAAAGGTCTGCTGTTTTTATTATTACCAGTTTTTAACTTCTTGGAAAAAAGAAGAAAGAAATGTTTGCCAAGTAGTGATTACTTATAGCACGTTCAAAGATCACGATTCAAAATTGTGGAGTCTCCACTGCTTTTCCATCCTCTGTAAGTGTAGAATTGCACATTTCCAATGTGTTAAGTATATCTCAGCGCTTTTCGAGTTCATTTTATTTAAGGTTAAGAATAGACCTCTGACTTGAGGGAAATGAACAAGGCCCCTACAAGCCCAATTTAGTTTTAATCCCTCACCCAACCTCCCAAAAGTGACTACTTTAATGAAATTATGTAAATATCTAACCACTCGTTATCACAGAAAGTTGAGAAATTCCGTAGAATAACGGAAAGTTCGTTATCCTTGAGCAGTAGTTCATGTTTCAGTAAGAGGCTAGTTTGGGACTCGTGCAATCATTCAACGAATCCTCCGTTAAGAGGACCGTTCATAAACGAAACTATATGTTTATATTACACATTTCAGATACAAAATCAGCTTTGCAGGATTCGAAGAAAACGTTTTGGCTTAAATGGTTGCGTCTGAAAAAATATCGTTTGGCCTCCAAAATTTTAATCTAATATGGAGCAGTTAATAACCATGTTCATAAGCGTAAATATTTAATGCAAAGTGATGAGATTCAAACTATGGAAACAGTAAAAACCTTCTCTTTACTATTAAACTGGTTTTTCCTCTACGTAGGGTAATCGACGGGGGTCTGTTAATAGGTACTATTCCAAAAAGAAACCTATGCAGATAGCTGGTCACTTCTCCCTCACTAACGCAAAAAAAAGAAATTAGTATGATAAGGGATAAACACCAACTAAAATGCATTGGAACAGTGGTTTATTAATTTGGATGATAAAAACATTAAAATAACTAAATTAGATAGACTTAAAATAATTCACAAAGGATATGAATCCTTTGCTCTGATATAACGAAGCACAAGGTCGCTATGCCTCACAATCAAAATTTGACCATTTTCGTTCTTACGAGCAGTGTAGATTTCCACCAACCGCCTTAAGGCACGTAACACGTCCAACGTATTAATGCCAACAGAATCTAGATTGTAATTTTTTATGAAGCTGAAAACATCAACCTCAGTTTCTTCTTTGTGAGCAGCGAAATGAGTATGTCTACAATTGATCGAAATCACGAAAAGCAAGTAATGTAGCATAGATAGTAAAATCTGAATGAAATTGCAACGTACAACTTGAAGCACACCAAATCAGACACGCTTTTGAAAACATTGCAACTCGGGCAATCCGGATTCTCCATTTCAATTACATATTCATTTGGGAGAAACACCATCCTCTTTGAAATTACTTTCTCAGGCTCTATAAAGTATCTTTGACAGAGTGCAGATAGAGGTGCTTCTACATAAGTTATCGCCGAGTCGGACATTATTGATGACTAGTTTTTGATTATGGGAATAGCTGCTTTTATATGCTAACTGCTACGCGTGGCTCTTCTGATTAAAAGTCAAGCTAATGGAATGGCCTTCAAGTTACTTTGCTATGAAGTTGTGAGCAACTGATTTATTATCAAGTGAATCCTGTTATCCAAAGTTATTTCTCTGGGATATAAAAGATGCATTAAATCATTTAGGTTTCTCTTTAAAAAAATCAGAATATAAGAGAAAACGGGTAGGGACTTGGAGCCTAGTGGTGCAAGAAACGTTTGTTTTAAATGAGGAATTACACAGCTAACCAGACTGTTGAGAATAAATGTCCGTGAACTGTGACTGTTTTTTTTCAGTGAAAGAGCGGGTATTGTACACATCTACGATTAGGTTTGTTAACGATAGGATTTTAACCATGAAACAGTACAGATGTATTAAGAGGTTTAACATCTAGTAAAGAGCTAACCTGAAGGCTTAGAGTAGATCTTGTTTAGGCTAAATAAGCATTGTTCCAGATTGAAAATCCTTTACTTAAATTACTTTAACAACTGGGGCAAACTCGGCGTAGAAACTTTTCTCTAAATTGGTTATCTGGGAGGGGTTATTTTCAATTTGTAAACATTGACAGCCGAAACAAGACATCGGTGCGAATAGCGACTTAAGAGTTAAGCTCTGTGGCACCGCTAACTTCGGTAGCAATAATCAACGCTCCAACTACTGAAAAAAGGCATCGAAATTTCGGTGGAGTAGTGATAGTCACAGCTACCGTCGTTGTTGACTATTCTTTCCTCCCTTGTCGACATTCGCAGTTTACCGCTATCAAGATTAAGCTGCTATTAATTTCTAATACCAACCAATGAGCTTAATTTGGATAGCAAAGAGCAACTAAGATTTGTTTATGAAACATATTGACGTACGAATGAAGAAACCCTATAGCAGTTTAAAGAAACTCCAGCAGAAAAAGCTTTTGTGACCTTGGCCATTCCTGCATTACCGCTTTGTGAATAGGTGGCAGTCATCAGAAACTCCACGTAACTTTATAATTATTCTCTTACATTCGAGTTTGCTTTTCCTTAATAGCAAGTTGGCAAGCAGAATCGGAGAACCCGCATATCTCATAAATCTTGTTTACCACTAATTTCAAATTAATTTTTGATTTCCAATGGAAACGCTGGTCTGATAGGGTAATTTTCATTAAATACATTCGTCTATTTGCAATTATGGCAATGGACTCAAGAATTCCGAATAAAGAAACAACTGTTAACTGTGTACTATGAAATTTGGGCTAGCTCAACACGCTATTCCTCCTAAAGGCGCATGCAGTGTGGTAGGCTTATTCCATAAACCATTACGTGAACCCTAGCTTCCTTTCACGTTGTTTCGATTTGCCTGAAACGTAATGTAACGTTATTGGGTGGATTTTAATGTTGGCACCCAATCACAATCACTGCGGAATTGAGCCGCACTTGATTGGTTAATAGAGGGACCTGTAGGCTGGTGCAGAGATCACCAATTCATTTTTGAGCATTACGATGTACAAATCCATCGCATACAAGAAACTTCACTTGCTTAGCTTCGGCTATGCTTACTCTGTGGATCCACATGAAATCATGAACAAGTACATTGGAAAACTCAGCACTGGTCAGACATTCATCAGGGCCACTGGCATGCCCTGGATGTACCTCTTGTTCAAAGATACGTCGGATCTGATCCTCGTGCTTCTGTAAGTCTTGCTGACTTAGCAACCATTGCTCTTTCCTTCTCTGTATTGTAGGTGCACGTACTTCTTGCAAGTCACTAGGGACCCAGAGGTGCTCATTTCTAAGTTTTTGGAGACTTTCGATCTGAAATCCATCGCTGTGGATGAGCCCCAGGTGTTGGAGGCGATGAGAAGGTGCCCATCAACCTTCACGGTGCGCAGTGACGAAAGTGGTACAAGTCGATTCGTCGTGTGCCATCCCACACTTATCTATATCTCCGCAATTGTGAATACTTTTACAGAGGTGTTTTTCTGTAAATTGACTCTTCAACCTCTTTCCGAATAAATTTTACGCTTTCATTATCCCTGCCTCTCTGGGATGAGGCCCTGACTCATGTGTTGTTGATTTTGATGGTGATTATGAGAAGGAACTCCGCATTGCTTTCAACAGTGACGTTTTGCAACAACTTAGTCAACTGTCGACATTATTCTTCATCTGGGGTTACTAGGGTTTTGTAAGTGCCAGAGCTCGGTGGTTTCAAAACTACTAACAGTCTTACTTCATTGCATTCCATTTTATGTTATTTGTCTTGTGTTTCATGAAATCTAGGCCTTTTTGGAGAAGTTAATTAGGTTTCAGACGGATTTATTACATTGCAATATATGACAAGTAGAAGCAGCCCTCGATTTGCTCTTTCAAAAACTTTAATGAAATAAGCTTTTACACTTAATTGCAGCCCAGGTTTCTATTAGATCGCTACCTTCTAGTTTTGAATAAGCGCATTGGTCACAACCGAGCTTGTTCCTTTGTTCTATGAATAAAGACAACAAAGTTGTTGACCAAAACGTTGGAAAAAGCGTTTGAGTTGTGATTTTGCATCCACCGACTTGTTGTGAATGCTACTTTTTCGAAGTGAGATTTTTTATCACTGGTTCGTCTAGCCGCAATCGTAGATGGTTTGTCCACGCCGTTGATAACCAAGGTAGAAGTTCTCTCGCGATATTCGCTATTGATCTTCCGCCAAAGACTCTTCCGTATCAGCTAGGTTCAACTTGTTAACGTTAAAATAGATTAATTTACAAGTTTTTGTTACGGAAAGTCATCTGAAGGTATTCAGTTAATGCCAAGGCATTTATTTTTATTTTAAACTTTTGTTGTGCTCTACGGAAGGTCTTTTGGATATAGAAAGTTAGTTTTATCGACGTTACCTTGCTCGTATCGGCGCTGGCAGCTGGTGATTATTGGAGCAGTGGGTACCGCTTTCTCTTCAACTGCTAAAGAAGTGGTGGTCGCAAAAGCCCGCACTCGAGTAACCCCTATAAGTCACCGTAAGCACCCAAATAGTAGTGTGAATGAGGGTATGTCCGCATCCGTTCAACATTATCAATGTACTAGTATCGGTTCATGCAAATTAATCGATCTCTGCTCCGATGTCTAATAAATGAATTCCTGCAGTGGCTTCTGGAGTTTGGTTCTGATAGTTTAGTAAAGTGAGTTCTCTACCATGTACATTTAACCTAGACTAGAAAGAAGTCGGACTCTTTTGTATCTATGAAAAAAGGAAACACGAATGAACGAACTATTTTTCCTGTGATTTGACCACATAGTATCACTGATTTAGATTCATGAAATGATTTATCAAGAGCACATCTGAACTTTACAGGAGTAATTATTTGGGTTAACAAGCAGAGTGCATTTATATTCATTGAATGTTAGATGTGAAATCAAGATAACACTAATAAAAAAGTACTAAAAATAAGGTCTCGTACGGAAAGATGGAGCACTACAGCCCACAGTTTCAACGGATGTATTAGTAGGTATTAGTTACGTAACTCAACTCTTTTCAAGCTATATTTTACCTTTATTTGAAACAATAAGGTGTCATCAGCGTTCACCATACTCAGTAATGAAATTTTCGGTCTGATTAAGCTAAAATTTTATTTCTCCTTCCCAGCTAGTTTTAGATTTTCTGTTGGGATTACTGTGATAACACTTTCATCCACCAAAAAGTTGATTAGTATTAATCCATTTATTTCTCTGCTTACTGCTGAATACTTGAATAAACACATCCATGATGGAAAGTTGAATGGAACCTTACTTCTGTTTTCTGGTAGCATATGTATGATAGTCGTACTTATTTTTGAAATTTTCCATTCTGTGATCGTTTTAACCATCAGAGGCTTCAAATAGAATGTGGGCAGCAAAGGAATATCTGTGCTTACTTGAATTAGCTATGAATAGTAACATAGGAATGTCTCTAACCAATAACTCGCAGTTGCTTGGGAAGAATCTTGGAAACTTAGTGCCTTTAGTCATCGGCCGCAATAAGTGTCACATATTGGAACCGCTATCAGCCAAACACCATTCTTATAGAATGAAGTCTTCTACATCTACTAAATGTTGTTTGTCGTTGACTTCGCTTTTCTCTTGAAAAAGCAGCCTTGTTAGTCTCCAAGTATTCAGTAGACTTCAGAAGTATCAAGTGTATCCCCTCAAGATTCGACATCTTATCATGCGATTTGGCCAATCGAGTGAGCTCGTAGCAGCCAATCAAAGCTTGATGACTTTCGCTTAAAATTCACGGAGTTTTAATCCCCGTCTCTACAGACAAGTACCCTGTATTTAGTGAAAGAAAAAGGCTTATGTCCATGTATTGAGAGGATTCTAGTTAAAACTTGACTTACCACCACGAAGACCAGTAAAACTTCAGGTCTAAGTCACATGTCATAGAAAAGGCTTTCGGACCGAAAAAAATAGAACCTTTCTATTAAAATTTAGAAGGCATCGAGCCATGCTCACCAACTGTAATTATAAGAGGGGTCTCTCTAAGATGAGTCAACCTTCAAAGATAGTAAATGAGTGTGGTTCCAAGGACAAGGAGAGAAGTGTGAAACAGAGCGTTTATTAGGCTAATCTGTGAAATTATGCGAATTTAAGGTTTGGGTTGATCGGATTCATTGATCCACATTTAAGCTAATAATACTGGGCATCGATGAAGCAGCCCATATATGAAGATCAGGAGAAATAAACAAAAACAATTAGATGAGGAGCAGTGCGGATGTTTAGTCGGAGTAACGAGGCCCCCTCTCAACTAGGAAAGTCCCTTGTTAGAAGTGCAAAAGGAGGTCACAAAAGGACTCCCCTGCTTCACAGTTCGATAGATGTACCAGCAAGCCACAAGCGCTGGTAAATCTGTCAGGTCATCCAATGAGTCCTGACCTGACCAAATGTTACATTTACTTAAATATGCAGTATAAGTGTACTTTTCCGCATTATCTATGAATACTTCCCATCGGTTAAAAGCTTTTAAATACCTTTATTGGAAAATTCTTTTTCAAATGATTTCGTAGGCTACGAAGAAGGAGTAAGGTCTGGAGAAAAAGCTAGTTGAAAAAAGTTTTTTTTCACAACTGAGCTCTTTAGTCTTTTTTGACATGATTCCTACTGTGGCTAGTCGTTCATTGTCCAACGAAACATCAAAGAGTAGGTCTTTTTTCCTCATAACCTGGCTCAAACGCCGTCTGATAGGTGGCAATAGATTTTGGCATTAATTACTGTTTCATTAAGTGGTAACAATTCAAAGTGCATCACACCTTGGCAATCAGCAGATAGAATGAAGACCTTATTTACTACGATGTTCCCTTCTTGGCGGCTGTGGCGAGGATCTTTCCCCAGTTTACGAAGCCACCATTGTCGACAACGTTTAACATTATGATAAAACATTTATTGCTCCTCTCCAGTGATGAGCTTATCCACCAAAAAGGTGAAAAAGTTTGCAAGAACTGAGGGAAGAGCAGATGTGAGGTTCTTACCAAGCAATTCATGAGGCACCCATCTTCCAGGTTTTTGGAGAAGAACATGAACCATTACAGAGTTTTAACTAGGCTTAATTGCCAATTCTAACTCAATCGATAAAGGGCGACAAGCTGCTTAAGGAAGCTCAACAAACTCCACTTGATGTTCACTTCGATCTTCATCTTCAATTTCGCAGCGCATCTTCTTTCATTCACATATTGCTCTCCATAAACTGGGTGGCAATTTTTGTCGGTTCGTCGGCTGTTGAATTTCCTTTCCTGAACTGATAAAACATTATGAGCCTCAAATTATTTATTTTCGTGTTATTTAAAATACATTCTTTCAGTATAAATTCATCTAAGAATAATGCTCAACTCCATTTGACACCGGAAATACTTTATAAATTTCCTCAAGTTAAAAATTCAGACTTGATATTGTCACACATACGCAATTCTAAGGGATCTTGTTGAACTTCAATTTAGGAAGAAATTACTGCGTGTATCTAGAAAACTGAAAAAGGAAACTGTTCATTGTGCTGCAGACTTTCTAACAGAGAGCTCTGACGTATCTAAATAAGCTCACACGAATTTCCCAAAACTACGAATATCTAAAAGGGTTCTCGTAGTCAAAGATTACCATATACGCTCTAAACTCAAATAACGGATCTGTCTATAGAAGTCCGATCCCTTGCAACCTTAAAACTAAATGGACACACCCCACATGTACGCCCCTCCAGAACAGGGCGGAATACTAGCAGACAGACAAGCCATCAGAGATTACACCACCATTCGAATCCTCTTTACGACCTCCTCTAACTGCACGCAATACAAACCTCAATTAGACCTAACTGCCGCCTGACTGACTCATTATGTACACCCAATCTAGCCACTACGTCGAAATCGGAGCAAGTATTTACTGGCGTTTAGAAACCCTCTCGTTAGTGCAACAAAAATAATATTTTGGAGTTTTCGGTGTGCGTGTGTGTGACCCAACACGTTTCCAACGTATTAACACCCTGACTTGTGATAGTCTTCTATTGCATAGAAACATACGAGGAAGAAGGAACATTCAAAACGGATACACAATGATACAGTGATACGGATGGTCAATGATGGTGCGACCACGAAATAGCAGCACAACCTAGGAGTAGGCTGTGCACGCCTAGGCCTTTGGTTTGGCGGATTCCGCCCTGGGAACATAACCGAAGTGTTGCTTCAGCTGCTCCAGAAGAGGAAGGAGAGGACTGTCTAGAGTCCCAGACGAATGAACGCCGGTACAAGTCCCTTGAAGAATCCCAGTGGTCCGGTAGGTATCACGTCCACGCCGCAAGCGTCATACATAAATGCCTAAGTGATTCGTTCATCAAAATATACAGGGCTACAACAAACTGTGCAAAGAGAGACTTACGGCGTACTTGCCCGGAGGGCTTTCATCAGACGAGTTTTCATGACGTCGATGGGCTACGTCATGCAGGTCGCCACTCCAGTCGCTCCGATGGTCTCCGAGAAGTGCGTCACCGGATTGTCGGAGAAGAGACCCGTTGACAGCAGCAACGCCTTGAACGTGTCGTAGAAGGCTGGTTGCCCAAAGGTCATGAACATGGCTCGAGTGGCCGTCGTCGAGACCCCTTTGAACAAAACCCCAATGCCCTCCTCGCGAGTAACGCGGACCAACCCATCGACTGCGTGCTTATAGCTGAAACACATTAACAGCCACTATAAGCCCAGTAACACCCCAACACATTTCTTTTAGCTGACAATCAATCGCAAACACACTGTCTACGTTGGTCCACGGGCAGCTTCACGTCGTTCTGCATTCTACAAAATTCCAATTAGAAATTTACATCAAATGCACATCACCCGAGGGTAACGCTGCAAGTGACAGAGGACGTACCTGACGTTCACCATATCCCCGGGATTTCCAACGATGCTAACCACGAAGCCCACGAACATCACAACGTCTCCGCTCTCCGCGAAGGTCATCTTGCATTTCACGGAGTTCTTGTAGGACTCGTACACCCCGAAGCGCGTCATTGATTACGTCAACTGACGCAGCAGCGACGAGCTCAAACCGTTGTAGAGGCCGCACACGCCGTCCGTCTTGCAAAGCTTCACAGCCATCCCTATCTCCCTGCTCTGCTGCGTCTTTGATGAACTTTCAGCAGGTCCAAAGGGTACGTCAGCTGCCGCCATGGCGCTAGACATCCCACCGAAGCACCACTTGCCAGCTTTCACAACACGCTTTTCCGATATATCTATCTCTCCGCACAAACGCACTCACAACTAGCACAATGCCCAACGATTTAATATCCTGTCTTTCGATTTAGCGTACAAATCTCACCCATTTCATATTTTACACTTTTGTCTCTTACTTTTACAACATTTTATCAAAGGATTCATTTTTGCATATTCAAATTAATAGTCCGAATAATTTTTACTTCAAAATATATCTATATTTGTTACTTTGTATGTTGTTCCGAATTGGCAATTAAAAATGCATTTCTTACCAATGTACAATCCTTTAGAACTGGGGCGCTCTTGACAATGCAAACTGCTTATAGCAGCTGCCTTAGTGTATAGTACAAACTTGTCTGCTTGAAACAGTTACAAACTTCTTATTTGCGAACAAAACAGCCGTTAAAATATTATACATTGACTGCTCCTTGATTAAATAAGCATTTAAAATAGGTGATTGCATACACTGGTGCTAATAATAATAGTGGTTTTTTGCCCATCTTGCCTGCAAAGTCAGCGATGGCATAATGTATTCCTCATAGAGAATTAACTGATGCGATACCATATCGTTTAACTGTTGCTTTTTTTCAAAAATAATTGATATAAAAATCATCAATGTCCGTCTTTGTTGAAACATCGTTTACCATCCTATTTCAATCTTTGACACAAATTGCGGTATTGAAGCTTGTCGCTGGCCTAGCTAAGACTCTGAATCTTCATACCCGCTTAAAATCTTTTATTATAGCCTCACAGATTTAGCTCTTCTCTTTTTCCTTTCTTAGAAGAACTGCGATGGTGGAGGGTGGTGGTGGGGGGTTGCGGTCTATCTGAAGCTCGTTCCATTGGAAGTGATCATACTCTGTTCATAAAAAACAATTTTTGATTCGTGACCGATAGTAGTCATCGTGGGGGCATTCATCTGTGGGATTTCAGACACGTAGTCTGTTGACAAATGGGTATATTATGTTGGTGGCTTCGTAAGTTTGCAATTACAGTTGCGAGAAGCATGTTGAGATTTATCTTCCCTTTGATTTATTGTCCAGATTTTCTTTAACCTACACTCTAATTTGTGCTTTTATTCCTTTCTTCACATATTCTGATCCCCTTTTCTGCACAATGTCTTGCATGTCTTCTTCCTCTTCTTCGTAGCAAGTTACCATAGTTGATGTTTTGATTTAAACGACAGCATTATTAAGGAATTGAATGTTTAATGTTTGTTGGTCTTTACGCGCATTTCATATCAGCGATAGTTTTGGCAGCACGCTCAATTAGTTCTTTTAATTTTAATATAAGAATACTAAAGTCTAATGCCATTGTTGTGTGACTAACGGTTAGTCTGGCATTCCTTTTCGATGTATTTCCGATCTTAATCTTATCTGCTTTCATGCTTTCAGTGAAAGGGACCCCTATTAATCTGGGTCCCTTTAGGCAACGATAGTTTGCACGATTTGGATTAAATGCTTTATTTCATTAGTCAAAATTATTAGTAGCAATCGAAGATTAATTTGTTTCCGATTTAACCTACTCAACTGGGTTGTTGTTAAACTGATATAGATTTTATGACTTAATTGCCATCCTTTGTACCTTGATCGACCCTTTCACTACAAGTCTATACGGATATTTCGATCGATTTAATTTGCTTAGGCATCTTAAACTTCACTATATTTATATAAGTTCATGCCCTTTTGCCTTTTCAATTTGAGAATTCATGCGTTCCACAGTCTAAATTGCGTTAGAGGATCAAAGAAATATTTTAAATCTATTCTGACGAGCTTGTGAGCACCCAAATTCGTAACAGATAACCCAAATCGTTGTCATAGTGTGGTAACTAACATTTAAAATATGAAACGGCGTAGGGAAAACCAACTTATAGACCATTTTAGAATCAGAATCCAACAGGCTTTCATACTGCATTGTATTTCACTTTGTATTATATGCATTTGTGTGCATTAATATATAAAATAAAATCATTTATTTAATTTTAAACTTAGGTTTGGCAAAATGTAAAGCCTATAAACACTTGTTGTGAATGAGCAGTAACGAAGTACTCGGGAGTAGGTTTGTTTGTCTTGATTGCATTTGTACGTGCGAAAGATGACGGGTAGGGTAATCCGCTGCCGTATTTTATTTGATATTTAGATACATATTTCACTGAAAATTTGGAAGATTATCCCGATATTGATGTTGATCAAATCAATGAAAGTAACGAAGTAGTAGACGATGCTGCTGAGGACTTAACGATCGACTTGTGGCAGGAAGCCTGCTGGATAGTTATCAGTAGTTATTTTGACGAAAAGGGTCTCGTTAGACAACAGTTGGATTCTTTCGATGAATTCATCGATTCTTCTGTTCAAAAAATTGTTGAAGAATCTCCAGTCGTAGAATTTCAGGCCGAAACCTCCTACATCGGTGGAGTTGCACAGGCTCCGGTAAGTAAACAATTCAATCTTACACACTATAGACTCAATACAATCTACGATTCGAGCAGATTTATGTAAGCAAGGCTACTCATTGGGAGAAAGATGGTTCCAACGCTCCTATGACGCCCAATGATGCACGTTTGCGCAGCCTTACGTACGCTGCCCCTCTCTATGTGGACGTCATTAAGAAAACCACAAAAGATGGTGTTTGCAGTGAAAAAAAGTTCGAAAAGAAATTTATTGGAAAGATACCGATCATGTTGAGGTATTTAATGAAATTTCAGAGCATAGTTCGGTTTCAGATCGAAGTTTTGTATTCTTGGAGGCATGGGCGATCGTGATTTGGCCGAGTTAAACGAATGCCCTCTGGATCCTGGTGGTTATTTTATAATAAACGGTGCCGAAAAAGTTATAATTGCACAGGAAAAGATGGCCACTAATACGGGTAGGTTGCTTTGAGTCTTCTTATGTCCAAAGTCTATGTTTTCCAACAAAAGGAAAGCAAATATGCTTACAAAACGGAAATACGATCCGTTTTGGAGCACAGTTCGCGCCCTGCCAGTACCTTGTGGGTTAATATGTGTGCACGTGGCGGCAAGGATGCTAACAAACGGGCCCAGATCGGCCAACGTATCGTCGCCATTTTGCCCTACGTCAAGCAGGAGATTCCTGTGCTCATTGTGTTCAGAGCACTTGGGTTCGTAGCTGACCGTGACATCCTGGAACATATTATCTACGACTTTGAAGATACTGAGATGCGTGAAATGATTAAGCCGTCTCTGGATGAAGCCTTTGTGATTCAGGACTCGAAGGTGGCTCAAAATTTCATCGGTACCCGTGCCGCAAGACCCGGTGTTACGAAGGAAAAGCGGATTAGCTATGCTAGGGAGATTCTCCAAAAAGAAACTTTGCCTCATGTTGGCATTACGGACTTATGTGATACTAGGAAAGCGTTTTTCCTTGGTTACATGGTTCATCGTCTTCTGCTAACTGCACTAAAGCGTCGTGATGTCGATGACCGGGATCATTTCGGCAATAAGCGTCTGGACCTTGCTGGTCCCCTTCTAGCCTTCCTCTTCCGTGGCCTTTTCCGTAATTTGACGAAAGAAATCAGAATTTACGCACAAAAGTTCATTGACAAAGGAAGAGATTTCAACCTGGACAATGCCATTCGCAGTCAGCTCATCACTGATGGTCTGAAATACTCCCTTGGCACAGGTAACTGGGGAGATTCGAAGAAGGCTAGCCAGGCCAGAGCGGGTGTCTCGCAGGTCCTCAACCGCCTCACTTTTGCTTCCACTCTATCGCATCTCCGTCGTCTGAATTCGCCCATTGGTCGAGATGGCAAATTGGCTAGACCGCGACAGCTGCACAACACCCTATGGGGCATGATTTGTCCTGCTGAAACACCTGAGGGATCAGCCGTAGGCTTGGTCAAGAATCTTGCTCTTATGGCCTACATTTCCGTCGGAAGTCCACCTTCACCTATCCTCGAGTTTCTTGAAGAGTGGAGCATGGAGAATCTTGAGGAAATTGCTCCCTCGTCGGTTGGAAAGTAAGGATTTCTCCTTACTGCCCTGTCATAATTCTTTGTATCCCATTGAGTCAATACGTTTGTTTCGCTGTTTAGGACCTGTAAGATTTTCGTCAACGGGTGCTGGGTGGGTATCCACAATGCTCCAGATAACTTGATGGGAACTCTGAGGAAACTGCGACGTCAAGTCGACGTGATCGTGAGCGAAGTGAGTATTGTGCGAGACTTCCGTGATCAAGAAATTCGAATTAACACAGACGCGGGTCGAATCTGTCGACCTCTCATCATCATTGAAAGGGGCAAGCTCATGCTTAAGAGACATCACATCGAAAGCCTCAAAGACAGGAGCTACAGGCAATATGGGTGAGTTTCAGAACCTCTTGCGTTCTTGACCCTTCCTGCATTTAGTTTAACTGATACACTTTTTACTTCAGTTGGCAGGAGCTTGTTCAAAATGGTGTGGTGGAGTACATTGACACCATGGAAGAAGAAACCACCATGATAGCTATGACACCATACGAAATAATGCACGCAGCGAACTATTGTAAGACGCACACTCACTGTGAGATTCATCCAAGTATGATTCTTGGCATCTGTGCCAGTATAATCCCTTTCTGCGATCACAACCAGTCGCCGCGTAACACCTACCAGAGTGCTATGGGTAAACAAGCCATGGGTGTGTATATCTCCAACTTCCACACACGCATGGACACCTTGGCAAATGTGCTCTACTATCCCCAGAAGCCTCTGGTTACTACTCGTTCCATGGAGTACTTGCGATTCAGAGAGCTGCCTGCTGGTATCAATGCCATCGTCGCCATCGCCTGCTACACGGGTTACAACCAGGAAGACTCCCTCATTGTCAACGAAAGTGCCATTCAGAGAGGCTTCTTCAGGTCCGAGTTCTATCGCACGTACAAGGACCAGGAGGCTCGCCATGGTATGGACCAGGAGGAGGTGTTTGAGAAGCCCGATGCACAGACATGCCAAGGCATGCGACATGCTCTTTACAACAAACTCGATGACGATGGTCTCATTGCTCCTGGCACTCGCGTCTCCGGTGACGACGTGCTCATTGGAAAGACAATTACCCTACCAGACAACAGTGGTGATTATGTAAGTTCACATTGTCTCTAGTAGCCCATGTACTTTGTTTTCTGAAAGTCAGGGGTTTTGATAAAACTACAGTCGTAGTTGAGTGAACTGACTTGAGGGGCAAGTGTTACTCCATTGTTAACAGCGATCACGCGATGCAAGTAAATGAGGTACCAGAGGCAGACGTTGGTAGAACCAACTTAAAGGCGCTAAGGTGCAAGATTCTAACGTCTTCGATTATCTGTTACCAGAGTGCTCCAAGGATTTAAAGTCAATTTTGCCAATCAGTTCTAATCTATGGCTGCCTGTTCTAGCTGGTCTTATGCCGTTCGCACCGTTTTAGTTCGATCAAGGGCGGAGGAAGTTCACGAAGCGTGATGCCTCGGTGTTTATGCGGCGAAGTGAGTATGGCATCGTGGACCAGGTGATGGTGACGTGGAACAGTGAGGGCAATAAGTTCTGCAAGGTGCGAGTGCGCACCACGAAGACGCCCCAGGTGGGCGATAAGTTCGCCTCGCGTCACGGCCAGAAGGGCACTTGCGGCATCCTCTATCGCCAGGAGGACATGCCTTTCACCTACGAGGGCATCACGCCCGACATCATCATCAACCCCCACGCCATTCCCAGCCGTATGACCATCGGCCACTTGATTGAGTGCCTTCAGGTGAGCTCTCCACTTCAACCTCCGACCTGTTTGAATACCTGCTATCATCTCAAATTATTTATTCCAATATTAGGATCCCACGTGTAAATTAGCGTAGGTTCAGTTATAGTGCTTTTTTTATTTTGATGGTAGTGTCGAGTTTATGCACTTGAAACAATCAAGGGTTTGCTATATTTCTTATTTTAACCTGATATTTCTGTTATCGAAGCTAAGTAGGATCACTAAAGTTCTGAGGCAGCCTTTCTTTGAAAATACATGCTGGTGTTTTGCCTCGTGTAAATCAGGAAAGGTAGATCAATTGTGGAGAATTTGGCATTTTCCCAAATTTTCCAACAGTTAACCAGCTTTTAGTTTTTCATCCATATGCACAAAGAGCGGTGCCTAGAACTTGATTTCCGCTTGTGGTAGCTCTTCTATGAAAATACGTACTGGTGTCTTGCCTTGTGTAAATCGGGAAAGGTAGATCAACTGCGAGAATTGTTTTTTTGGACAAATTCTCTAGTATTTTCTGGATAGTTTACCTTGGTATTTCTTTGAAAATACATACTGGTGTCCCGCCGTGTGTAAATCAAGAAAGGTAGAACAATTGTATCTTTTTCATGTGATATCGACGTCAAATAAGCACTACGAGGTTAGGCTAGTCTGTTAATGAACAAGGCCTGAAACCCCTGTGAAATGGAAAGTTTTTCCGCATACAGATTGGCTGACTTAGCTGAATCAGCCCGCCTTTCCGCGATCATGCATGTTGGTGTGCTCCTTCGTGTAATGGAGGAAAGGCAAATCAGTAGCGGTAATTGCTACTGCCCTTTCGCGCATGGCATTATCCAACATGGCCCCCATTAGTTTCTTCAATTAGTAACACGTGTTCCATGCTGTTAAAAGTGGCCTTTCTTTGAAAATACATACTGGTGTCCTGCCTTGTGTAAATCAAGGTAGATCAACTGCGAGCATTTGTCCCCTTTGGTGCAAATCTCCAGCACTTCAACAGTATACCCCATTAACTCGACACAAAACAGTTGTGACCTTCTCGTAGACCACGCATTTTTCTAGGGCCGGAAACGCATTATTTTCCTCGGTATAGGTTTGTCAGTAGAAGGAGTCAGGTTTAGGTTGTGGTGAGAATTCTATAACCCTTGCAAATTCTTTGAATGGTTTGAATGACTGAAGTATACAAAGTCGGTGAACTTATTAATTTTCATCCATTCTCTCTGCAGGGGAAGGTGAGCGCAAACAAGGGTGAGATCGGTGACGCGACGCCCTTCAACGACGCCGTAAACGTTCGCAAGATCGCCACCCTCCTGGGCGAGTATGGTTACATGCAGACGGGCAACGAGATTATGTACAACGGTTTCACAGGGCGCAAGCTGAACTCGCAGATCTTCATCGGGCCCACGTACTACCAGCGCCTGAAGCACATGGTGGACGACAAGATCCACTCGCGAGCCCGCGGACCCGTGCAAATCCTCAACCGGCAGCCCATGGAGGGCCGCTCGCGGGACGGTGGTCTGCGTTTCGGCGAGATGGAGCGCGACTGCCAGATCGCCCACGGCGCCGCCCAGTTCCTGCGCGAGCGCCTCTTCTTCGCCTCCGACCCCTACAAGGTGTACGTGTGCAACCTCTGCGGTCTCATGGCCATCGCACATCATCGCAACAACACCTTCGAGTGCAGAGCTTGCCAAAACACCACCCAGGTGCGTCCTGTTTTTTCTTTGAAATGCCTTAGTACTAGGTTAGTTGTATCACGTGCAAGCAGGCTCTATTTGCTTGGTTTAGGCTTGTGGATTTTGCACAACCCGTTGTAAAAAACTTAGAATTTGATTGGTTGATGTGTAAGCGACGCTAGGAATCTGATTGGCTGCTTTGAGGCTTCGCATACCCTATATGTACAACTGAATCGACTCTCCTTGCCATAATCGCTCATCAATTCCAGACCACTTTCAATGGGTTCTTATAATTTTGGTCGTCGATCTAGAGTACCCTTTCGACGGCAGAAGAGAGGCGGGAGTTAGAACAAATCTATTCCACCAAACCTTTTCTACGTTTCGAAGAAAAGGAACTCATATCAGAACGCTCATTCGGTTTGCATAGTCTAAGGACTGGCCTTTCGTGAGGCCACAGAGACGGTGTCCGAAATACACAACTTGCTATTTACATGTTAGGCTTTGACGTTTGTCCGACCTTTGCACAGTGATCCATCTAATTGTTAGTTGTTTAAAATTTTCCGGGTTATCAAGATGGTGGTGCTTCTCAACGAAGTTTGCATTTTCGTAGGCAATAGGGATGTAAAACTAAAAGATTCAAAAGCTTTGTTTAGTGAATAGTGCCCTGACTCCTTTGCGTGTGCCTTGTTTGCAGATTTCGCAAGTGGGACTGCCGTACGCGTGCAAACTGTTGTTCCAGGAGCTCATGTCGATGTCGATTGCGCCGAGAATGATGGTCAACGCGCCTCCTCCCCTGTAACTCCCTCCCCACTGACTCGCGATATTTTTTTGAGGTCCCAGCTCACTACATTGTTGTATAAATGCATTTTGGTAAAGTAGTCTTCGCAATAACATTGTCTCATTAGCACAACGCAACAGAAGGCATGCAACCTTATAGTTCAACCTTCCTGTGAGCAGGACCCAAACAAGGCAGCATACTTGGCAGTCAATGCGGTAGGGTGTGGGGTAGAATTGGTTCTCATAAGAAATTTCATACACCAAATCGTAATTCGTGTCCATCTGAATTCCACGAAGGACAGTGAGTGAAGCAGCGATGAAAGAGTATTTCTTTTCGTAACAGTTAAGCGTGATTTCGAGTATCTTAAACTCTGGCTTTGTTTACCTGGTTAAGAAGTCAAGAATTTTAAAAATTGAGTGAGCCATCAGTGAAGTCCATTCGACTTCACTAATTCAGTCGGTGCAGCTAGCATTCATCAAAATGTAGCTCAAACAGTTCAGGGGAATATTTGTAATTTCTTAGAATTGATCAATTGGTTGGTCTGTTCAAATACTGATCAAGTATTTGATTCCATGTCACTCCAAAAGGAGGCAGTATACTGCACCAAATATGAATTCGCAACCTGGCACGCACCATGTTTTCCCGCTCAACTACTTGTCACAATGATTGTTTTCAATTTGTAAATCGCACTTGCATCCTGATGGTTCTATGATTGAAGTCTGCGCACAGCCCTCATCGGCTGGAGGCTTTAGATTCCAATAGAAAGTAATTTTTCCGTACTGAAATAGTCCCGCCAACATCCCATGCGTTTCAATTTAACCCTTATGTAGAGTAGGATTTAGAACTTGGATTTCGCATTCACTTAGGGTCAAGAAGCATAATTAGTGGGTGAAGCATACCTGTCGTTGTATTTTGTACGCATTTATGGGGAGGTAATGTCGAAAATACTTAGCACTAACTCGAGTATGGTCGATTGACAGAGAGAACTTGAACTCTAGCACTGAGATAAAAGTTACCCGCTCTGTTGCCGTTGCTACTGCTCCAAAGCCTATTGGATATACGAATCTGACAGGTGCTCTCAAGACAGGCCCAGGTTCTGACGTTTCGAAACGGCTTGCGCAATCATTCATTTGGTGGTTTGACCCTGGGAAGTCTCGCGAACCCACCACTTTAGTCTGATTGCTGCATAGTTAGAGAGCATCCTAATCTCTGCAAGAACCAAGATGATGAAAGCGCTTAGACATTATACGAAGCCAAATACTCATCTAAATTAACGATAAAAGTTTACCGACTTATAACTGTGACAACTAAGCAGTTCTAATGACTATCACTGTTATTCGTTTATATGTTGTCAAGCACTTGGAAATCTAATCAGTCTCTATAAAAAGGGTGCTTCGGAGGGAGCTAAGAGCCTTTTATAGGTATTACTGTCACAATGGGTAATCACGCGAGCACAGTGAGGGAAAGTTTGCACAATCTGGAGCGTAGTCACAGGGCTTTCCGCCCCAAAGAGGACGAAAGGCTCTACATTGACCTCAACAGGCTCCCACGTTGGACGCCGATGCACAAGAAGGTTCCTGTCTTCATCGCTGCCCCACTCGCTGTGCTTCGTAGAATTCAGATAGACACGAATTACGATTTGGTGTATGAAATTTCTTATGAGAACCAATTCTACCCCACACCCTACCGCATTGACTGCCAAGTATGCTGCCTTGTTTGGATCCTGCTCAAAGGAAGGTTGAACTATAAGGTTGCATGCCTTCTGTTGCGTTGTGCTAATGAGACGGTATTGTTTGACGTGGCGCGAGAAATTTGGTGTAGGCTGCGGCCTAAGCCCCTGCAGTTTAGCGAACGTCACTACCTTCAAATACATGGCTATGGCATCCACGACGTTCTGAAACATAACCTCCGCATTATGTCTACCGGTTCCATGGATAACCCACAACCGTTTCCCGCCGGCGCTGCGAAGGAATTAGAAGTCATGTATAAATGGCGAAATCTGGTAGCCTACTTGATCAATCAAGACCTCCGAAGGTTGAAAGAGGGTCCCATGCGTGAAACGGCTCTGTATGTTCTGAACAAGGTGCAGTCTTATCTTCTGACGCATGCTTTCATCTACTCTGAACTGCCGGTAGGAGACGGTCGCGATCCGCTGTATCTCATGAAGGCAACTGCACTATGTAACACTAAATTCGGCGACTCCCTTTTTAAAATCGCTACGATCATATCTATAGCCTTTTCTGAATTCGATGGAGACTGGTGGAAGAATTACATCACTGGCCCGAGGGATCAACACTGGAGCCTATATTTTGATGAGCTTATCCTCTTGGTGGACAATGTTCTTATCATCAACTGCTTTGAAGCCTGTTCGAGTGATCCTCTACCACCGGAAGTCATAATACACAAGGAAGATTGTACAGAAAATCCGCAAAACTGCTGGTGCAAAGAGACGCGAGCACTTCAAGATTCTGGTGAATCGGAGTAATTGGAATGACATTTTATTCCTATCTTTGGTTTTGAAATAAAAATCACCCTAGAAATCCTGTTACTTTTTCACAGACCCAAGAGGTCATAGTATGGGGTTGATCGACTTTGAAAATTGCGTCTAGTCAGCAAGTGATACGGTCATGTGGTAGTATTATTTATGGAAATGGACAACGAAAACGGTACTTATCTTAAAAAGAGCAGTTCGGCTTTGGCCGATTTTCAGATTTCTGATCCTTGGAATGCGCTATTAAATCAGTAATATGGTGGTTGCGAAATGATAATAAGAATCAAAATGCCAAAAGATGTATACATTGATAATTGGCAAAAGTTTGTTTCCAGTTTAAGTGTTAACTTATATCAGGCAATCAATGAAAATCAATTAAT
Organism: Anomotaenia brevis; assembly: GCA_030710315.1. Lineage (NCBI taxonomy): Eukaryota > Metazoa > Platyhelminthes > Cestoda > Cyclophyllidea > Dilepididae > Anomotaenia > Anomotaenia brevis. The sequence continues at coordinate 73,068 of JAUOZQ010000098.1, forward strand.
TAGCACCATTATTGAGGTGGCAGGCTCAAGCTAAATCAAAACTTCGGTAACGTCTTATTAGACGTGTAACCATTTTTAATTTAGGGAAGCACACACTTGCCTTCTAGCACATTATTAACACCGCTTGATGCTGTTTTGGATTTTTAATATAACGGTTTGCAGCCGATGTACTTGTATAGTTCGAGATGAAGTAAAGCATTTCCTTGAAATCTCCATTCACTAACTCAGTATTAATATATTGTAATTGTTTTGTAAGCTCTTTATTGCGTTTAGTAAAACTACGGTTTTTATAAATCTCACAGCTCGTTTTTGATTGGTTGAGAAACTTCCTTGACCTTCAAGACCGGTTAAGGTGCCTGGTAGTGCGAGTTATTACATGCGCTCATGTCTTTCGAATAACTTTAATAGTAGATTTCAATGCTTATATTCTTTGTGTATTTTCTTTTTAATGCTTAGCACCTGTTATGGTTCCATAAGGCCTCCATCACATTATACTGGCCCATTTCACTAGCTAAAAATATATTAATTGTTCAGACAATTAAATCGATATATTCGCTTTTTTCTAGTCATCTTATAAATGAGCGAAGAGGTAGTTGATCCCGTGGTAGGTCATTGGCTTCGCTTAACTTCATTCATGTAGCACGAGATACGACAGCAATGCCGCGAAACGAAGGAATGTGCGAAGTTTGTCAAACTTTTTGAAGGCTGTTCGGATCGGCAACCCAAAACGAAAGAGAGCTGTGAAGAGGAATTCATTGACATGATTCAGTGCGTCGACAGATGTGTTGGTCCCAAACTTTTTGCCGTTCTCAAGTAACGTTGTGCCATTAAGAAATCGAACTTCACTAGTAAAATACAGGGGTAACCCCATGTTTAAATTTTGTAGTGTTCTTCTATGCATCGGTTTTACTTATACTTAAATGAATAATAAATTATTATATTCTCACCCTTTTCGAATTTCACCTTTTGGATTGTTCTAGTTATTGCCTAGAAGTCTTACTTTTACCTCTAATGTAAGTGTTTGTCTCTGTGGGCCGATTTGAGAACTTTTTATTCTGCTGAGTATTGTTACGCAAACGAAAACGTTTGCTTTCTTAGAAGTGGCTTTTTCGATGGTGCTCAGTGATGCAGGACCAGTTCGAACTTATGGGATCTGTTTTTTATGATACGTGTATTACACTGGAAATGTAGCCTTACATTTGTTACACACCCCAGATGTGGAACTGTGTTATGTTGGTATATCACGTACTGCGTCGGTAATGCTGGAGTTGATGATGATCGGATTCCATTTTCTGACGATCGGTTCATGTGTGGAGCTTGGTTGGGCGAACGACGATGCTAATCGACCAGTCCGACTTTTGAGCCGCGCCATGATATGAGTTACTAGGTCTGCAGTCAAAGATACCAATCGTGTTTCTTGCTGCATCGTTGCACATAGGGGTACTGGTGGGTTTAGAAGGATTATAAAACTGATTAGGTGGTGGTTGCAGTGCACGAAAACTATTGATTTGTCCCGGGGCGAATTAATACATTTCCAGTAGCTAAATATTTGTTAATTATTTAAAAGTACGGGCGAATGGCGGTAGGTGCACATAGATGCTGGTCGTTGAGATTAGATTTGGTATTTCAGCTGGCGAAATAATCGGAACCGATGGTAAGCAAGGTCCACAAGGATGAACAGCCTAGGGTTTTGTAATCCTGCGTAGTCTAGAGAGGGTACCTTACGCTATGCTATCAAAGGAATGCGGTTATACTTTTGAGGTACGTATCAATAATTAATATATGATGGGTATGAGCTAAATTACGAGGTAATGCATGGTTGGCTTCCTGATGGTGTCTTTTCCTAGCGCCTCTTACCGATCTGGCTATCTCGGTTTTTTTTCTCTGTATTGATTGTGCGAATACGACTGCTATTCAATATTTAATAGACTAGTACGATAAATCTGGGAAAAAAGGATCAATAAGTTACTGCCTGTGAACAAGAGCAAGATCCCATGTCAACAGCTCTTTCGAAGGATTTATTAAGAAGTTTAAATTTTGGGCCAAAATTGTATTTTATAAGTCATTAACGGGGGCATCCGATTCGGCATCATCATTTGTAGATATCACGGACGATGTTGTATTCATTATTCTTATAAACGAGCCATGTTCTGTGTTGTATTTATTATCTTAAGATATTTTCGACATAAGCCAACTTTTTGCCAATTTAATCACTTGTCCAATCGTGGGAGGGTTGTGAGTAGCACAAATATTAAGTCGAAGTTTGCTTTCCCACGTATTCTAATTTATATTCCCCTCTTTGTGTATTTTTCAATCTCTTGTAATGTATTACTTGAGGAATTATTAAATGAGATGGTGAATATTTTACTTCTTCGAAAAATGGTTACATATAACCTTGAAAAGCGGCATAACTTCGACCCTGTGTGGAATATTATCCACATTTCATGGGTAATATATTCTGTTGGTCTATATTGTTACTCAGCTAAACTTACCAATCTTTATGCTTTTATCGTTTCAAACGCACATACGTATTACCTCTTTATAGAAATTCAAGTAATCAAGATTCGCTGCATTAATCGCGATTCGAGAATCGAACATAATGAGTAATGAACCGAAACAGGAGGTTAGAACTTCAGGAATACAATATGTTTTATAGGTCTTCGAAAAGCTTTTTCCACTAAAGAAGTTCGAACATGTAATCCAGGTATACATATTTTCGAATTATATCGTGGTCTAAGCGGCTTCCGGAACCTGATTACAGTAGTAGTTTCGCAAAGTATTTACCTTCGATTCCCTTACCTTCAAAACCAGAAGCGCCGTCTTCACTGTTTGCTGTAAGGTCTTTATTAAAGTATCACATCCACCGTGATTTTCGGGTTTTAAAATATGTCCTGTCTCTCGTAAAGATTGTCAACAAAAATGCCGAGCACCCACCCCTTATCGCACAATTCACTTTAACACGAGCTGCACCATTCAAAGACCAGAAGTTTCACCGTCCACCAAGTCAGTCTATCGGTGCGAACTATTCTCCTGAAGCAGCAAAACTTCAACTTAGTCGTCTTCCACGAGTATCAAAACCGTTCGGATCTTCGGGCGCTTCAAAGAGGAAACGATTCAAAAGTGGGGCCAACTCCTACCTGTAATATTTTGTTATTTTATCAATGAATAGAGGCATGGAAACGGATAAATTAACCCGACTTATTTGTTAACTTAAAATTAGTGAAGTTGACGTTAAAGGTGATCGGCCCCAATCCCCTGAGACACAAATGAAAGAAATGAAGACACGAGAGGCAGAATATAGAATGATCAACAAGGAACCATCTGATCGCGATACTGAAGTGAGATCATACACTTTTTTGATTATTACACACTTTCATAAATGTTAAATGGTCAAATTTTATGAATATTTCTAAACAATCACCTTAAGTGCACTCAAAGTCAATTAACTGTGAAAAATTACGAACACTGTAGGAGTATAATCATGGCTTAACTATTATTCATTCACGCATGAGGACCTAGCTTTCATCTATCTTTGAGACTGGTTTTTAGCAATGGCGCGTCAGTCAACACTGAAATTTACTGACATATTTGTAATAAAAATACTCCACTTGGCATACTCGTACATTCCGTAGAACTCCATGGTAAAGTGGACTAGATTGGTTGATTCTATAAGCTAAGAGGAACTGAAGCAAATATTGCAGTTAACGAATTCGACATTAAGTAAGAGGGTTAACCACCAATAACTATAAGACTCCGGTCTTAAAATTGTAATGCCTGAACTGATCCTCTGAAGGGAAAGACGCACTTGTATTCCACTCGTCTCTAGTACAACAAATGACCAATTTTAAGACTAACAGTTATATTTCTAAGTTTATTAAATCTGGACTCTAATGCAACAAAGCAATGTTAGCTGGTACGAATATCGCGGGTGCTTCGTTCTGACCCAGTGGTCATCGTACTTTGTCGCCGAGGGAACCTGTCTTTCTTAAACACTCACATTTGTTTTTTTAGGCAATGTTTACTGTTTTTTAGTCTCAAGCCCATTTTTCAGATTTCCATATAGTGAAAACCCGTTCCGTTAATCGTGACTATATAATTACAATCGAGTGGTCGTCTACGATCTCGTCTAACTGTTTTAGCGCTACATATATTACATCGAACATGGTATCCCCGAGAAAATGATAGCTGATCCACCCGAGCGGCTTTGGGAGGCCCTGCGAAAAGGCGTTCCGGAGGAGTTAGTCAGAAACTGGGCTCAGCTGGCATCCTCTCTTCTGGTAGAAATCGAGCGGGACTACCGTCGCGCTGTCAAGAAGTCCATCGGTTCGTTTTGCTCCCTTTGAACCCATCTACTCTAGAAGAGACAGTAGCAAAGGTTGTCTCATTGCTTGTAGTTGATTACATCCTACTGGACCAGGAGGAACGTATCCGCTTGTTCATCCAATGGACTCCTATTCCCCATCCCATCTACACCATACGGTCGCCTGTGCCGTGGCACTGGGAGATGGAGAAGAGGGTCAAGGTGTGCACCTATGGCCTGTTCGTGCCCTCTGCTATGAGTCTGGCCCTCAACGAACTTTGGCACACAAAGTGGGCGAACTTGTGCTTTATAGATAAAAATCCTTAGGTACGCACACCTGAGATTTGTGGACGTTGAGGCCATCAAGCAAATCGAAGAGCCAATACCACCGGTGGACTTTGAAGGCCTCATAAACCAGCAGAGTTTTCGAACTAGAGATATTCTGCGTCGAGAGTAAGTAATGCACAATGCTGGGATTTTAACTGTGAATTTCGTAGGTGGATCCCTGATTGCGCCAAGAAGTTTGTTGAGCTGAGACATCATTGGGCTCATCTCTTACCGGAGAACCAAACCTCACCGCTCAAGCAAACTCGGGTCTTCTTTGCCAGTATCGAGGCGCTCATGTCCAATCAGTTGAGAAGCATAGTTGAGGCTTCTATCAACGAACTAGCCGAGTTATTTGAGCAATATAAGGTAGTCAGTTTATTTGGATTTCCGTAGAGAGGAAATGTTGAAGCAACCTCTAACAACCGCTATTGCGTTTACAGTGCTCCAATGCTTACCGAAACGATTACGATGAGATGATGTTTGTGAAGAAACCTCTCTTGTTGATTAAACTGAAGGTTTCTGACCCAAAGGTCGTTTATTCCCCTAGTCTGAGGGAGATAAAAGAGCATCTTCTGAAGTGCTTCCAGACCATCACTAACGCGGCAACGAATCTGCCAAGGGTTAGACAAATAATGTGCTACAATTAGACCATTTGGTTCTAGGTCGAGACGGAGCTGTTTCCTGGTATGGTGAACCAACCAATCTACATTCGAAGCGTGAACTACCAAGAAGACTTGGTTTCTCGCTGCACCGAGCGATCGATACACGTCTTTCGACTCAACTCGACTGGTCCACGTCAGTATCTTGAGTTTTACCGTCCCTATGGCAACCTACTCAATAACAAGGCCGAAATGGAACTGCGAGCATTCATGAAGGAACGGCACAACTTGCTCGCCATAAAGAAGGTAAATTATATTTCTTTGGTGTTTGATCTCACCTTGATGTGTGGTACTTATGAAAATAACCTTTACTTTTTAGAAAAAGGGGATCCTAGCAGAGGGAGACCCCCTGGAAGATCAGCTCATTGAGAGTTTGAAGCAGGTCAAAAAGGTTTGTTTTATTAATCTGAATATTCCACATACTTTTTTAGTGCGACATTGAATCAAATTCAGCAAGTTAGCTTCCGACTAGAGTTCGAAATCGTGGTTTTTCAAAACTCGAAAACTTAATGAACCCACGATTTGTGCTTCAAAGTAATTCAGAAGGTATAGAAATCTTAAAGTAGCGGATTTATTCATAACCCTAAATACTTTTAGGGAAAAGTGGGGAATTATGTTAATGTGATTGCTATTAAATTAAAAATCTCCGCTTTACGAAGACCAGATCTAAAAGCCGCGTTAAAAACTTTCTGAATGTCGCTATCCTTTAATAATACTTTATCTGAGAAAAGTTTCGTTTGCTAAAACTTCGGTTTGAATCCCAAACCCAATGTTTTATACCCTAAACACCATGGAGTCAAAATCTATTGATCGGTTAACGGTCTAAGCCCAACTAGTTTGAGCATTGGTCATCAGTATTCTCTAGGATATCGATCAATCTGCTATATTGTGGATCAATATAATGGAGCAGGAACTGGGGAGGAGCTGTAGGTGGATGCATGACTTTTTGATTAATATACATGGTCCAAATGTATGTGGATTGCTTATGGCATGTTTCACAGTCCTCTGTTGTTCTCTCTCCTTTTTAAGCAACTGAACTCATACTCAGACTTGAAGAAGGAGATTCTGGGACTGCGTTTCACGGTGCCGCTACAGCTCTTCTGCTTGGATTGCAAATCAGTCAACATGAATTTAGCCTCTCGTGCTCAAAAGTTGCGCGACATTCTGTCTAACTTTGAGTTGGACGAAGCCAGGGATACTAACCGAGGGTGAGTTTTATCCTACCTTAAAGAGGATTCCGACAAATTTAGGAAAACTTCATTAAAAACTAAATACTTTTGATTTCGGATCGCTTCTGAGCAAGTTCATAGATGGACCCCTGAAAAGATAGCAACATTAGTGACAGGAGGTTTCCTACTAATAGCTTCCAATTGTAATCTTGAACCACCTGGCAATTTATGTCTCAAATCGCGATGTTTTCGTTGCTTACAAGGAGTTATCATTCAGATACATTATTCTCTTATACAAACGCTTTTTGTTTGCCTTTTAGAATATGTCGTCGATACGAGAGCATCACAAATCGGCTGAGTGAAGAACCTGGAAGCACACAGGGCCTCGTGGATTTGCAGGATTTCCTGAAGGAATGCCAGAATAAGACCGTTTTCAGGCTGATAGAGGAGGTCGCAGAGTCGGCCGAACACCTCAGTTTTCTCCTCGACTTCACCCTCATGTCCGGTAGGTTTAAAGTGCTCTCACCATGTGTGCCATCATGCACTGTTCCTGAGCTAAGGACTTTAATGCATGAGCGTAGTAGCAAAGGCAAATATGATGATGCTTCGCATGTAGGTTGTCCTTACTCTTGCAGCGTCATTCAGGCTTGAAATATCTTGTAATAAATTTGAAGTAATAAACCTTTTAGATGATATTTTGTACGGGAGAAGTAAGGCTGGATTTAATAAGGAGAAAGAACAAACAATAAAAGGGAAACTGTCATCCACTAAAGTGTCAAATTTGGAGGATTTCGAAGCCCACAGGGATGGTATGAAAAGTTCACATAGACGATTGATTCGTTAAACAGGGCGATAAACTACTCGATAGAAGAGTAGCGGTCAGGTTAAGTGTTCCTTAACTCGGATAGATCAAACCACAAACCCCTTAAATGGTGATTTCCCTGTTAAAATTATCAACATGAATACGGCGACATATATGATGTGGAGTAAGATGGGAACTCTCAGTTCACTCCATAAGTTCTGTCCGCATTTTGAATAAATAAAACAAGTGACTAAATGTTACATTAAAATAAACATTCCATCATCAGTGTACTTTTTTAAATAATCTTTGACTTCCATTAGGCTATTAACAAGCTTACCAATACCATCATTGTTAAATTACTTTGGTTTTAATTCGAAAAGCTCACTAATTCGTTGCTAGAGTTGTTTCTTCTTAGCGATTTCGTAAGCTTCGAAGAAAGAGTAAGATCGGGGGAATGAGGCGGATGATTAATTTCCTCCCAACTAAGTTTTCAGATACCCATTCATGAGGCACCCATCTATCAAATTTATGGACTTTTCCCAGTTTTTGAAGATGAAGATGAACAGTGGTATGGTTTAAACCAAGCTTTATTGCCGATTCCAACTCGAATGATAAATCAGAAGCCTCTTCAAGAGGAGTACCATCAAATTCAACTGGAAGCGGTATGGTACGATCTTCATCTTTAGAGAGTGAAATTCCAACTTCTAGATTTCGCAAACCATCTTCTGCAGCTCTTTCATAATTCACACATTACGTCAAATCCATAAACTGAATGAATGTTTCTAATCGCTTAGTCAGTTACTGAGTTTTCTTTCTTGGACTCATAAAACGTAGTGTCTGAAATGATTCTTGGGTACTTGCATGTTAGCAGGGTCTTAATCAAGCAGATTTTTAATTGTAGTTCTATATAATAAATTGTCAATTGTTTTAATGCATATACATATAAAAATAACGTTCTGTTCCGTTAGGCATTAGAAATACCCGTTACATTTCGTTCATTTCTAAAAAGTTTAGTACTTATTGGATGACCACGATACATTACCAGAGTCATGCCTACTATGGGGTAATTTTAAATATGTTCTTCTAATTACCAACCGCCAGACGAAGACATCCGCCTAAACTCCAACGTCTTCTACTGGCCACAGTACATAAAGCAGGTCTTCGACGTGGCCATCACTCGCCTGGCCACTCTACAGGAGGCCGCCGAGGACGCGCTGCGGGCCCGCATCACCGCCCTGACCAACAGCATCTCCGGCTCCGCGGACTTCGTGCAGATCATGCAGAAGAAGGAGACGCTTTCCCAGGACGAGATCAAACGGGCCAATGCCACCCTGGATAACTTCGAGGCTCTGGTTAATGACTTTAACGCCGAGGCAGAGGCTATTGCCAAGTAGGTTCTAATCAAGCTGATTGTTTATTGACCTTGTTATCGCGTTTCCAATTGATTACTGGAATGCCTATATCAGGAAGCCCACAGGAATGCTTTGAAAACGGAATCAGGTGGTTGGTCGAAACTTGGTTTCTCGTAGAAAATAAGTAGACGAAGAGTTGAAACGAGGAATTCAAGGCTTTTGTGCCACTGCTATTTACTGATAAATCACCGATATATCATTACGAGGGTCCATTTGATGACTTAGAGAGCTGTAGAAAAATCATGAAAAGTGAGATTAAGGGGGGTTCATTTATTCAACGGGAGCGAATGTACGATGCTCCCTTTAGACGGGGCTTTTTATGAGCATGTACTTATAAAGTATCGAAAGATTAGCTCATGTTGTGCAAGACCTCAGACATTGATTGACCGTTTTTCTAAACCCGAGGCTAGAATGCAGTCTTAATTTTAATACTCTGGTTCAATGAGGGGGTTACTGCTGACGCTTCGGTCGTTGATGGGCAAAAGGGATGGAAAAATTGGAAGATTTTTAGTGAGTTTCTTTGCCCAAAGGGAGGAGGCTTTGCTGCAATTCGAGGAGAGCGAGTTCTTGCAGATAGGGGAGATGCGGAAGGCGATAGAGCCCTACGAGAAGCTCTGGCGCACGGCGCAGGACTTCGAGGAGAAGAGCCGCGCCTGGCTCGCCGCGCCCTACTGGAGCGTAGACGCCACCGAAGTGGAGACGGAGATCACCGACATGTACAAGACCATCCACCGACTCACCAAGACCCTCATCGACCAGCCCGCCTCTCTCAAGGTCGCCCAGAAGCTCAGGGTGAGTCCATTCTCCGCATTCATTTGGGTAGTAATTGAAGAACTTGAAGGAACTTAATATATGATATCCCTCAGGAGATGTTCTAGCGAACCTACAAAGGAGGAAATCCATTAAGTAGTTAGCGGAGAGCTACACTGAAATTCTCTCCAAGACGGATCAACCACCTCGGAAAAGATGAGAGGGAGAAGTGGATACGTCCGTATCAGATTCTTTATTAGGGACGTGCAAGTGTGACAAGGTTTGGGTTGAACCGATTCATTGGTCAACCGCTGGGCCAAAACTGCGTGCATGCAGTTAGGTGTGGAGTTGCAATCTGCTTGACGGAGTCACCTAAGGGAGTTCCTTACTAACGGTGCAATAATGCCGTCAGGTCACCGGGTGATTAGGCAGAGACATTACAAGTATTATAACGGTGGATTCATTGATGCTGCATAGGTTCTCAAACCTTCATTCATCTTTATATTTCTATCCATGGAGCTGATATTATCTACTTCTAGACCTCCTTTAATGTGGTTCCACAGTTATTAGAATCCCTATACTTTGAGGTGGCAATGTGTTCACCATATCATCTTGGTTATAACCAGGAAGTAATGTGGGTGCGCCAGTCTACAGAGAATTTTAGTCCACCTAAAGCCTTTCATAGTGCTGAAATTGAAACTGTTCAGCAAAATAAATAAAATTTAGAAAGTGCTCAACCATGCGTATTGAAAGGTCTTTGAAGAAGCGTATCCAAAACCCCTCGATTTTATAGTTTGAATGCTAAAGACGGTTTGGAACAATTTTTGTAAATTTGAAGTTTTCCCAAGCGGTAATTAACCAGTAGTGAAACTAAGCAATGGAAAGCGAGGTGCTATATGCTTCAACATATTTGTGAGGTAGCGATTAGAAAGGGCAGTTACTTAACTTTGACCGGTTTTGTCCGAATCAAAATACACTTAGCAGAACGGTAAGAGCACCTCTTGAGCTAAGTTCCTGAAGCACGTTACAACAAGCCTATCCAATTATCTTCAACAGGAATTAAAAAATATGCAAAATATTTCCATTCGTTAAAAGAAATAACTGTTATTCGAATTACATACAATTTGAATGCTCTGTTTTCAAATATTCTCCAAGAAAACGTTGCCTTCTTTATTTGAAATAATTTTAGTTTAAACATATATCATCTTTGTTCATTGTGTAGTCCCAAGTTTTATTGAGGCTTGTATAATCGACGGGTCGCCTATTTCCTATTTCTATCCGTCTTCTCTAGATACCACAAAAAAGAACGATTCAACACAAAGTCGAGAGGAAAGCACGGCTTGTTTTCTCAACCTAATTACAACTTGAGTTGAACTGGAGTGTGTGGGCCTTTATTAGACTGTGCCTCACCAGTATTCAGTGTGTGTGTATATATATATAGTATTTAAAACCTATGGTATGCGAGAAGTCCATCTAGTTTACTGATTGGAAACTAACAACAAGCTGAGTTATGTTCAAGCTGCTTGCTGGTTGGGCGACTGTGAATAGAAATCGCCACGTGGTGACGCTTTGACCCAAGCAATTTCAAGTCCCAGCTGAGTGAAGGGTGTTTTTGGTTCTTTGTGAGTAGGCGAAAATCGAGAAGTTCCGTGAGTACCTGCCGACGATGCAGGTAGTGTGCAACCCTGGCATCCAGGCGCGACATTGGGCACGCATTTCGGAGGTGGTGGGCTTCGCGGTGGCTCCGACGCCCTCAACGCCGCTGCAGACGCTGCTTGAGGCGGGCCTCGGCGCCCACCTGGCGCGCCTCGAGGAGATCGCCGCGGCCGCTGCCAAGGAGCACAAGCTCGAGACCGCCCTCCGCCGCATGCAGGACGACTGGGCTGGCATGAGCTTCGAACTCCTCCCCTACCGTGACACCGTGCGTCTCTCCCTCCTCCTCCTCCTCCTCCTCCTCCCCCTTACCACACCTCCGCTTAAAATAGCAAGTTTATCTAGAATCGGGTGGCAGCAGTTAGTCCTAAAGCTGGTCTAGAGGCTCTATAAAGGGTCTGGTACTCGATTGGTCGTCGATCGCGTTTTATAGTTTTATCCTCCTGTAGCGGGATAGGTACTCTTAGTTTCTCTTCATAGACGGGTAAATTATTAGGTCACCCCATAACTTATGTCGGGATTTTGAATAAAACAAGTGACTATGTATTTAAGTTAATGAAAGATCTAATTATCAATGTACTTTTTCTGATCATCTCTGACTTCCTCCCACCTATTACAGAGCTTATTAATACATTATGCATTACTATAAAATCATTTTTGTTTTGACTATTCGAAGAAGTCACAAATGTCAGTTTCAACCTCTTCCTGTGACGTTTCAAATGATGTTTAATCCAAATGATTTTGGAAGCTACTACGAAACAAATGGTAATCTGAAGGATCAAGGTAGTGAGGAGAATAAGTTGGACGAGGAATTTACTCTCATAGATGAAAACGCACCCCTTTTCGATTCACCAGATGAGGTCTTTTTTCCTCCTCAAAGCTTGGTTCAAACCCCCCATTTGAGCATCAACTATTTCTACATTAGTTGGTAACCATTCAAAATGGATTATTCCATGGTAATCACACCAAATTGATGTAAAAACGACCTTTTTCGATGTGATTCCCGTCTCTGTGGCCGTGGTTGTGGCTGTGGCTGGGGTCTTCCCCTCCTCCTTTATAAAGCCACTGTCTACGACGTGTAACATTTCAATAAGTGATCCATTTTTCCCTAAAACAAACTGATGAGGATGGAGGAGGGAATGACAGACGTCGTCAACTCGAGATGTGAGATGGTTTTCAAACACCCATTCATGAGTAGTCACCCATTTTCCAAGTTTTGGAATGTGACAATGAACAGTTGTGTGGTTTGCCAATTTCAACTCAAGTGGTAAAGCAGGATGATCCTCTTCAAAGGCTGCTTCAAGTAGCAGCTTATCATCAAATTCAACTGGACATCGGTCGGCTCGATCTCCACCTTCGTGGAGGGTGAAATACCCACTTCAGAGTTCCGGAAACCATCTGTAGTTCTTTCATTCACATATTTCCATAAAATGAGTGAATTTTTCCGGCCGCTTCTTCGGCTGCTGAGTTTCCTTCCTTTCTTGAACTTATAAGACCTGTGCCTCTAATTATTCTTGGGTACTTCCTTATTGGTTTGGTTTTAATCAAACAAGTTTTAATTTCATTGGTCTGAAAAAAATTAAATTTCATCAGTGTAACGTGAAAATAATGTTTAGCTTAGTTAGGTTTTATAAGATACTCTTTGAATTCTGTTCAATTTAAACGAAGGTACAATTTGGATGGAACATATGGAGTGAACAGATAGAATCAAGTAACAGTAGTTACTCCTAAGGCCGGTCTACGAGATCTGTCCATGGTCTGGCAATCGATTGATCATTCATTTCTTTTTAAATTTTATCCACTTTTATAGGATAGCTACTCCCAGATTCGCTTTATAGACGGGTTAACTACTTCATATAAAATGAAGAGGCTCAAAACCAGAGGGTGGGGAGACTTACTTTCTAGAGTGCTCATTATGATGAACGTGTGTGTATGAATATTTCAAGATTGGGTTGACCGGATTAATCGGTCAACGCATGAACCTATGAGGTTTGGGTCAATGCACGCAGTCCTAGGGGGATTCAGGAAAGAACACGCACATGATTAGGTGCGGGGTGCAATCTGTAAGAGTTGTCCCTTGTTATTGGGGCTTTGATACTCCCAGGTCACTGTAGGATTAAGCAGGGCCTCCACACTCTAGACTACAAGATGATTAATGCAACGATAGTAACGAAGGGTTGGACAAATCGCAAAATTATTAGACAGGTCAAATTCAAGTTTGTAGGAGTGGGTAGATGCGCATTCCAACGTGCGTCTTCAGAGTTCGTTGTGACGTTTTCCTCTACCGTATCCAAAGTATGTCCAGTATTTATCCGTTATGATGACAGTGAACTCTTCCTAATTAGGCGGTGGAGGGTAGAAACGACCAAGTTGTCACATCCGCTTAGCACATGCGACTTTGCAAGTACCTCCGCCATTGATGATGCCTGGATCTTTCGAATAGATCTATTGTCGTGTCTTCACCAACTCTACTGTGGACAAGGGCGAGACTTTAAATGGACAAAATGTGTGCTGAAAGAAGGGGGCAGTAGTTCCCCATGAGACCGTGTAGGGATGTGACTGTACAGCTACGACGTGCGTTGTGTCCTGGTGTTAGATGGTGTTACCTGTAAAGATAGGAAGGGAATTAAGATTGGAAACAAGCCCTCGGTATTCAAAGCGCATTTGACTCATTAGGCTCCCCACTCCTATAAATATGATGGTGAAATAATTTCCTTTAAAATGACACTTCTGACTACCTACTTAATCTTGGAATGGAATTTTACTATAACCGTCAACTTTAATCCTTGATATGTTGAAAACAACCTAAAATTGTATTCATTATAAGAGATTTCACGGCAGCACTAAAAAAGTCCGATACCCTGGGATTTAATGGAACTGGGTGACTCTGGATGCTCTTCATGGATTCCAAAAAACGATTTAATGAGGCTACAGACTGGATGAAATGGAAGGCGTTATTAAAGGGGAGCTACTAGTAGCGGTAATGAAGGCAACAGTATGACTCAGGAGTTCGATCGACAGGTAGTGTCATCTTTTTACTGAATCGCAGAGTTTTTAATAAGCATTCCATTATTTTCGCAGATCAAGGGCAGCAACATATTTATAACTATCCAAATAGAAAAAAACGCTACTGAATTTCAAGTTCCCCAAGTAGTAGATCTCATTCAGTGTGAGAAATGGTCATTGCTTTGGCAGGGAGTGTGCATCCTGTCGGCAGTGGACGACATCCAGGTGCTGCTGGACGACCACGTGATAAAGGCGCAGACGATGCGCAACTCGCCCTACATCAAGCCCTTTGAGGAGGAGGCGCGCAAGTGGGAGGCGAAGCTGGTGGCCATGAACGACATCATCGAGGTGTGGCTCAAGGTGCAGGCCACCTGGCTCTACCTCGAGCCCATCTTCTCCTCCGAGGACATCCTCGCCCAGATGCCTGAGGAGGGCCGCAAGTTCGGCGTGGTCGACGTCCTCTGGCGCGAGATCATGGCCGAGGCGGCCAAGAACCCCGCCTGCCTCGTCGCCACCGACCAGCGTGACATGCTGCGCCGCCTCACCGATGGCAACTACCTCCTCGAGGAGATCCAGAAGGGCCTCAACGACTACCTCGAGAAGAAGCGCCTCTTCTTTCCCCGGTATGTACCCCCCCCACCTCAGACGCCTTTCCTATAAATTCACCACCCTCTCATCTACTTACATTGGCTCTCCCAGCCTTTGATTTCGTTTCTAGCCATGCCTTATAAGGCTAACTTAACACAATCTCTTTATCATGGCTGTAATGTTCTCTCGAGAGGCTTTTTGACTTCATCAAGCTGATAACTAATGTTTGTTGTGTTTGGGGTTGGGTTGTTTATTATGCCTATGTAGCATCCGCTCCAAGACAAAATCACTAGTAGTCATTCTAGCTCCTACTCGGCAACCAAGCAGTAGACGCCTTTCCAAGCCTGCATTGTTTTATTCTACGAGTCAGTAATGTATTTACGTCTTTTTATTCACATCAGATCACGAGCCTTGTGCTCTAGTCCATTATGCACATCACGACCACTTCACGGTTCAGGAGCTGTGTGGAGTGGCCACTTTTCTAACTTGAAATATTCCCCCAACACCTGTACCAGCTGTCTGGAAGGGATTTACTCAGCTTTTGTGATCTTGTACGAAAGTGACCCTTACCGAGTTTCATGTGTTGCCTCTCTCTATCTATCGAACTGTGTGCTTACTGCCTGCTTCTACTTTAGATATTGAGGTCTACATAGAAGGGCGATGCATTGTGAAGGAATGGAAATCTCCTTTGTGTAGAAGCTGCTTTTATCCAATGGGTTGCCACTGTCCTGTAAACAAGACACTAAAATAATTCCCTTTATATTCTGTTCTAACTTTACAAATACTTTTGGAAAGGAATAAAATGTTAGCATGGTCATCAACTCTTATAAATGTTATAGGACAGTAGAACCTAATTGGTTGTGATAAGTGCCTTAAAAGTGCATAACTGTTAAGGCAAGATTCCAACAAGGGTAGTTATGAAGGAGTCTACCGGTCCGCGTGTAGGTTCTTCTTCCTGTCGAACGATGAGTTGTTGGAGATCCTGTCGGAGACGAAGGACCCGCTGCGGGTGCAGCCGCATCTCAAGAAGTGTTTCGAGGGGATAAGCTCGCTCAACTTTACTGACCAGCAGGAGATCGTCGGCATGGTCTCCGCAGAAGGCGAGGTCGTGCCCTTCATCACCAAAATCTACCCTGCTAAAGCTAAGGTGGGTCAGCATAGCATAAGAGTCATGTTAAAATCACTTTACCTTTTCTTCCCTCTGAACTGACTAAATCATACGACAAAACTAGATCTACTATGAAACTAGCGGCTCCATTCTTAAGAAAGCGGATTTGGTAATGGAATGATAGCAACTTCTGCGGTTCAGGTTGGAAAAAGTAGTGTGGTTTGCCAATGGGGTAATTTAAGTTGGCAGGAGATTTCCCGTGACCTCTTCAGAGGCCTATTTATTTGAGCATTTGGGTAAACTAGAGTGAACGAAGTTGGAATCAGCCATCACAATTACTAATTTTCTGAAATAATTAATTTATTAGATTTTTTCAGATACTGCGACGGAGTTGTAGGCAGAACTGGCAGATGAGATAGGGTGCCTGCAAAGTCACCATGTTCATTGGTTTACATTTTTCTTTTCGATTACTGGACGCCTGTATCCTAAAGGCCTACTTCGTACAGATATTTAACATGAGCTCTAAAACAAGTGGTAGCCACAGTCCATTTGCTTTGTTTAGGGAAAATAAATGAGCGCCTTCTTTATTTAGGGTATGGTAGAGAAGTGGCTCCAACAAGTCGAAGAGATGATGATTCAGAGCCTTCGCAAAGTCATTTCAGACAGCATTGAAGCCTACTTGCTGACTGTCCGCGAGAAGTGGGTTCTTGATTGGCCAGGCCAAGTAAGTTTTTCCACTTCCAACCAATAGTAACTCGTGCTAATTGCTTCCGCTAACCAATCCACGATTCCTCGCTCCCTGATAGGTTGTTTTATGCGGTGCTATGATCTACTGGACCAGTGATGTTCAAAGGGCCATATCTGACAACAAGCTACTGCCTGCAAAACAGAAGTGTGACAAACAGATAGAAGACATTGTGACTTTGGTGAGAGGACCACTGACAAGTGGGGAACGGCTCACACTAGGAGCCCTGATTGTTCTTGATGTCCATGGTAGGTAGTGTCGACGCTAATTATTTACTGCACCTTCTTGACTTGACTTAACTTTGATTTTTAACCTCTGCTTAGCTCGAGATGTCGTAGCAGAACTCATGCAAGCTGACACCAATTCAATCACTGCATTTGAATGGTTGAGCCAGTTGCGATATTACTACTCATCGAAGGATAACAATTCCATCTTCGTGCAGTTGATCACTGCCCAAATCACATATGCGTGAGTGTTTATGCTCCCGTGCGTTTTGGTTGGGTTGCATAATTTACAACTTTGAGTAAGACCATGCTGGAGTCTATAACTGAAGTTCAATAGTGCTGACTGAGGTATTCTCTAAGGACTACAGATCGGTCACCAAGTGTTAGCATTTTGGCGTCGTTTCCTTTTTGTGGATATTTTCATTTAATAGTGTCAGCAAAATTCAACATGATTTAAAAGACTCTGCAAAAATCCCCCAAAACCCCAAAAAGATAGAAACGCGACTGAAATGGGAAAGGAAACTGGTCACTCTAGAATTTCTTGCAACGAATCGTCGATATTCACATTAATTCACTGGCCTTTATGGGGCCATTACAGCATAATTAGTGTTCCTTCAAATGACAACTAATTTTAGCTGAGGTGGTCTTGTAGCAGATTGCTACAAACAACGAACTATCTCACTGAAGTAAGTAACCCGATCCCGTCCGGTATCCGCACCGAGAAGATAGTAAGGCAGAGATGCGCTTTAGAGCGAGTGTGTTAGTGTGTATTTAGGAATGTGAATGTGAGGGTCTAAATAGGCTACATCAGATTTCTACTAAGCAGGAATCGCTCCATAATTGGTTGATGGAGAGTTGTATTCGGATGCGATTTGTTGTGCTTGGCGCTTCCTATTGGGTAGCCGTACGCCACAGTCTCAAGTGGAGAGAACGTGGTGTTTAGGTGGATTTTTTGATCGATTGGTGGTCACAGTCTTCCTTTTTATACTTCTCTTGTCTAAACCACGAAATAACCGATTCGTTTCATGGCCAAAAGGGAAGACCACAGCTAAAGCGTGAGTGGATTGGCGGGCGTGTGTCTCCGAAAGCTGATTGGATAGACACATTCTAAGGGCTGGCCCGTTAACCTGTGTTCGGTCAGCAATTTCGATCTCCATGCTGATTGGGCGACGGTAACAGCGACACCTAGTTGGGTACAACGAGTATGCGGGTTGTGGTGAGTTCAATGTTTACACATGTAGGTGATAGGAACGATAGGTGTTGGCCTCGTTCAATAAGCGCATTCGACCCTGTGAGTGTAGGTCAGGCCCCAAAAGGTCAGGACACCTCTGCAAGCCCACTGCAGTATAAAACGGGCTAATTAAGCATTTGGCGGGGTACATATCTTAACGGTTTAAACGGGGGACTAATTGTCTTTTTCTCTCATGGTAATTGGAGCTGAACGCTCTCATACTAGGCTGTTAAGACATTCGAGATCCGGGTGATGTTGTCATCCTACTTCCTTCATTTCCAGCTGCGAGTATCTGGGGAATTCGCCGCGTCTGGTTATCACACCGCTGACGGATCGTTGCTACCGCACCCTTATGGGAGCGATTCAGCTAAACTTGGGCGGTGCCCCCGAGGGACCGGCTGGGACAGGCAAAACGGAAACCTCCAAGGTTCGTTCCACTTTAATTGATCTTTTACTTTACTTGATACCCTCATGCCGAGTGACCTGATAGGGAGTTAAATAGCTGTTGGGAGCGAAATTAACTGCAAACCGCTGTCGATGCTTTATAAGAGCTAGCTGCTCTTACTAGATTTAAATTTCTTATTGTTGCTTTGTCTTTCCAGCTGTTAGCATCGGCGTCATTTACTAGCATATGAAAGGTTGATTCATCGCCCCAGTAATTAGGAATGGCCTTTCGACATTGCTGCTCTATGGTGAATTGACGTTTGGTTCCAGGACTTGGCGAAGGCTGTGGCTAAACAGTGCGTGGTGTTCAATTGTTCGGACGGCCTCGATTACAAGGCGATGGGAAAGTTCTTCAAGGGTCTGGCTCAGTCCGGTGCGTGGGCGTGCTTCGACGAGTTCAACCGCATTGAGCTGGAAGTGCGTTGCTGATCGATGGCTCCTCTAAATCGCACGCTACCACCTTCCATGTTTTTAATAAATCCCTTCGGCTTCTGCAGGTGCTCTCAGTGGTAGCCCAGCAGATTCACACTATCCAGGTGGCTATAGCACAAGGTCTCCAACGCTTCGTCTTCGAGGGAACGGAGCTCCAGCTGGATCCTACCTGCACTATTTTCATCACCATGAACCCTGGCTATGCGGGACGACAGGAATTACCGGATAACCTTAAGGTGCTTAGTTCTAGGGGAAAGTCTCGTGATCGAATTTCTGGGAGCATTTTACTGGCTCAATTTCAGCTACTTGACTGGTTTCATTGGTTAATTACCTAACCTCCCACGCCTCAACTTGCGAAACTCAATCTAAAGCCCTATATTAGCTTTAGAAATGGCAAATATGTGAAGGACCATCCGTAGAAGGTAAGGAGAGAAAGACGATCTAAATCTGTAACGGAATGTGTTGGATATGCTTCGACTCTAAAGACTGTGAAATCAAGACCCTTTCCAATGGGCTTTATTCTTACCTTGTTTGGGACTTAAGTTTCAATGCTATGTCTGATGCAGGTACTCTTCCGGTCTGTGGCAATGATGGTCCCCGATTACGCCATGATTGGAGAAATATCGCTCTACTCAATGGGTTTCGTTGAAGCCAAATCGCAAGTCTTTATACCTATTAGCGAACATTTTAGTAGTTTACGTAATGTCTGCTATCATTTTTTGAAGCCTACTTTCTAAACTTAAAAACTTCTTGACAAATTGATCCACTTCGGTAAAATTTAAGAACCCAATAATGCGGTTATTTACTGAACGCACAAATTTAATGAGAGGATATCCAAGAAGTTAGTAAGGCCCTATGTGGCCGTTCGAGTAGTTATACACAATAAATAACCTACTTGTAGAGAGAGGAGGTGTAGGAAGCTGGGAGTCAGACTTATATTGACTGGCCCAGCTTGGGATCGCGCGATTGTAAATCAACTTATTCATCTCTCATTCAACTGGACCCATTTCGTTAGACTCTCGAGTAAGATCGTGGCCACGTACAAACTATGCAGTGAACAGCTCTCGTCCCAGCACCATTACGACTACGGAATGCGAGCAGTCAAGTCGGTGCTCACGGCCGCGGGGAATCTGCGCCAAAGTTGTCCAGACGAGGACGAGGAGAGCAAACTCATCCTCAAAGCCATCATCGACGTAAATCTGCCCAAGTTCCTGGCCCAGGACATCCCCCTCTTCGAGGGCATCATCTCCGACCTCTTCCCGGGCGTCAAACTCGCCGAGACCGACTACGCCTCATTCATGGGGGCTGTGGAGGAGTGTCTCACTGCTCGACACCTCCAGGCCGTACCCTGGTACATCGAGAAGATTCGCCAGATCTACGAGATGATACTGGTCAGGCACGGTCTCATGATAGTCGGTGAACCCCTGGGAGGAAAAACACAAGCCTATCAGACTCTTGCCGACGCTCTAACTCAGCTGGGTGAATCGCGTGTCATGCCAGACGAGAGTCAAGTGCATTTTGGCATTATAAATCCAAAGTCCATAACCATGGGTCAGTTATACGGCCAGTTTGATGCTGTCTCCCACGAGTGGTCAGATGGCGTCTTGGCTGTGCTCTATCGCAAATACGCCCTAGCTCAAGACGACCACAGGCGTTGGGTGATTTTCGATGGGCCGGTGGATGCGGTGTGGATAGAGAATATGAACACTGTGCTGGATGATAACAAGAAGCTCTGTCTGATGTCAGGCGAGATTATTGCCATGTCGAAGCGCATGAACATGATCTTCGAACCGGCGGACTTGGAGGAGGCCAGTCCAGCGACGGTTTCTCGCTGCGGGATGATCTTCATGGAGCCCTCGCAGCTGGGTTGGCGACCCATGGTCAATTCCTACATAGAGTACGACTTGCCTCCAGCTCTGACTGACGACCACAGGCAGCTGCTAAGAGACATGTTCGAATGGCTCGTTGACCCCTGTTTGGAGTTCATAACCTTCCAGTGCAAACAACTCCTGCCTATATCTGAACTCCACGCAGTGAAACAGTTGATCACCCTGTTCGACGCACATCTCGATCCAATGAGGGAACTGACTGCAGAAAAATCGGCTAGTGAAGGTAAGCAGAACTGGAAGGCCCTAATTTACTCGTCCCAATGATAAAATACATGGAGATGAAACGACTCGAATAAGCATTTCTGTTAGAAGCATATTAGTGACATTCGGAAGTTAATCTTTAACTATATTGGTAGAATGTATATAAACTCATCGGAGGACGCTGCGAAATCCCCATTATGCCTCCTTCCATTAGGACAGGTGACCGTAGTTCAAGGGGATTAGTAAAGAATTTCGTAATAGATTGCAATTAATTCCTCCAAATATCAAAGGAAGGGATCTGAATAGAGTGCAGATTCATTCCAGAAGGTTCCGTTTCAGCGCTTGAAGTGTGTATGAGTGTGTTTCAACGTTGACCGATGTTCGATTGGCCAATAGAGGCTCTTAATGCTCGTATCCTTGCGTGCGCGTTATTCTGCAATGAACTGGGGCTTGACATTGACACTCAACTTCATGTGCTTGTTAATGTTTCGTACGGTTGGGTAGCCATGATATTTGGCTTGCTGTTGCCGGGTTCCACATCATTTCTTGGTGGCTAAGGACGAGACTTGAAATGAAGGCGACACTGTGGAAAACTGTCGCTCCCAGGAGCTTGGTAAGTACTTGAACAAACGACTGGGTTGTGAGCGGGTCCCTTGTGTAACGCAACAGAGTTGGGTTTGAGCACTAAATAGACTAGTTCACTAGGTAGTCAAGACAAAGTTTCGATAGGTGGGAGGGCTAAGTGTACTAGTTTTTGACATGTATAAACTTAGCTGTACGTTTGTCCCCCAACATTCAAGGTTAGACATCATAAGAAGATAAGCTAAACGCCCTTTTGTATACAAAATTTTGTACAATAAACATGTTTATCTCCCATTTGATAAGGTCTGTAAAACTTAAAGTCCCGTTGAAAGATAGTACGGTACTTCTATCAAATTTCTTTTTGCCAGATACAAGTCATCATGGTCAGATTAAAGTGAGGCAGTACTGGAACCTTGTCGTGAAGTTTTATGGTGACTTAAAGTAGGAGGAAGTAAGCTATCGGACGAAAAAATTTAATTGGCTTTAAATGTCAACAATAACCGGTGAACTAGCCGAATTCCAGAGTATCACGGAATGAGTCGAGAAAGCGTATATATATATATATATAATACCTCCTAGTCTGTCTTTATCAAATGCAAATTGAAAGAAAGCTATTGTTGGGTGATTCAGAGCCAGAGGCCGGTGTTTGGCACCCTTTTATATTACTCAGGGCAGAACATTTTACCTATAACCTAATGGGCTACTATTGAGCATATTGCGTCGTGCCTTGGTGGATTTCTGTAATGGAACCTCAAAACCTCTGCAGAGGAAGAGGTGGACCAGACGGGCCAGGGGAGTTTCGGGTTGACTGAGCAGACGATCACGCTGTGGCTGCAGGGCCTCTTCGTCTTCTCCCTCGTCTGGAGCTTGGGAGGCGCGCTGTCGCTGAGCGAGCGCGAGCGCTTCGATGTGATGCTGCGCGAGAAGCTGGCTGGGGAGAAGCCCAACTCGATAAAGGTGAACAAGAGCAACGCCATCCCGGAGCGCCTCACGGTGTACGACTTCTTCTTCGAGCGCAAGTCCACCGGCTCCTGGGTCGACTGGTCTGCGCGACTCACCACACCGGAGCTCGGCAAGGACGAGAGGCCACAGGACATGATTGTGCCCACTGCCGAGACACTGCGCATGTCCTACTTCCTTGATATGTACCTCTCCCATCGGATTCCCATGCTGATTGTGGGCTATACTGGTAAGTTTGCATTGCTCGAGATCATGTGGCTTAGGGCCCATAGTTGTGGCTACTGATTATTGGTAGGCACACTAATGTGCGCAATAGCACATTAAGCTTGATGAGTGAGTTATAGAGACAGAGATCAGTCTTTGGGTGATGTGCACTTTGATTAACCATCCTACTTTGTTGGGGTCATGCAGTTTTGTTCGGATAATCGAAGTTTAGTGGGATGACACTGTAGGGCATTAAATGTTCAATTGGTCATCGTTTTCCTTTACCTATTTCTTCTAAACCACGAAGGGTTAAATTCAGCAACAGGGAGAGACGGGTAAAACAGGTTTGTTCGACCACATCCTGTTACAGGGTGTAAGACACGGCAAGTAGGTTAACGCGTCCCTCAGCTTGAATCCCCGTCCATGTTTAGTGTGTTTGTGGCCTTGATCTCCAATGAGAAGGTCAATCTGGTAGAAACATTGTATAAACCATCCATTTGAGTTATGTCGCACAAGCAAGTTCAATCTGCGAGCTGATTGAACGGCAATAAGTATGAATTACCAGATGATGCGGCTTGGGCATTACGTGAGGCCCCAACATTACACCCCAATGCCCATTGTCTGTTTTGTACTACCTGAAGATTCCCAAAATTGCGAATGAGTTCTATAAAGCACTATCGATTTTATTCAGTATTAATCTGATTAGGCATTTATAAGAATAGAATGTTGAATTTTTTAGTCCTGAACAAAAACGCAATCGATTTATCATAACACTTTTAGTCTAATGGACACAATTTTTTAGCTCATACATGGCGTAAATAGACTGATACAAGTGTGCAGGTATAATTCATGCATTCGCATCATTAAGTTGGCATTCCAAAGTTTTAATCGGATGTTTAGAGCTCTGTAAACAGCAGTTATATCAATCTGGATACTAAGAAGGGGAGGTCCGCTAAAACGGTTCCTTTCTTGGAATCGAATAATTGAGAAAGAAAAAACAGCTACACCCAGAGCCTAGGGTAGGTGTGTGTGATAGCTGACACAGGATTTGAGCTATTTATAGAAGATTTGGGTGTCCATGACGTCTGTACTAGTTTGATTAGCATCTGTCTTCACACAGTTAGGTTATTACGCATCTTGATGGTCTCAGGACCAGCTACCTACGGCTCTATCCATATTTTTCTAAGCTCGCTAGACGAGTCAGAATCGATCGAAGCCTTCTCTAATCCACACCACATCGCTACTCGTTCGCCTCCTCCTAGGTTTCGCCTTATATCCCAGCGAAGTTGATAACAGCGGTACACTGCCCTTTTTACTATGCTACTTCAGGCACAGGAAAGTCGGTTCTGGTGAACCAGCACTTGGTGAGTCTGCCGCGCGACGTTTACATCCCGAACACGCTTAACTTCTCGGCGCGCACGACGGCGAACCTAACACAGGACATCATTATGTCGCGCCTGGACCGACGTCGGCGCGGCGTCTACGGGCCGCCGCCGGGCAAGCAGTGCATCGTCTTCGTCGACGACCTCAACATGCCCGCCAAGGAGGTCTACGGCGCCCAGCCGCCCATCGAGCTGCTGCGCATGTGGATCGACCACGGCCACTGGTACGACCTCAAGGACAACACCAAGCAGTTCCTTATCGATGTGGTAAGTCCAGTGATCCTGGACTCTAAGTCCTGTAGTAGGGCTTAACAGTAAGGAAAATATTATTTTCAGAAATTGGCTTTATCGAGAACGCATAGAATATGCTTTTTAGATATTTCTAAACAGTTAGAGCTACAAAAACGGACATGGGATCAATCTCGACGTAAAAAGGCATTAAAATGAGCACCTTTTATCAGCAGAATTTGATAGACATTTTTGAATTAATTAAGGAACATATATTTAGCCATTACTAGGCGAATATCACTAGTATAGGAGCTTGTTTTGCTACAGCTCGTGTCAGAAACGAAGATGCATATCAAGTCTTTCAAGTCTAGGATCGGAATTAAGTGTAGACATTTGATAAAAGAGATACGGCATTCCTGATTGGGGTTACTCTTATAGAGGATGTGTGAAACACTCTTAAAGAAGTGTATTTGTCAATTCGCTACATGCTTTTGCTAGCTACTGCATACTAGCGATAATCGTTTGAAACAAGTTAATTTATGTAAGCTATATAGAAAAGGATTTAAGTAGTCTGTCGAGACTAAATTGCGAAAGCTCGTATTAAAGACTGAAAATGCATCTGTATCATGCATTGGGTGTAAAAAGTTACATTTAGGTAGCCTATGTTAGGAGAAAAGGACCTTGTCACAGGTCATGTGCTGTGGGAGTGATGCTGATTCCAGATAGGAGCTTACTTGGTACACCTATAGTGATTTTGTCGAGAGAGAGAGAGAGAGTTCATCTTGCTAAGTCGACAAGCTTGATTGAGTATGCAGGGCTTCCCGCAAGTTAATCAACTCACTTTAGTAAAGAGTTACTTATTCAAAAGGACTGCAATGGAGATCGCGAAGATTTTATGGATTTCTAAATTTTCCATTATCTGACGTGGGGTATTCTAATCCAACAACCTAGGTTATGGTTTTTACGCTATCCTTCTCTTCAGCTATTCCTCGCAGCGATGGGACCACCCGGTGGCGGTCGCAACGACATCACGTCGCGTTTCACGCGCCACCTGAACGTTCTCGGCGTGAACGAGTTCAGCGATGCCACCATGAATCGCATCTTCACCGTCATTGTCGACAAACACTTCGCCCGCGGCTACGACTCCCAATTCAGTCGCCTCTCGAAGGTAGGTATACCTTGTTGATGTATGAAATCTTTCCAGCATGACGCGCAACCAATTCCTAGACTGAAAGCACTCAAAATACTCGGTGATGTGGCAAATTGGTGCTTAAACTGCCCTGCTGGAAGAAGATCCAGGTTTTTCGCTATAAATGTTAGATGTTGGACACTAGAGGTTATGTCTGGATTCAGTTTAAATCAGCTAAAGAAGGTAGATGAACCATGGAGCCCCTTTTAGTCAGTCTCTTGGCACATTAAAATATGTTGAATAAATTGTGATTAATGAACCAACTACTGTTTTGTGTCACCAGACCGCAGAGTTATTTTTTCGATTTAATCTGATTTTAAAAGCTATTTTGCCGTCCGCAGCCCTTGAGACAAACACTATCACACACTCCGATAATTTTAATTACGAGATTTTGGTGAATGAGTCGTTGGCCCTTAATGCAGACTACGTACGATGCGTTCATCCGATTAGTTAGGTAGAGAGACAGGTATTGGTCAAATAATCTGTCTAGTTTGAGGGGGAGGGTGTTGGCCACGGTGGCATGGACGTCATAGCCTGGCCATTCCACTACTCTGCTTCAAAATACTTCGATTTAAGTCACCCAGGGTATGGTGCGCGTTTGCCTTGCAGATAATGGTACAGGCGACACTGGAGACGTACAAACGCGCTATCGCGGCCTTCCTGCCGACTCCGGCCAAGTCACACTACGTCTTCAACCTGCGCGACTTTGCGCGTGTCATCCGCGGTGTCCTGCTGGTGCCTCCGTCGGCCATGAAAGAAGGCGAAAAGTTCATGCGACTGTGGATCCATGAGGTTAGTTCTCTCAACAAAAACAGAGACAATCACGTAACTTAGGTGCGCTATGGGTAATCAGTTGGGTTTTTTGCGCCTAGCAACCAAAAGCCCGACACACTATAAGTTGATGAGCTTGAAGTCTTGTAATGTGAGGCTCTTGTATCTACCTGTTTTACCAATTTCTGTAAGTTGAAATTCCACGCACTACTTCCTGAGCTGAATCTGTCCACATGCCTGATCTCTATTTCGCTTCAGGTTTGTATTTGTTTAATCTATTAACCAATTAAGTTTTTCATGGCCGCTGTGTACATCGGATGCTAGCCTCACCTCATTTGATCTTGTCTAAACCCTGGAACAAAACAATCTGAATCTAAAACATAGAGAAAAATCTGAGATTGAGGTCAAAACAGTTTAGGTCATTGTTTAATGGCCTCTTGAAGAATGTTAGAGGGTGTTCAACAAACTCCCTGACATGCCCCATTGGAGTCATCAATAAAAAGGCCACTTTGCCAGAGCATAGGACAGATTTTAATTGGGCCATTCAAGCTAAAATCAGGAAAAGAAAACTTTAGTGTGATCATCTAGCAGTTCTTCGATCTCACTGAACCAACTGTCTTGTTAGTACTTGTGACATATCATACACAGGTACGACTGTGACGAGGGTCCCAGTAATTTGATCATCAACTTTCATTTGTCAACCGAGTTATAGGCATTCAACGACAACAAAAATCTCCAATTGTCGATTTTCTGTAGATTTACCGAGTGTTCTACGATCGATTGACGTTGGACACGGACAGGGAGAAGTGGTTCGAGATAGTGAAGGAGACCCTGAACTCCGGCTTCAAAGTGACCATTGACGGTCTGTTGGGCTACTTGACCGGGGGGCAGGGCAAGGTCACTGACGAGGACATTCGCTCCCTCATCTTCGGCGACTACATGACTGAGGAGCACGTCTACGACGAGGTCACGAGCATGACCGACCTCAAGACACGCATGCAGTACTTCCTCGACGACTACAACGCGGTCACCAAGACACCCATGAACTTGGTGCTCTTCCAGTTCGCCATGGAACATGTCAGCAGAGTGGCAAGAGTGCTCAAACAGGATGCTGGGCACTGTCTGCTTGTTGGTAGGTCCTCAAAAATTATTCGATATTTCTCCCGATTCCTTGCACCATGATTACCCAACAAGGTTCTTAATTAGCGTGTCAAGATCTCTTCATCGAATATTTACTGAATTCTGCAGTTTTTTGTGGACCGGACTGTGATAGCTAAATTTGTCGCTTTATGAGTACAAGCTTGTTTGTACCGATTGAATTCAACTCCAAAAGGCATGTAGATTTGTGGTATGGCTCTGAATACAAAATGATGCTCCTACAGCTGGTTGACAACGCAAACACTGTTCGATCAGTGTGTGCAGTTGGAAAGCAAGAGTAAGAGCTTTAAACCTTGACCAAGATCTCCACTGAATCATTGATGGAAATGTGAAGTTTTTACCATGGCCCATACCTATGGTAATATAGACTGTGGAGGCGAACCATGCCCCTTCTGTTCATGGACTTGCTTCCACCAACTAAAATGCACTCTAGGGGTATGTAAAGTCAGACTGACTCAAACTATGACAATGAGTACTTTTAAACAGCTGTTTCAGGAATGCTAAAATTTGATTGATTAGTCTATGGACGAAAACTTTGCATATTTATTTTGTAGCAATCCTTATGACTTAGGTGGTGGAGTAAACTTGGTAGTGGGAAGGTGATTAAAACAGACTTTGGTTACGCCAAAACAGCGGTGTTGGAACTCCTGCAGCGAGTGATTTTAAGTGCCCAAAAGAAGGGACATTAATTTCCCGAGGTGCATCATCCATACCAGTGCATATACCAGTACTTTTAGAACCTACAATGGAGTCGTGTACAGCTGGGTGGCTGTAGTGGAAGTATTTGTCTCTCGCTTCAAGGTGTTGGAGGAAGCGGGCGACACAGCGCAGCACGCCTGGCAGCCTACATGGCGGACTACGAGTACTTCACGATCGAGATCTCGCGCAACTACAGCGCCTCGGACTGGCGCGAGGACATGAAGCGGCTGCTGCTGAAGGCCGGTCTGACGGGCAAGCCGACTGTCTTCCTCTTCTCCGACGGCCAGATCAAGATGGAGTCCTTCATGGAGGACATCTCCATGCTCCTCAACTCTGGAGACCTCCCCAACATCTTCCCGGCCGACGAAAAGGCAGAGATGCTCGAAAAACTCCAGTCGGTAGCCAAGGACTCGGTAAGGCTTCCTAAAACTCACAAAAACAAATTTTTAAGACCACAAGAATAGAATAGAGGCCTCAGCAGTATGCTTACGCCTATAGACTGAATCTCTATTGAGGAATTCACGCAGGAAAATTATTAGGCCAGGACTTTGTATTTGTAAGATTTCAGTTCCTTGGAGCTGATCGATATCTTTGATAAAATGATTAGACAGCTGAATTGATGATCAGAATCGTAGCGGATGTGGGAATAAGAAACTTGTGCAAGACTCCGTGAAGACTAGAACGGATGCATGAAACATTGTTTTCTTTCTTAAAAAAAGCTCTTTGGCTTGCATGTAACTTTGA
This sequence comes from Anomotaenia brevis, assembly GCA_030710315.1. NCBI lineage: Eukaryota > Metazoa > Platyhelminthes > Cestoda > Cyclophyllidea > Dilepididae > Anomotaenia > Anomotaenia brevis. Next base: position 101,925 of record JAUOZQ010000098.1, read on the forward strand.
ACTTAAATTCAAACTGAGTGAATGAATTTCAGTATCCTGGCTACCATAAGTAACGAAGATTCCTCCTTTAATTAACAATTTAGTTAAGCTTTGATGGCGAAGACTATGATGTGAGTTCTATCGATGTTAATTTGATAAACTTGAGAGCACTGAATAATACCATCACTGAATGTCTGTGTTTTGCATTTGTGTTTTGCAAAAAACTCTATTCTGGATACAGTGCACTGATGTATTCACTTATTGCACGTAGTCCTAAACATAAAATTCTACAATTGGTTATCCATACACAACTTAAATAGATTAACTTTTGAACTTTGTCGAGTCTTTATAGGTGTTACAACTTGTTAAAAATTACTCATTAATTGAAAACCAACTATCCACTGAGTGCCGCACTGCTAGAAGAAGGTTTGCTTAGCAAACGATACGAACAGCTAAAAAGCTGGTAAAAGTATATATATATATAAGTCCCTCGATTAGGGCTTTTTAAGAATCTATGAAGTTGCTGCATTCACAGAGGTGTAAATGCCATGCATGATTGACCTAATTCCAGCTAGAGTAGGACGCACTATGTTCCCTTATTTGCACCACCGTTGTAATGTGCGTCTTAATCCCAAATTAACAGTCTTTAATACCTTCTCTATTTGTCTGCACTAACAGGGCAGAAAAATCGAGGCCTCACCACTAGCACTGTACGGCTACTTCGTGGAGCGAGTGCGCAAGAACCTGCACATCGTGCTCACCATGAGTCCCATCGGGGATGCCTTCCGCAACCGCCTGCGTATGTTCCCCTCCCTCATCAACTGCTGTACCATCGACTGGTTCCAGGTTCGTGCCCCGCGCCTAACTGTTCCCCCTTGAACCCAGTTTGTAGCGGATTGCTACTCTTAGATTCTCTCCTTAGATGGATCAATTACCTAAGATAAGATAGAGTCCAAAACCAGAGAGGCGAGAGCGTTTGCCAAAAAGGTGTGTATAGGAAAGTGTGTGGAGGTGTATTAGGATTAACCAAATCTGATTTATCGATAAACAAACTTAGCCAATCGCATTAGGGTCAATGTGCTCTGTCCAAGGAATCACATAGGTGACCCCGCGATGATGCTCTCAGGTCACCGTAGGGCCACTACAATTTCATGTAGTCGCTACCTCATCACTTTCCAGGTCTGGCCAGAAGACGCTCTCGAGATGGTCGCCACCACTTCGCTCGCGGACATTGAGAATCTCGATGAGCCGGTGCGCGACGCGATTGTTTTGATGTGCAAACACTTCCACGAGACCGTGCGTCTCCTTTCGGAGCGTTTCCTAGCCGAGTTGCGTCGCCACAACTACGTGACACCGACCTCCTACCTCGAGTTGATTCGCACCTTTAAGAAACTGTTGCAGAGGAAGCGCGACGAGTTGGCCACTCTGCGAAATCGCTACCTCAACGGTCTGGACAAGCTTGAATTTGCCGCCAAGGAGATCGGCAAGATGAAGGAGGAACTGGTGCGTCTCCAACCGCAATTGTTGGCCACTGGAGAGGAAACCGACGCTCTCCTCGCTCGAGTAGCAAAGGACACGGTCGAAGTGGAGGCTCAGAGGACCATTGTGGCGTCGGATCAGCTTATAGCCAATCAACAGGCTGCAGCGGCTCAGTCGATCAAGGACGAATGTGAGGCGGACTTAGCAGAAGCTCTACCCATACTAAACGACGCTCTGGCTTCGCTGGATACACTTAAGCAAAACGTTAGTTTGATCTCTGAGACATATTCTTTGTATCCAACTTCAACTTCATGGTACATTCTGACTCCTTCTAGGACATTACGTTGGTCAAGTCGATGAAAAACCCACCATCCGTGGTGAAGTTAGTCATGGAGGCAGTGTGCATTATGGTGCAGGAGAAGCCCGAGCGTCGACCCGATGCCTCGACAGGGAAGATGATTGAGGACTACTGGGGTGTTTCTCTCAAACTGCTCGGAGACCTCAAATTCCTGGAGAGGCTGAAGAACTACAACATCGATGCGATTCCACCGCCGGTGATCAAGCGCATTCGTGAAGTCTACATACCGAATAAGGACTTCAACCCGAAGATTGTGCGCAACGCAAGCACGGCTTGTGAGGGCCTGTGCAAGTGGATCATCGCTCTGGACAAGTACGATGCCGTCTCGAAAGTTGTGGCGCCCAAGAAGGCCAAATTAGCGGTGGCTGAAAGCGAGCTCGAGGCTCAGGTAAGAAGCCCAACTGATCATAGGCTCATCTGTAACGGATGTACCTCCTTCAAGCACGGGAAGTATGACATAAGGTTGAGGGAATAGCGTTCAACTAAGTGAAGTGGCAACACCCTAGTAACTCGCAAGTAGAAGTCCCAAATGAACAAAGAAAATTCATGAAATTAGTCTCGATACAATGTAGTGGGGGGAGTGAAGCGTACTTTGGGCCTTGTTTGGGATCACGTGACAAATGAGCAGTGGAAAGAGAATGCTCATCTGTTAATTTGGTAAGTTAGAGAAGGTGTAGGGCGAATTCGTTCGCTCACATTTAGAGGTCGCACAGCTTTTATGCATTGGGTGTTGCAAAAGGGAAATTCCACTGATGAATTTCCATCTTTTGAACAACACTACGGCTGTTATCGGCTGCGTCTTACCAAGTCTACCAAGGATCTATAAATTTGATTGAGTTCTAAAATCTGCACCAAAATAGGATGAATACATTTCTCTAAAGACGGTATCAAATGACTAAGAGTTATAATTTGGTGTACATTTATCTTTTTAGAACAAGAAACTCGCCGAGAAGAAGGCAATTCTTGAGGCAGTTGAGTCGAAAATGGCAGCACTACAGGCGGAACTGGACGCCACACAAAAGAAGAAGCAGGATCTCATGGACTCCATAGATTTGTGCGGCAAAAAGCTGGAGCGGGCAACTCAACTCATCAGTGGATTGGGTGGAGAGAAGAGCCGTTGGACCGAGGCTGCTCGACAGCTTAAGGTGAGTCTTTGCATTGTATGGGCTGATAGTGTTGAGATAGCGCCTTCGAGAGCTCTAGCTTTTGTCCTCTTGTTCAAAATATCAGGAGCGTGCCTACAACATAACAGGTGACGTCTTGCTTGGTGCTGGAGTGGTTGCCTATCTGGGAGCCTTTACCGTCGACTACCGATCAGGTCTAGTTGCAGAATGGCACAAAATGGTGCGGGAGCTGGAGATTCCCTGCTCCGAGACCTTCAAAATCGCCGACACTCTTGGCAACCCCGTCACCATCCGCGAGTGGAACATTGCTGGTCTTCCTGTGGACAGCTTTTCAACGGACAATGGCATTATCGTATCTAATTCAAATCGCTGGTCTCTTTGTATTGACCCTCAGGGTCAGGCCAACAAGTGGATCCGCAATATGGAGAAGGACAAGGATCTCCATGTCATTCGGATGACCGATGGCAATTACGTCCGCACTCTGGAGAACGCTATTCAGTTCGGATGGCCAGTACTCATGGAAAATGTCGGTGAAACCCTGGATCCCGTACTCGAACCCATTCTACAGAAACTCGTCTTCCGTCAGAGTGGAAGTGATTACATTAGATTGGGAGAGGATGTATTGGAGTATAACAATGACTTCAAGTTCTACATCACAACACGCCTGCGTAATCCACACTACGTGCCAGAAATCTCCGTCAAGGTGTGCCTGATCAACTTCATGATCACACCGATCGGTCTGTCAGATCAACTCCTGGGCATCGTCGCGGCCAAGGAGAAGCCTGAACTGGAGGCCACTAAGAACCGTGTGATTTTGGAGTCAGCGGAGAATAAGCGGACGTTGAAGGAGCTGGAGGACAAGATCTTGGAGGTGCTGAGTTCGTCGGAGGGCAACATCCTCGAGGATGAGACGGCAATTACGATTCTCTCGTCCTCGAAGACCCTCTCTCAGGAAATCCAGGTGAAACAGGAGGTGGCGGAGAAGACACAGGTGGAGATCGATGCCACACGAAGTGGCTACATCCCCGTGGCTAACCATGGAGCCATTCTCTTTTTCTGCATAGCCGACCTGGGCAACATTGATCCTATGTACCAGTACTCCCTAACCTGGTTTGTCAATCTCTTCATCATGGTGAGTAATTCCGTGGATGCTATTAATTAGAAGTAGTATCAAATTCATTCGTAAATGTATTTATTGTGGGGAATGGGCAGTTTACAAGATTGTTTCCAGAGACAATTTAACAAGAATAAGTCTTAGTGCTCAATACCGAAAAGAATCAAATACTCGTGTCGTGATTCATATCATACCTGGAGTAATCGTTAGTTAACTTCTCCCACTTTTAGTCGATAGATACGAGCGAGCCGTCGGATAATCTGGAGACGAGAGTGAAGAACCTGAACGACAACTTCACAAAGGTCATCTATCGCAACGTTTGTCGCTCGTTGTTTGAGAAGACCAAATTGCTCTTCTCCCTCATCATGTGTGTTGCGCTTATGAAATCGAGGTGAGTTAAGAAATTTAAGGGAGTAGAGTACTCAAGACATCTGCCGCCCTTTCTCACGTGCTATCTATCACTATTGGCCTTGAGAACAATTCTTCTTGTTTCACACGAACTTTCCCGTTGAGGTCCAGTGAACCACACCTTGCGCTAAATCCTTAGCTTTTTATAGACTGGTAACCACAACTTCGTATTCTCTTAGAAACTCTCGGCTCGCCACTTCTCATTTCGAGATTCTTGAGAATGGCCAACTTCTTTCGTCAGTCATCTCTAGATATGTCTTCTTCTGGACTTCAAACAGACTCAGAGCAATTATAGCTTCAGGTAGAATTAGATGACTGATTTTGTATGTTAGAATTCTACTTCATCATCTTCATCACTGTGCAGGTATGATCACTTATTGGGTAGGTATCTTATTAAGCTACAACACGTCGTAGTCGAAGTTTGTACCAGTAGTGTCCAAGCAGGTTTGTCAGCGACGTCAATGACATCCTCATTGCTATGGTAACAGAGGTGAAGTGGAGGGCGTGCACTGGCGCTTTTTCCTGACCGGCGGAGTGGCTCTCGAGAATCCCCACCGCAACCCGGCACCGGAGTGGCTCACTGACAAGAGTTGGTCAGAGATTGTCCGTGCAACCGACTTGCCCGGACTCCAGGGCTTCATGGAAAGTATGCTCGCTACTTAAGTTAATATAAGTAGCCTATTGGTTGAAGGGCGTAAGCTACTGTTTCTTTTTCTCTAACCAGGCGTGAAATCGAACCTTGACCAGTGGAAAACAGTGTACGACAGTGTAACCCCCCACGCCGAGACCTTCCCCAGTCCCTTTGAAAGTGCCGCTGACATGAATCGACTCATAATTGTCCGGTGTCTTCGCTCAGACAAAGTGGTTCCGGCTGTGCGGGTAGGGCTAAATACATTTTAAGGGAGGTATAAGTAAAACCTTGCCACTACAACGTGCATTAGGTGTCCACAACTGAATACCCCCGTTTTTTAATCAAAATTTTGGGCGAACATGCTAATGTCGTATGAGTCAAGTAGAACTGCGTAATTTTCGGTTAGAATTTCTTCCTTGTAATATTTTGGGGCAATCGTGAGACCCATTCAATGGTAAACTTTTAAGAGAGCATATTAAAGGAAAGTGATTGACTTTACAAGGTACTTTGTAGGGTTAGGTTAATACACAAAGAATAAAGAAGGAAAACTTGGCTGACGCAAATGTTGCATGAAGTTTCTCTTTGACTTCAGAGGACAGTAATGACTTTCCGCGCTTTATATAAGTGCCCACACATTGATGGACACGTATATCTTGGTCATGACCCTTAGATGCTGTTGTGAAGGAAGTAAGATTACTGGTCTATCAACTTGAGACATTTGGAATAGCCTGATAAAACAATTCATGATTTCTTAAGTCATGATATCACAGGATCACTGACTAGGACAACTTTATTGTACTGGAATATCTCTATCTCTTTATAACAGAGATTGTCGAAAGTTTTTTTCGATAATCTTCAGTTAGTGAATCGAAAGTGATACTTAGCCTAGAAGCTGATTTTCCAGGGCCTGCGTAACATAAGGTTATTATTACACATATGCCTACTTTAGAACCCACATGGCAGGTGCTAGACTCGACAAGAGAGTTTAATTGACAGAGGTAATTTCACTTCATGAGACCTTGGCAAACGATTTTTTGTGGTACAAGCGTTTGTTTAAGGCCTAGTGAAAAGGGGGAGGAGGGGCGAGCGCATTCGATTGATAGGAACTGAGTGGAGTCTGATTTGAACACCCTCACTCATCCCCTTGGCAGGACTTCATCGAGCACAATCTGGGCCGACAGTACCTCGAGCCGCCGGCGTTTGATTTGGCCGGCAGCTATGACGACTCGAACTGTTGCACGCCACTCATCTTCGTACTCTCGCCCGGTGCCGACCCGCTGGCGGCGCTGATGCGCTTTGGCGCGGACAAGGGCATCAAGCCGACGGACATCCAGACCATCTCGCTGGGCCAGGGCCAGGGCCCCCTGGCCGAGCGCCTCATCACCACGGGCATCGCTGAGGGCTCCTGGGTGGTGTTGCAGAATTGCCACCTCGCCGTCAGCTGGATGCCTTACCTCGAGAAGATCTGCAACGAGGTCATTGTTCCCGAGAAAACCCACACCGAATTCCGCCTCTGGCTCACCTCCTACCCCTCCGAGGACTTCCCTGTCTCCATTCTCCAAAACGGTACGATTTTCAGACCTGCCAAGTGCTCTAGCGTCGCCTACTCACTTGTAGACCATGGGATTAGTTCAATGCTGTCAGTGCCTATAGGTTATATATACGTGACAGGAGTGAAACCTTTTAGTTAAATATCAAGAAAAAAGTGATGACGTACTTTTGAAAAATTGCAGGCATCAAAATGACGAATGAACCACCAAAGGGTCTTCGTTCTAACCTACTTCGATCATACTCAACTGATCCGATCTCCGATTTGAGTTTCTGGAATGGCTGCAATAAGGTGCGTTAGGCGATTTTATGCAAATTTTTTTGCTGATAACATAAAGGAGTGTTGTCTTTAGAAATAAGCATGCAGTGCTAGTTTCCTTCACGTGGATTTAGCACACAATCGTCGGAAAGAGTTTGCTTAGTTGGTGTTTCAAAGCCCCAGTTTCAATAATATTTTTAATCTCAGGAGGGTCTTTTAGTCATTTGGAACCTCATAATGTGGAATCTTTCAGCCACTGGTATGGCACAAGATGATCTACGGCCTGTGTTTCTTCCATGCTTTGGTGCAAGAACGCATCAAGTACGGGGCTCTGGGATGGAACATTCCCTACCAGTTCAACGACTCCGATCTGAGAATCAGTGTCAGACAGCTGCAAGTAAGCCTATTATTGATTCCTACATAGCTCAAGGCAGATTCCATGGGTTTTCACCACGAAATGCCTTCAGATGTTACCATTTAGTAGGGCGTATTGGAAGTATAGACTTGGTAATTTAATGGAGCTAGAGTGTTGATGAATGTCCTCTATAGTCTGAGTCATTGACAGAGTTAAATCCGATGAGCCGTCTCCTTCCATTGCAGATGTTCCTGAATGACTATGATGACCTTCCGTTGGATGCACTGAAGTATCTAACTGGCGAGTGTAACTACGGAGGTCGTGTGACCGACAGCAATGATCGTCGATGCCTGGTCTCGCTCCTCAACATCTTCTACAACCAAGACCTCGTTTCACAGGCAGATTACAGGTTAGCGATTTCGAAAGAAACTCCTACTCATGTCCTGTGCTAGGTTAAAAATTCGTTTAGCTCAATACCGTGCAATCTGTGAAGTTCTTGGTGGTATAATATTGGATTGAGAAGCCATTTACATGTCACAGTACATCTGTCATAACGTTGAGACGTGATTGTCTTTCGATCAGTTTGATAGCCATCCGAAGAGAACCGACTTAGCAGGCTTGATTGAACTAAGATTGTGATGGTATAGAGACTGCTGTAGTTCATTACAATTTGTATGGGTGTCCCATACTTAAAAGCGTCTTTGTAAATTGGTGAAATAGCGCTGTAGGTTTAGTCCACAATTTATAGAGCAAAAAACTGGTCGAAGGGGACAACAATTTAAGTTAAATTGTATTATAAATTTGTGGTTACGTCAGAAATTCTTTTTATCTCAATTTAGTATTTATTGACACAAATATTTTTGAGAAGTGGAAGCAACGTGATTCTCAAAACGGAAATTTTAGACTTAAATTGCCCAAAAACATTAAAATATTGATTTCTTGTAATTTTACAGCCTTTCACCATCTGGAATGTACAAGGTTCCACCGGAGGGGACCTACGAAAGCTACCTGGATTTCATTCGAACACTTCCGTCCCAGCCGAACCCCGAGGTCTATGGCCTTCACGAAAATGCCGACATCACCAAAGACAACCAAGAAACCTCTCAAGTATTGACATTTTTCTGCACTCTTTTACATGTGAACTTGAGAGTGGAGGGTTTCAGTTATATTGGAGAAGTGGTATGGCTTGAAAATCGATGAAGGAAAGGACCAGTCGGCATTTTAGCACAGGGATTCATCTGATTGGTCCTAACGGTTGCCTCCTTTCTTCAGCTCTTCGATGCCATCCTACTGACTTTGCCTCGGGAGTCTGGAGGTGGCGAGAAGTCCGCCGAGACGACAGTCAGCGAGCTGGCCGAGGACATTTTGCAGAAGCTGCCCAAAGACGACTTCGACGTGCACGCAGTGATGCAGCGCTACCCGGTGGTATACACGGAGTCCATGAACACGGTACTGCGACAGGAGCTCATCCGGTTCAACACGCTCACCACGGTGGTTCGGAGCACGCTGAGGGGCCTGCTACGCGCTATCGAAGGTCTGGTAGTGATGTCGAAGGACCTGGAAGAAGTCTACGCCTCCATGCTGGTCGGAAAGGTTCCTGCCGTTTGGGCCGCCAAATCCTACCCTTCGCTCAAACCCCTCGGAAGCTACGTGGTGGATCTACTGGCAAGGTGAGTTAATTTCCCCTTTGAAGGTCAAGTTGGTACTACCATGTGATCCCATAAATTCTGTTCGGATTTTAAATATATAAAAAGATGTGACTAAATGTTACATGTAAAGATTCAATCATCAATGTACTTCCCCTGATTATCTATGACTTCCACACATTTACAAGCTTATTAAAACCTTTATTGTTAATGTAACATTATTTTGATTCGAAGAACTCACAAGTGCCAGTTTCAACCTCTTCCGGCATTGCAAAAGCCGTTTCTTCTTCCAACTAATGTTGTAAGCCTCGAAACAAATAGTGGTAATTGGGAGAATGAGGTGGTGGATGAGCAATTTTCTCCCATCCCAATTTTGCCATTTATTAGATGTGATTCTTGCTGTCTGGGTTCGTGCTCCCTTATCACCCTTTTGATTAACTTGGGCAGATCTTCTTTCCTTATCTCAAGTTTGGTTCAACACCATCCTAACTGCTGACAGTAGATTTGAGCATTAACTGTTGCTGCATTAGGTGGTGACAATTCCCACCAGATTGAAAGAAGACGAACCTTTTTATCCATGACGCTTAACGTTTCGATTAGCGATCTTTTTTTCATAGCCAAGTTGACGAGAATAGAGAAGAGCAGCTGTCGTCTACTTGAGGTTTGAGATCCCTGAAGGTGACGATGAACACTTGTATGGTTTGAACTAAGCTTAATTGCGAATTCCAACTCATCTTATAAAGTAGCGGGATGTTGTTCAAGGTCTGCTTCAAGATGCTTACTTTGGAACGCAACTAAATGTCTGGTTCGATTTCCGTCTTCGTGGAGGATGAAGTCACAACTTCTGAATTTCGCAAACCGACTTCTACAACTGCATTCTTTCTTTCACACAATCCTATTCTCCGTAAATTGAGTGGATGTTTCTGGCAGCCGCCTCGTCGGCTACTAAGTTATCCCCTTTGAACTCATAGCCCTACTTGCCTCAATGATTTTTGGTTACTTCCATGTTAGCAGGGCTTTAATCAAGCAAATCGTTATTTAATGTAAAATAATATTTGATCAGGTCAAATGCATCTTTATTAAAATGTCCACTTTCATTGGAAATTATAAAAAAACTCTTTAAATTTTGTTCAACGTAAAGAGGCAAAAATAGGACAGAATTTATGGGATGACTTGATATCCTTTTAAACCAAAATATGATAATTTTTGTAAAAGCGTATGTGTCCTGGTTTTCCAGAATCTTTCCACTATTTATGCGTTATGAGCACAAGAGTTCGAATTGGAACGCGGATTTGATAGACAAATTCTAGAGACGACGTTCGTCCCGGCACGTTATATCCGCTCTCTGATTTATCACATTCACTCAGCGTACACGTCGGCCAGTGATGAGGTTCAGACTTATTCAAATGTTCTCCATTAACTTACCTGACTAGACTGAGCTTCTTCAACGAGTGGATAACCTTCGACTCGCCGCCAGTCTTTTGGATCTCCGGTTTCTACTTCACCCAATCCTTCCTCACCGGAGTGCTGCAGAACTTCGCCCGCAAGCACACGATCCCCATCGACATGGTGAGTTTCGACTTCGAGGTGAAGAAGACCTACGTCACCAGTGTGCTGGAGCCCTCGAACTTCGAAGAGGAGAAAAAAGAGCGCCAGAACACCTTCAACGGACTCAAGAGGCCGGAGAACGGTGCCCTGATTACTGGACTCTTCATGGACGGAGCTCGATGGGATGTGGAGACGGGAGTCATTGCAGAATCGAAACCAAAGGTCCTCTTTGATGCCATGCCTGTGGTACGTAGCAGTTTCGATATTCTGTGTAAACCTAAATTAAGAGATATGAGTATGGAAAGAAAGAAGCAGATATGTAAGTAGTACAGCTTGATTCCTCAGTCAAGCGGCGCTTCTTTTGCGATTTCTCCTGAGCAGATTTGGTTGGTGCCGAAACGCCAAGAGGAGGTGGTGGTGGAGGGGAAGTACGCGTGTCCGGTGTACAAGACGTCGGTTCGTCGAGGCGTGCTCTCGACGACTGGCCACTCGACCAACTTCGTCCTCTCCGTCCTCCTGCCCACTGACACCGCCGACAGCCACTGGATCAACCGCGGTGTTGCCGCTCTCTGCCAGCTGGACGACTAGTGCCCCATCCCCTTTGTAGCCCTTCAACATGGAAGGCCGATCTCACTCCTACAGTAAGACCTCGTTGATATTTGAACGGAAACCTCATGCAGTCTTTCCGCGCCTCCCGCAGAGAGTACACCCAGTAATAGTAACTTGTGACTTGATGAACTGCATTCCAAATGTAGATGCACTATTCGTGACTTGATTGGAGCTTGAATAAAGTGAAGATGTACAATCTGCTCTCGACTTTCTTCGCTTTACTCGATTCCTAACCAAATTTACTACTTTAAAACTTTAACGTAGAAGCCGTTTCTGGGATATTATTACTAGCGATAGAATATCCACTGTTAAAGTAATTGATAGCAGTAAATAGACAACGTTAGCAAGTGTTAAATATGGTTCAGTACCCCGTAGGAAATGTGGCGTTTTATGAGCACTTTAGAGCTTGAGATCAGCATAGTGTCATGGCTAAGAATAGTAGATGTGTATAACTTTCAAAAGTTAAAATACAGGTCACATAATCATTCGGTTGATCGATATGAGTTTATTGGTTTTGAGAATATACTGGGCAAGTGATGAAGTATCTTCAGAAAAAAGTGAAATGACGCTTGTAGTTAAGTGTTAAATATAAAGCAAGAAAGAAAAAAGAGAAAAAAGTAGATATTACACAGCCGCATTCCACCCAGAGCGCATACGGGCAAGTAGTTCTGGGCAGGTACTCAGGCAGACCAACTGGCGAGCCTGTTCAGTCGGAGACACGCGACCTGATCCGTGCGCTCCAGGCGTCGAAGAACTAACAGTATCTCCGACGACTGCCGCGAATCTGTCGAACCAATCGAAGGAACCGAAACGACCACTCAAGTCGTCGATCAACAACCCGGCTGGACTTTGACCAGCTAGCTTTCGGCGTATCAACTCCACACGCGATTGCCGATAAGATTCTTCAGATTGACCGTAGCGCGAACTGTAGGTTGACCAACCAGTGATTGACTTATCCTCGATGTAAGTCTAATAACCCGGACAGGATCAGCCAAGAACCAAAAGATATTAGGCCAAAATTGAATATCAGTTGAGTCTCACTTGTACTGCGGAGAGGAAGAGGCTCCTGTGGTGTCTGAGCGCAGCCAGACCGCGTCCCAGCGCGGCCCCGAACACCCCGGCAGGCCCCGCGGGTTCGAGCAGTTCCCTGAGGCTTGACGTCAGTCGGAGGGGCACGTACTCAGGCGAGGGAAAACTCAGTGTCACGCCGAAAACGTAACCAAAGTCGATGCCCACCAGAGAGCCGGTCGCTCGGTCAAGCAGGAAATTCCCCAGGTGTCTGTCGCCGACTCCTACGTGAATAAGTGCCACCCGCGAATCAAGCAATGCGACACGTAGTATAGGCTACAGGAATTACCTAAATCCTGCTAGATAAATTTGACATCCTAATGGATCTTCAATACTGGTCAATTTTCCCATAAACCAATAGCCAACAGAAACTTTGTGATCCACTAAAAGTCAAAAGGTCGGTAATGGAAAGTGGATGGCAATGAAGGTTAGGATATCTAAAAACATTTGTTACTACATTTTTTGCGAATTCCTAATACGTGAATATTCATCCTAAGTATTCGCTAGAAATGTGTGTGAAGTACTGACTCAAGTGTTTGTATGTGATATGGGAACAAGGGGACATGACCCAGACTTAAAATTGCGAAGGGGGAGTTTGTCGACTTGATGAACCGGGCTGCGTGTTTGGGAGGCTGTCCACAATCTAGTTTGTCGCTTCCGGATGGCTGACCTTAAACAGAACCGACGATGAGAATAGGAGCCTTACTGATTGAGACCGCCACAAGCTTCATAATGCAGTGGCTGAATCTCCTGATACTCTGTAACTATTTTTTCGCGATATGGTACCAGGAATTCAAAGCCGTGGTATGTGTAGCCTACTCGTTTTAAATCGTTCCATTCACTATATATTTTTGTGATAATGCTTTAAAACCCGCTAGCCGTTTACCTACGAAAATATAAATGACTCACCGAGAATGTAATGCACAGCACAGATACTCGAGTGGCTGGTAACAAGTCGATGTCGTAGTGTGGCAAAGTGTTCAGCCGAAGTAGCCATGGAGACTCGAAGACCCCGACGCAACAGCCTTAGGGCGAAGACTGATTTCTCCAGCTTCACGAACCGGGACACCAGCGAGGCCTGAGCTTCCTCGTAGCGAGGGCTCCAGTGATTGTCGGGCGGAAATTTATCCAACTCCGCACACAGAGCAGCGCGCTCTCCCCTAAAGGTATATTTACGGTGTTTTTGAGTACAAAAAAGCCTTTACTAGAGAGGTAAGCGGCCATCCTTCAGAAGCCCGAGTTAGTAAAGTGACCAGACAACGGTGGGGCGTGTAATCTATCTCTAGGAGACAATTTGAAGTACTTTGGTAGGACTATCTATTCAACTGCAACCCTAAGCCCCTCCTCCATACAAAGTCAGCATTTTTCGTGCATATGAAGAAGAGTTAAGCAACTTCAAAGCGAGAGTATCACTAACGAGAATCTCATATCTTCATGCACAGTCATAGCATCGTTGCAAAAGGCAGCAAGTGTAGTGGTCCCCTCCAGCCATTGAATGATGCCGCGAGAAGAGGAGACAGGCAGTACAGCGTAGGTCCGCAGTGACGGTGTATTGCCGGGCGATGCCGCAATGGCGTAGTTGGCGAACCCGAGGAGACGCTGGATGCTGGCGTCCTGGCGCAAATCCTCCCCGCCCTTCACCATCCAGCCGCGCCACCGACCGTCGCTGCCGCGCACACGAAGGAGCTTCGGTCGACGGAGACTGGCCAGCACCTAGTGGGAAAGCGAACCGAAGTCATTCAATGGGGCACGGTTGGTGGTGGGTGGAACAAAGCGTCAACACTCAACACGCAATTAGCCAGCGGATCGATCACGTTGGTTTCCATAATGTTTCCACCCAATCAGCGTTCTGATTAGAGCTCATCGCCACAATGACGTGTAAATACTGAAAATATTCCGGATACACGCGAATACACACCTCGACGTTCACTAAGGACGCACAACTACCTGATCCTATTCACGCTTTGACTGAATAATGTTAAATCAACATGTGCTCCCTCCTTTCAACCAAGCGTTGAATCATTTTTCCTTGCGGTTCAGAGAAGATAGCTAAAAAGGATGAGATCGGCAACCAATGGAATAACAAGGCCTCTAAAAGAAGACTTTTCGTAGATAGATTTGTAGGGACCTGATGCAACCGTCTTTGTACGTGGTAAGGAGCTAATCCACAGTGATTCCCATCGATTCTACGATTGAAATTAAAGTTAGAGGCTTTGAACTGTGGATTTACTATGACCATTAAATGGAATAATACACCCATGCGTTACCACCTTCCACATCAAGTAACACAGACTCATTTATCGATGTCTGAGTTCTGACACCGAAGCGCGCATAAAGGCCACCAAATTTATATTGCTGAGATACCTTAGCATACCTTTACACTGGGATCGATGCATTGTATGGTGACCACTGCCTTCTCATTACTGGATAAGGCTTGTCCTGGCATTTCAATTAGGTCGTGTTCTTCTGCGCTGAAGTTGGCCAACCATTTCGAGAATTGACTTGTCTTTACTTCGTTCTGATTAGTCTCTTTGCAGGAGTTAAGGATTTGTTGTATGTATGTTTCAAATTCGGTCGGAGAGATTGCTAGAAGGACGTTGTAATCTTCTCCGAAGACTTTTTGCAATGATAGTGACAGCTAAGTCATAAAAACGGCCATTATGATTAAATAATACGTTGCTATTTCGACAACACTTATAGATCATCGTACCGACTGTGCAACCAGGTATCTGGCTGATTCTTCGTTAGGTAGTGTTGTTTGGCCTGAAATGGGTGAAAACATGAGAAATAATCAGTCACTTTCGAGAATTACAAATTTTTATAAAATACAGGGAAGGCGCTGGAATTGCGATTGAACTAGATGAGCACAAGAGGTGACCAAAGGAACACGATCGGCTTGGGAAGAGCGAAGGATTTTGGAAGCGAAATCATTGACCCAATCCTGCAAACCAAAATGTCCGTAGCCATTAACAAAACAAATATATTTTAACAAGAGAAATAAACCAGCCTCACTTTAAGTACAAGATCAGGGTCATCAAAGAACTCCAACTCTGCTAAGAACCTCCTCAAATTGGCGTGCTTTGAAATTTTGTTGGTCAGTCTAAAAGGAGTACAGGTTGTTAGCATGAAGAAAGGCGACAGATAGGGTGGGTATAATGGCGTTAGAGTGACGAACGCACTCGGTGAATATAGGAACCGCATCGCTCATTTCATCACCGACCAGCTTTTCCAGAAACCGTTCAACAAGCTCGCCTTCGTCGCAGGTGAACGCACATCCGGAGCTCAGAAGGACTCGTAGAGGCAAAGCAAGAGTTTGTGGGTACCTATTGACAAATCTGCGGAGAATATCGGCCACCAGCCCAACTCCTCCCTTCACTGCAGCGGTTTGCAAGACGCGGTCAATCCACTGAGCGAACATCCTTGGTGGCAGGTCCCTGGTCTGTGGAGAGGGGTAAAGCTAGAAGTGTTGAAGCCTTTCGACAGAATTGCTCCACTTGGTGAGATTCTGCTACGTACCAGATCACAAAAGACTTGAGGGTTGTAGCCTGAAGAGGGTGACGAACAGCGAATCATCTCAACTTGGATTACCCGCCCCAAACGGATTTTCCCGTCTTCGGACCCCATTCGCATGGACGTCAAAACTGATCGTGTAAACATGTCTGCGTACATTTCACGATTCTCCGATTCTATGGAGCAAAATAGATCATTAAAGGAGATTACTGTTACACAGTTTCAATGCTACAAAGCTGCGGAGAAGCAGAGAATTTGTATAAAGTATTGCACGACCGATTGTCCCAAGGAATCGGACCTTATTTAACAGCATTTCAAGTATTAACAGCCCATCAAAACCTATACGAATGAATTTCATGGTCTTGTGAACGAACTAATATATGTAAAGGCCCAAAACAGTGCCAATCACCCCAACCACCTTTTGAATATTCCTATATTTTGGGAGTGTTACTACAATTCGATTCCTTAAAACGGACCTTCATTAAAACGCGCATCGCAAAAGTCCGCCACCTCCAACAACGCTTCTTCGGGTTTTTGAACTAGCAGATTCCGTGTAGTAATGGAATCCACACGTCCACTGCTCGACCATACACCCATAGCTAAGTCGACGCATTTCTTAAAGAATTCAAAGGCAGCAAACTTGAAGAAGTCGGCCTTTGAGCCGTGAAAGTCACCAAATCCATGGATTAGGGAAAAGTGGCCTTCTAGGGTGGGCTGGAGAGACGAGGCGAAGGAGTCATCTAACCGACCAGACATTTGTAACTCGTAAAGGACGGAGAGAGCTCCAGCTGTGGAAGCAGCGTGAGAAAATTGGGCAACTGCGGCCTCTTTTGAGTCCAGTGATATCGGTCCTTGAAGGTTGTCGTAGGATGTGATGCATTCAGCTATTAATTTACGAACAAGATTTTAAATGAGGAACAGCGTTGTCAGGGCGGTTCTAGTGACCTATCCTGTTACTCTACCCTTGAGTAAGACGGTATCATCGATGTCTATCCTTACCCTCTAGCTAACACTGATCTTTCATAAATTATTTACTTATCAAAATTACCGATGTTAACGAAATTCATTCCACAACACTCCCTACCGGATTTTTTGGTTGCAGTTTTGTAATGCTGGCTTTCAAATTTGGCTCGTACCTAGGATATGCCATATCATTCTAAAAATTCCATTTTTCATCGTGTTAGAGCACCGATTACAGTATTATCTCCCAAAGCCCACAGACAGCCTAAGGAATGAGATAGCATCTCAGAGCCCATAACCAATCAGGAGTTTCCTAGCGACCTCAACCCTTATTTACAGTTCAGGTAGCTAGCAGCCGTCTAATATGACTCACAGCTCGAGGTGAGGCATTGAACGAGTCCATGCCTCAATCTGTTCGAGACTCCCTCCTTGTCGTTGATGTGGCAGAAAGCAGCTTCTTGCTCATATGCCGAGGTCCAGGCTCGTGACAGCGCATTACACCACGCCAACTGACGATATCCATCAGCCCTTCCAGCCAATTTCCCGATTCTCTCCACCAGTGGCTTCACAGCAGCCAGCTGACCAATCGCTCGGCTCGCATTGCCACTCCGGGCGGTCTCGTTGGCACACGCGAGACGCAGATCGATCGCTTTCGGCAAGAGGTGCTCCTCGGCCGATAGAATTCCAATTTCGACCATCTCAGAAGCATAAAAGAGTCTAAAGGAGATGATTCCTGGAAAAACGCATTACCTTGGTGTAGTCAATTCTTCGTCAGAAGGCATGGTAGTGGAACGTTCTAACCACGTCTGTAAAAGACTCAGAGCAGACTCTGCTTCCATAAATCCCTCACCCGTAGATGCCACATCGAGAAATTCCTTGAGTTCCGTGAGCAATTGAGTCTTTTGCAGGCCGGCCCGTCTATCGGGCTCTTCAGACCACGTCTAAGAAGTTGGGTTTGAGCTAAATCAAATGAGTGGTACCTGTGTGAGCTCCTTGAATGCAGTTTTGCAGTATAGTCTTGCTTTCGTGAAATCGCGTCGCAGGACACTTAGGAGGGCCAATTCGTAGGCGAATCTTGACTGCAAAGTGGAAATAGTCTTTTTGATTGAGTTGTGGTAAAGCATGAATGCGCAATAGGTTGATAGGATAAGAGAAAGTCCCCATGCTCCCAAAACATAACACCCAGACACTCGATAAGGGAAAGAGTTGAAATCGTACTGAACTATAAAACTTTACTGTATATAAACAACTACAGTTGTGTGGCCTCTTTGACCTTCTTCTTTGACCCTTGTGAAGATTGAATAATAAGTAAATTAGGGCCAAATGAATCTATAGCATCCCTACGTATGACGCACATCTGATCGATGCATCATGTCTAAGTGTGGTTGCTAGGCGCGAAAAAAGTAGTTGGATACCCACTCTATTCGCAGAATGCGCACATCATTCACCCTATCGGCCTTTTGACTGCATCTATTTTTAAACATAAACATTTAGCACTAAAAAAGCTGCAATGTTACTGTAAATCATTGAGAGCACAACTTTACAGTTTAAATAGATTGAAAGATCGGAAACCGACCTCGAATGGCCGTGGAGCAGAATGTAATCCAGACTCCATAATGTGACAAAAGCGGTCAGCAGAAGCGTCAGACCCCGATGACGTCTGATTGAGTTGGAGAACTCGATCGATTTCAGCCGTCAAACAGCCTTTCAAACGAGAATGTATAATCTGAGGAACAACGCTTTCGAATAGGTAGGGGTCCTTCCAGATTGGGGCTGAAATAGTAACGAAACACAGAAACCAGGACGTATTTTCCATTCCTTTTCAGCAAGCGTACGACAGGTTTTAAGAGTATTTGACATCGGATTTAAACTGTATGAGACGAGATGAAAAGTACCCAATTCGTCGTGGATAGTCTCCGAGGTTGCGGGCTCTTCTTTACAACTTTCCGTTGGAACGGCCATCAATAATGCCGTCGAAGTTGCAGCAGCATCCAGTTGCTGCCACGAGCCAAGACGTTCCAGACATTGGAGCTCCTCTTCGCGACAGACTAGACGCAGTTCCGCGTCCAGATCGATCGCCCAAGAATCGGAGATAAAGTCCTCAACTAGATCCTCCACACTGTCCTCCGGTTTGTCGTCAGACTCGGGAAATGAGTCTATCAGCTGCAAGTGAAACATGATCGTACGTTGGCTAGCTAGATATCCAGACACTCGGCAACAAACACATCGAATTATTTACCTCTCTAAGGATTTTCAAAGACTCCTCGAAGTTCCCCATGGTTTTGACGTTGATGGCTCTGCCCAGGCCTTCCATAAACTGGGCTGACTTTGAGCCTATGACCCACCGATCACCGAGCCAACCGAGGAGTTCATCACTTCGTCCAGTATCGGCGTAGAGACGATTCAGTTGCCACCAACAGATGGCAGCCGTTGAAGTGTTCTTCTTGGCGTCCGGTGCAGCCACTGGAATCTCCTCGTGAGGCAAGATGTAGGCAGGCATGGCAGGGGGATACAATCTGCGCCTAGATGCCGTCCATGGCGTGGGCCCCATCGAGGAGTCTCGCAGACCGGAGCTGCTGAGAAAGTCGATTTTTTAGCCATAGAGATTGGTGAATACATTCGAAAGGAAAATGCAACTAACGCTTTGGCCGCAGCAGCACAAAAGGCCTCTTCAATCACCAAGGCACCAGCAGCGCTCTGTCCGATTTCAATCGCAGTTGCGGCAAGTAGTCTCGGATCGGGAAAAAGACTGAGCCCCACCCCACCTAGATCTACTGAGCCAAGTGTCCATATCATCGAAAGACATTCGCCTTGACCACGCACCAACAAGCCCGCCAATGCACTTCCCAGCCCCCACATGAAGTTCTCAAGGTCTTCATTGGGTACTGAGGTGATTATTGCTTCCAAGACTTGTGTCATGATTAGTACACCACAGCCATTCGGATCGCAGTTAGCCAGTTGAAAGAGCGGCTTCAAAAGGGCCTCTGGGGTCAGTTTTTCGACGTCAGGAAGGGCCCCCAGTCGGTGACGTCGACAAAGACGGGCTGATTCCTCCTCGGGGACCGCGGTGGATAGAGATGTCTCAGCATGTTGTCTCTCGATAGCTCGCTTTTTGAAGAACTCACGGACGCTGTCGACATTTTTCTTGCTCTCGGGAGATTGCGCAGCAAGGCTCGCGGCAAAGTGGAACTTGCGACGAAGTTTTTCAACCGGAGGTAGCTACAATAAGTGAAGTGCTACGGTAAAGCGACGTCAAGCATAATATTTTCTATCTGAAAGTGGATACCTTATCAAAACTTGAATCCCTCGATTTCCTACGCTGTAGGATGAGGTCCTGTGATCCAAAGAAACGATTTGAAAATGAAGAAGTAGAAGCGGCTGAAGTGAACTGCGTCGTATCCATGGGAGTGAAAGCGGAGGATGTAGAAGTTGGAGGCACCTGAGTCTCCATGATATGTGGTGGTATCACGGTGTCGCCTTGTGGTAGAGCAAGTGTTGCAGACCCCGGGTCCAGAACCTGGGTGTGACTGGCCTTCAACTGCTGAGTCCCACTCCAAACCAGGGGATCCAGTCGCGATTGGGAAGCCGTTATTGAGGTCCGCGTGAAACTACTGCAACGAACCGTAACTTCAGACTTTTCGATGTCTAAATAGAACAAGTTGTACCCAGAGTGGTTTTGCAAACTCACTTAGTCTCAGTGAAAGGATAGTGTGGATCCAACGGAGCCTGCCGGAAGGCATGTCGAAATTCTGCTGACTTCACCGCGGGCTCGAGAATCATGTCTAGACAGGTGGACACCCAGTGGCGCCCGACTCCGCCCGCCAGTAGGCCACCGGTCTCCCCTCTGTCGAGACTCCCCTGGCTATTACCACCTCCGCCTAGCAACAGCAGAGTCTGGACGCAGTGGGACAGAGACGTCGAGGTGGAGAGATTCGACAGAGGAGCGTCTAGACAGTGTCGGGAGACGTATTTTCGCAACTGGCGACGCAGTTGGCTGTCCTCCTCGGCACAAAGACCGTAGGTCAAACCCAAATTGCAAGCGCCCTGTGGAAGGAATTAAACCACAACAACACTTTCCAATTGATGTCAGTATAGTAGACTGGAAAAACTACATTGCTCGTTTCGCAGGTTCACATTATCAGCCATAATTCAAGCCACCATATTTCCTCTAGCAAGCTAAGTAGGTCCCTACTTTACATAAGTGCTGAAAAGTCACCGAAATAGCAAGAATGAATCGGGATACGATCGTGATGCATAAAACACATAGAGTGGCTGAAATAACTAACTAATATCAGTGGTAGAGCCCTTTACCTCAATGCCAGGTGACTTCCACACACCGTTGTTCTTTTGCTTTATCTCGACGAAGATTCTGTAAGCCACTTGACGAGAATTGGATGTGGAATTAGGTCTGGCAAGGGTTGATATCAAGGCTTGAACAAGTCGCAAAATCATGTGAATTCGGGCCTCCAAATCGAGGGTTTCTTCATTCTGCACCGCGGGGTCATTCAACAGGAACTGGGCGACTCTCAAGACCAACATATATCCGTGGAAAAGTACCACAGTCGTTCTAATCAATTAAAACCACAACAAAAATTACTCTCCTACCCCCATCTCACGATCTCGAATATGTTCGATTTCACAATTGTTTGCACTATCTCCACTTTTACTGTCTTATCCAGGTTAATTGTAGTGGAATTGCTGCTTGAAAACGCTTCGACTATGGTGGTAAACATTTTGAGGCACTGCACAAGAGTACTCGGTTCAATATTATCCGCAATCCCTGTCGCCAAGAGGCTGTTGGTTAGATGGACTGCAAGCATCGGCCAATGAGAAGCCGCAGCGCAAGCAACCTCAATGAGATTTGCGGTTGGTCCGTCCGTCGATCGGCCACGTCGGTGTCTATTTGAGGGCATCAGTTTGGTCACACCTGACCACAGTTCAGTCATGAGAGGATGCAGATCAGTTGGGAATTGTGATAAGGAGAGCAGTTGCAAGCCTCGACTTTGTAAACCTTGACCCCGACCGTCACCACCGGTAAAACTGGGAGTGGCTGTGGATGATTTTGCGATTAGCAAGCCCGAGCACTCCCAAACTGCAGTGAGAATTGACTTTTGGCTTTGACTGAGGTTCTTTAAAAGCGCGCCTACAAACCTAGAAAACTTAATTAGTGAGAGGAAAAAATCTACTCACAACGCCAATGAGAGGTTATCAGTTTCGGGGTTGAATTTGCTGCTGGAGGCAAGAAAAGTCTTGAAGATCTGGAAAGCAAATGCTAGACGCCTGCTTTCTTGTGAAGCCTGAAGTTCTGTCAACAATTCACTGAAAAGCAAGGAAATACAGATTGATAAAAAGGCATTGTGACTGTTCGGTAGCCAAGGTGCAGATGTACATGGACTCTAACCATTCCACTACTGACAGAGTAGTTAGTCACATCCAAACTCAGTAAACACTTGGCTACTATAAAGATGGCTCAGTTCAGGTTTAGTTTATCGATGAACAGTCAATTACCTATACGGTATATCCACTCCACATGGTAGCCAGGCATCAGTCAAGAGACGAAGTAGCTCCAGGTTGTGTTTAAGAGCCGCAGCTACGCCTTCTGGAAAGCCATCACCACCACCTACGCTTTCAGTCACGGAGATCCAGGAGTGTTTGAGGAGGTGCGTGAGCACCCCACGAGCAGCTGTTTTTTCTACCTCAGAGGCGGGCAGAGAAGTCGAGTTCCAATCGGCGAGGAGGAGACACAAATCAATACAGAGCGCGGAGGGACCGTGGCTGTCGAGGAGGCACTCAGCCCCTGAAGCTGTGTAGGTTAGCAGAAGGGGGAGCCAGTGCCTGTGAAAGGGTTTGAAGACCTCAGAGCAATTGACTACTAGTTTCACCACAAAAACACGGGCATTGTCGTCCGCTTTGGGCGAGTTGAACTGGTCATAGAGGAATCGCAGAATCGGAGGAAGATCGCCTGATGTAGCCTTCAGCAGTCCCAGGGTGTGCATGTGCTTTAGAAGGCACACAAAGCTCACCATAGCCGACGCGGTGTTTAGGCAATCCACTTCCAGATTAACGCTGATTGTCCGAGATTCTTCCTGCGTGCCGGGTGGCGAGAGAATAGGAGGGGAACCTGAAATCGACGGCCTTCTGGGCACCTTAAATTCAGATCCACTAACGATCTGTGTACCAGATGACCTCATGAAGCGGTTGATTTCGACGGAAAAGCTGCTCCCTTGAAGCAGTCCACCACTGCGACTGGATGAGTTGGAGAAGCCCCGAGACTTTCGGGACTCAAGTATCGCCGATTGAGTTAAGTAAGGATCACGCTCTGATGGTGACCAGTATGCTTCACGCAGTTCAAGGAATGCTGAACGATACCGTCCAGATCTCTGGGAAGATGGGGATGAAAAACATGAACTTAAAGCAAAGTATAGTCTTAGAATTCATAGCTGGGTAGGATACATCAGGGAATCCCATAAGGTCTGTCTGAATTTTATCTTTTAAATGAACGAAATCTAAAGAATTTTTTAAATGTCTATTTAAGCTGAACAATATTTTCGTATTAAGATGCATTTAAACTGACCAGATTATATTTTACAGAACACAAAAAATTACAATTTGCTTGATTAAAACCCTGCTAACATGGAAGTACCCAAAATTCACTTAAGGCACATAAGGCCATGTAATATTCATGATTTCAAAAATGGAAACCCAGCAGTAGCCAAAGCGGCTAGAAATATTTACTCAGTTTATGAAGAAGAATGAGTGACTGAAAGAACTTGCAGAAGATAGCTCGCAAAATCTAGAAGTGGAGATCTTAACCTCCACGAAGATGAAGATGAAGTTGCGTTTGATGTTAATAATAAACTCCTTGAAAAATCAGTTCTTGAGGAAACTTATCCTGCTTTATCAGTTGAGTTGGAATTGGCAGTTAAGCCAAGTTCAAACTACACAACTGTTCGTCGTCACCTTCATTGAATATTTTGAGAAATTTCTTAACTTGGAAAATTGGTGCCTGGTGACTGGGTGTCTGAAAACAACCTCAAATCTCTAGTTGACACCTGATCCCCTCTCTCTTTGGTTCTCGCTAACTTGTTTCACCCTTTTTGATGGATAACCTTATGATCGGAAACGAAAAATGGGCCTTTAATCGAAATTTTAAGTGTTTTAGACAGCGACAAGGTTGTAAAGGGGAAGGCGCGAGCCACGGACGTCAAGAAAGGAACCTCTTGTGAAATAGGTTCTTTTCGATCAATCTAGTGGAATCGCCAAGGAATAATCCACTGTAAATTGTTACCATCAAATTCTCAAATCTACTGTCAGCAATTAGGGCGTCGTTTGAATCAAGCTTTAAGGAGGAAAAAAGACCTGTTCTGGTGAATCGAAAAGGGATGGTGCATCACCCCCTCTCCCCGACACACATCAAGAATCACATCACGAAAGATCACGGGACTTGGTAGGGAGAAAATTGCTCATCCACCACCTTATTCTTCCGACTACCACTATTTGTTTCGTGGCTTACAACATTATTTGGAAGTAGAAACAACTTTGGCAACAGAGGAAGAGATTGACATTTGTTAGCTCTTCGAAACAAAACTGAAAGAATTTTACTATTAAGGCATAAATAAGCTTGTTTATAGGTGGAAGGAAGTCATAAATAATCAGAGAAAGTACATCAATGACTGGATCTTTAATTAAATACAGCATTTGGCGATTGTCTCATTTATTGAAAATTCAGACAGAACATATGGAATGACCTAACACATTGGGCTGACCGCTCCATAACGGGGGTACGGTCATTTCTATACTTCGATCCCGGGCTACGGAGTGTGCCTTTTTCTCTTCTGAACTCCGTTTCAGGTCTTATACGTAGAGTGAGCATTCTGTAGCTATGTTTTAAACAGATGTAAATTACTGCTCGACTGGGCTTTCATCCAATGGAACACCTAACTACCCTATTAATTCGGATTTTATGGTCAGATATTGTTCATTGAGAGAAGACGTACCCTTCGAGGGAAGCAAAGTGTTGCCTTGGGGGACACAAAGCGAGATATGGGATCACACGAAAGAAGATAGTTGTAAGCCTTCTCCTGTGTCTGCGTCGCACTGATTGTCGCAACAATGCAGGCTAGACTTGCACTCCAAAGGGCATGCTTCAGAGTCGCTGCAGTGGCCTCATAATCAGTGCTGGAGCAGGTCAAATTTGGCGGTTGAAGAGAGTGATCTTGTAGACAGTTGTATGCTTTCCTAAGCGAAAATTAAACACGAAATATAGGGAACTATGATGAGCCCAATACTCATACAACTGTTCAACACGAGACACCCTTAGATGACCTATGAGCCTCGCCACACCGTTTAGCCCACACCTTACTGCTTGTGCATACTTTCCCAATTCCTGAACTCTGGTGTTGGCTGGTAAATCAGACGAGCCAAACCTCGACACACTTTCACACACATTTTCAATAAGCGCTCTGTTACTGACGTCTTCTCTTCTCCCTTTGGTATTGGAGCTCCTCATCTTATACGGAATAGTTGGTCCGTCTTGGAGAGAATTTTAGCGTAGCTATCCACTACAGGCCAGTGATGATTATTTTGATTCTATACAAGCCGAAGAAAAGAAGGACCCACTTTATAAGAAAAGCAGTGAGCTCAGTGCCTTTACACTGCATCGTCTGGAGATCCCGAGCGGTCTTTTCTGGGGAGAGAAAGGCTTTCAGCACCGAGCCAACCCCACCGCCCGTCAATCCATGCAACTTCGACTTCGGTAGACGATTGTAAATCACCGCAATCAGGTAGAAGGCTGCAATGCGTCTGAGCAGGCCCCAGAGCCATTGCGTCTCATTGGAAGGCACTGGAGCGTCCAGTGTCTGCGTCCATTTGGTAATGCTGTTGATCGCAAGGCGCTCCAAAGCTGCCGGTCCAACCGATATGAGGAGAGGAGTGAGAAATTTATCGAAATAGCGGTGCCAGAGGTTCAGAAAAGCTGAAGATGAACGCGCCGCGGTGCAGGCTTGTTCAAAGTCCTCCAGAGCATTATTAAGCACTTCGTACTGCAATAGAGGTAGCGTCCAAATCCGTTTCATGGCCTCGCGAAGAGACAAGTCCAGCTCTTCATCCATAAAGTGCTTTTCGTGACGACAAAAGGTCACGGTGAGTATCTGGATGGCCTCAGAACAGCTCGAGGTTTTCAAAAGAGACAGTATCTATAACGCAAGCGAAAACAATCAACCATCGGTCTCGAGAACGATTTTCAAAGAAAGAGGCCAGAGTGAAATGAACCAACCGACTTAAGGAGGGTGGAACACTCCGTCAGCTTTGTTGAAGACGCTGCGATCTCCTGTTGATCCAGCGGCAGACTCGAAGCCAGGAGGAGTTTGGCAGACTCCACCAACTGCTTCCTGCACTCGCTTGACAAGCTCAGTGTGGGGGGTGTGACATCACCTTGCAGGAAGAAGGCCAGCATGTCGAGAAGCCTCACTTTGATGGCTACTTTACGGGATTCTGAGTCGATCAAATGCTGGTAGGTATTCACGAAAGCATTTCTGTCGAGTTCCTGAAAAGTGTGAAATCGGCTATTCAAAGCCCCCGCGTTTCGCCGGGTCTTATAGGCATAAACCTAATCCTTAACAGGTCATTCTAACCTAGAATAGACCTTTAAATTGATAAACTCACCACGGGCGAGAGAGAAATAAGTGCCTCTAGGAGGTTGACACAACTCTCCTGATCGAATTCCGGTGTTCTCACCAGCGGTTCGACACAGGCCCCCCAAGTATTAGCAATGCCCTCGCACAATTGGCCAATGCGGCGCCTGGAGTTCAACCCAATTAGTCAGTTAAATATTAAACAAGATTTTATTTTGTCCAATCAACTCACGTGATAGGCTCTCGTGAGTATACAAGCAGAAATTTTAGCAAAACGGATAACGCTGATCCAATGTTGGCTGCATTCATCTCAGACCGGTCTTTGAAACCCAGGACTGATAGGAGATTAGCGGGAGAAATTCGCGATTCCATGGACTGATCGATGGCACTTGATAACAGGTTCGTATCTACAGTTATCTTTAAAAAAACTGTTTGAGAATCTGTGGATACCCTACCTGGTAATTGAGGCATGCTGCTATTGATACCAGCGATTCGAATAGCTTTGAAACATTCTTCCCTGAACAGTCGGTGGTCTATACAAAATAATCGACTTCCTCATCACTTACCTCTCTTAAAGATTTCATAACGGTGTCACACAAATTCGTCGATATATATTGCTTGAAATAGCCTATTAACGGGCTCGTGCTTTTGAGGGAAGTCACCAGGTTCGATACGCTGTAGATTAAATCCGCAAACTCTGAGGCCTTATCGGATGTCAGGTCAGAGAGGACTGATGGGATACTTTCTGACGCTAAAGGTTCCATCAAAAAATTCATGGAGCCAACAAGCGCATTCACGTCAGAATTGGACAGACTTTTGCAAATGTCTAACATCTGTTCTGCTGCTTTATCTCCAGAAATTCCCATCTTTGTGGGCATTAAAATACATTCTGGGAGGTATTTCCAGATGGTATGATCAGCAGCAAACACCACCGCCAATTCCAGCTTCGGTTTTAAGTGCAAGGCAGCTGATATAAACGTCGAAATTGAGCCGATTGCTTCGAGATTCAGTCTAAATGATGATGACTTTGAATTAATTTCATCAAACCTATCAGGAAATTCACATGCATCTCTCAAAACTAGTAGGATCCTGCTTCTCGAATGGTGAATCATTTCCACAAATTCAGCATTTGTGACAAGGCAGGAGGTAAGAAGCCACGCGTAGGTATTGAGGCAATTGATAAGTCCATTTGATGAGTTTATACCCACCTCCAAACTAGTAAAGTGAGAGCTTGAGAAATTTATCCCTATCACACATACCTTTCGACAAGACTCTCTAAGTCGGAGTACACCGTAGGAACAAGGCGCATATTTGAAGCCGATAGAATCTGCAGCACAATTTCATGGAATACTCTCCCATCAACGGCTAGATGGCAGCCTTGGAGAAGAGCTTTAATGCACGCAGAAATAGATGGTGATCCCCAAGTTGGTGGCTTATTCGACTCGATATTTGGTTTTTGTTCAGACGCTCTCATCAAGCGGGGTCGCTTTTCCACTCCTGAGAAGTCCTCGAACTGAAAACTTTCAGGGAATTTCTTGATCAAATCTATTAGTAGATTTACTGCTTGTTTGAGAGCAGCTTGAGATGGGTTGGACCCAGAAGACGTTGTTGATTCTCTGAATGTTTCAATTAACAGGTAGATGGATCGTATGGCTAATTCTGGGCGGTCACTAGATATGATCATGACTTAATTTTGAGTAGATAATACCTCAAGATGCGTCCTATCGTGTCGGTGAACACATTTGGTGCTGCACCTTCCTTCAAAAGACCATCGAGAATTTCTTGAATCAAATTATCGACTGTCCTGTCACCAAGAGATGCATGCCGGCGTTTATTGCCAGGAATTTCTGAATTCATCCACTGCAAGAACTCGCGAAGACACACCGATGACAGCCTTGTTCGAGCTGTTTGCATGGAATCTACGGGGAAATTAATCAGTTTAATGGAATATCAGGTTCCGTGTTACCTGGCAGCGGCCATTTCGAATCAATAGTCCCACAGACATCGTCTTCTGGACTACAGAGGCTAAGATTTTGCAGTACAACCCTTAAAAGGATCTGAGCCTCATGGAGACCAGCTATTGGATAGCCCGCGAACCAACGGACTAATTGGAAAGCGAGGCATCGGAAAAGGCGACGAATAAGCTAAAAGATGGGCGTTTATCTCAGATGTTCTTACTGGATCAGTGTCAACACCCAGTATAAATGTTGTATGAAAGAGAAAGCGCCAATGTACTGAGTCGCTGCTTCTTATTGGCTCGTTCGGGTCGGCTGACAGAGAAGGTTGTTTGGTCAATCCGAACACAATGTATTCATGCAAATATTCAGCAGCGCAGACACGTGCTTGTCGTGAGACTGTTGTTTTAACTACTCGAGTGGTAAGATAAGTGATAAAGTAGCCACAAACCGTGGTCGTGGAACATTGAGGAGGTTTTCGGTCTCCACAGAAGGATGGGAAGAATCCGCGTCAGTGTGCGAAAATCGGTCAGTTTAATGGTTGGTCGCAAATCAGGAAAAGGTAGGCATAGAGTTAGGTCATTGAAAACACCTTTCCCAAGTTGCAGAACGTTTACAAAATTATCGCTCTCGCTACTGCTTTGGTCCTTCTAAATGCAGAAACTGATTAGCGGGTTAGTGGAGAGCTTACCACTAAATGTAAAGCCTGTGCATATATGCAGTACCGACCAATGAGCTCAAGAACTCGAACTTGGGCTTTTTTGATTGATGAGTTGGAATTAATTCGTTTATTTTGTTTCGTTAATGTTTTTAGTGACTTTTGTAAGTCGGCTCTACGGCGAGATTGAATTGAGTACTGTCCCGTAGGAGTGGGGACCGCCTTATCATTGATTGGCTCGTCGTGACTCATCTCCAACAATCCAACCAATGGTTGAACGAGGACTGCGAAAGCCGTTGAAAAGATCTCCGATCGGTCATCCAGTTCTATAAGAGAACAGCATTAGATAGTTACATACATGGTTAGTGGCGCAGAAATAAGAGGGGATGGACTGACCAGTAAGCCATGACTCAACAGCTGACACAGCACTCATTGCCAAGGTAGCGCAACGGCTTTCATAACCGACCAATTGGATGGCAGATGAAACGACATGGGCAAGTTGATTAAATAGGGTGGTTCCGGGCTGATCACTCATGACTGACAGGGGCAAAATGAGAAAACAGGCGCATCGCGCAGTGCTCAGGTCATCGTCCGAGAGAGACCCGATTCGTTCAAAAGATTTTAGGAGCACTTGGGAGAAAGATTTTAGTTTTTGTGATTCTAGAAACACAAAAATGACAGTTTGCAGACGAGATGAGACTATGAAAGGCTAAATAAGCGATATATGCAAATGAACCAACAGTCATTGCCCATCTACTAAGTTCCATATCAGTACTACTAATAGGGGGGTCTCGATTCTGCAATGCCAAAATAATTATTCGTTGGTTAAGGCAGAAAAGCATCTGATAGCGAAACAACAACATCCCTCATTGCACAGTTCTACACGGAACCGCCATTTCTTGAGGATTTTTAAAGGAGGACTTGGCGTGGGAAGTCTAGTAACATTTGCGCTATTGCGTTTCCCATGAACCCCCCAGGTTTCCCTCAAAAACTAAATTATATTTGCAAAAGCCTTTTGAGTTATGTTTGCATATTTTGTGAAGGTATCCTTCCACTAAGCTTTCTCTCGTTTCATAATAAAATAGTGATACGGGTGGTTCCTTAGATATGCATTAGCTTTATGGTGACACTATTACAAGCAACTAATAGTTACCTGAGTAGAATAGGCCAGACTTTTTAGTCAACAAAATAGCCAACTTAAGAAGTCGATAAAGGCCACTGAGCAGAGGATACCTAAAGAGATAAAACCAGCACGAGAAAAATTAATTTTTGTGCATGCTCAAGCATGTTGCTAGCTTCTTTTGATATGCATGTATATTTTAGGAGCAGGTTAGTAAGTGACAATGAACAACACTACACAAAAAATACAGGCTTACCGTTCAACCAGCTCAAAACATGTTTGAAGGAGTGATGAAAGCGCATCTACGCCTATGGTAGAAGAGCAATTGCACAGAAGTTCTCTATCAAAACCACCCAGGAAAATTAACGACAGGTGAATAAGATGACGAGTTGTACATTTTCTGCGAACTTACTCGAGAAAAAGAGCTATGTTTGAGAGGAGAAGGACGTCGTGTGGATTCTTAACAACCACCTGAGTGTCAAGATCGACGTCTACATTGGAGGTTTGTGACGTCCCTTCTTCGTAAGAGAAATCTAGACGTCGCAGAATGGCGATTGCCGACTTCAGGAGAATTGCAAGAAGTGAGGCTCTCAGATTATTTCTCCAGCCGTCTCGTTTTTCCAGAAACGGATGTAGAGCACTCTTCGTGCCTGCAGACTAGGGCGCTTATAAAACTATGTTTAGCCATAGCAGTACCTTATTTGTTGAGCGACTTTTAGGCTCAAGCAAGCTTCGCCACAGCGGAAGATACTCTCGAAACGAGGGCGGAGGAATAGCTACTTCGGCTTGGAGCTGTGCGTCGGGTTGTTTGTGGCTTTCCAAAGCCGTCCCCTCAGCGGCCTTGTCTCCTGGTGACTCGGCCGACTCGTCATCTGATTGGTCGTCGTCAAGGTCGAGAGGAGGGGAGTGGGAGCAGGTCTGCAGAAGAGCGTGGTAGACTGGAATCCCGAAAGAAAACATGTTCCAAGATGTCCAGACTCATCGACTCATACCCTAACCCATTTCCTATATGGCCACAAGAAGAGCTGCGGAACTTACAGGCCTCAATCAGCAGTTCAGTGAGAACTCTCTCCTCCTTGGTCTGTAGCTTCTCAATAGTTTTAAGCACCGTGATGGTAGTGATTTCAGTGATTCGCTGAGACAACTTGGGGTATGCCTCAAAGCTCGCGATCAGAGCCAACTTCAGGGACTTCCAGGCAGCTTCGTGAAGACTCTGAGGCAGAACTGAGGAATTCACCAGCACGTTTGCCATCGTCTCGATTAGATCGGGCAGAGCGTAGGCATTTGGAAGAGTCGGCGACCCCGAAATCTCATCAACTAGTCGGGTTGCCTCCCTGGCTGTCCACAGTATGGCGTCCAGCGCGTTGGCACACTCAAGGAGCTAGACAAACAACTAAATCGACAAGTTTCACTTACTGGAATCAACGTGCTCAAAGACTTCAGCCGAAACGCTAGCTGGCTGACTGTGAAATCATCCAGGCCACTGGGTTGGACAAGAAAGGGTGACACTGCCGCAAGAATACCTGCCGCATTGGAATCTCCCGTTTGTTGTGTTCGGGCGTAACACTTAAGTAAGGCGATATACGCCCAACGTGCACATTTGGCGACCGATGCATTTCTATGGTCAATTAGTGATTGGAGGTAGCGAACAACTAGCTAATGTTGGAGATGGAAGATTAAAAGTGCCATGACCTACCAATGACTGATCCAAGTCAGACACTTCGAGTGTTTTCACAGAGACACTCAGGAGTTTGCAAGCACTGCTTATCGGTTTATACTTAATCATTTTATCCAAGTCAGAGAGAAGAACCCTTTCGGAGTACTCATAAAATTTCACCATATCTAATGGTATTTTCTAGTGAATTAATTGGTTGTCTTACCTTCTTTTTCAGGCTCGAATTCACCCATTCGAATGAGCTTGGCTAGACTGGACAGGGCTGCTGATATGACAACGAACTCAGGTTTTCTGGTGCTTTGCGAAAATTTTTCAGCCAGGAGTTTTTTTAGAAAGCTAGTTAGCTGTCTGTAGGATTTTTCCTCATGCAAGTGGGAAACGATAGCTGTTAGGGTTAAACAAAGAGCCCACATAACTGACTGAGAGTGCTTGGATGCAAGCTGGTCAAAGAGCTTCATTTCATAGTTGTGAAGCTTTGCAGAATCGATATCAACGCCTATTATATGATTTAGAGACTAAAGTATTAGTAGAACAAATAATACGATGCCTACCTTTCTAAGAAGCCGAAGCCATGATTCCTTCAACTTTGCTGATTTTGCACAGACATAGCCTGAATACGATGTTTCCTGCAGCAAATAGTTATGGAGCTTGTAATTACCAGCAAGTCCTCAAGGTATTCGGGGAAATGTTCCGCATAACTCGTGACTACTTTAATTAAAAAGTTTGAAAAGTGGAAACAAAAGTTTTCCGACTAAAAATAATAACGAAATTTCGAAAAACCTCGAGTGACTGATCCGTTTTCGCAAACAACTTAAGGGACTGGGAAGACCGGAATCCTTCAACAAAAATAGTTTCTACAAATTTCGTGTTAAAGTAAATCTACTAACCTATTAAAGAATATTCGTTAATAGTCTTCTCTTCTAAGCTTATTAACGCTTGACATGCCTCACTATATTCATTATTTTCGATTTTCTGTAATATATACAAGATCTCGTACTGGATATGCATCAAACGGCCTTGAGATAACAAGGTACAACTGAGCGGCAGCTTCACAATTAACTATAACGAGTCAAGCTGCATTATTTCTAGAAATATATGCGAGTATTAAAATTTTTCGTGTTTATTAATTTAGCAGACTTTTTAATATTCTGTTTATTAGAAACGAATAGCACATCAAAATTATTATGCAAGTTCTGACTTTTCGTACAGACTACCTGAGCATCCCTCGAATATCATCATGACTTATAAACCTGAACGGCCTACATGCTCTGGGCTTGTCAACAAATATCACACCAACATGACATACATCCATGAATATGATCGGCTTTACTTTTTAACCAAACAATTATGCTTCCAACAAGGATTGAAAGTTACGTCATATTTACAAGTGATGTATGGAAAATCAACTTTAGATCGTAAACAAGTTTGACTAATTGCCATCACGTTTACGGAGGTGTTTTGCACTTCTATATCGATGTGGCTATTGTACCTTCCGTCCACAGTTTGGTACTGAAAAAAGCTCAGTTAAGGGCAATTTCAGAGTTTTGAAAAATATGATGAATGTTGCATTTCTGATTAGGTTTCTGACAGTATGGTGCGTGAATCCTGCTAGCGTATACTATTTAAAACTGCTAAAGCAATTTATGAATGCGAGTTATAACTGTACTAATATCAATGAAACATTTATAAAATACATGCCTAAAATGTATCATGTTTTATTGATCTTGAGTTTTAAGACTTGGAGTAGTGTCCGCAATATTTGAGCTCGGTTTTGCGTTGATTAGGGCACTTATTATGGATAGCCGCGAGCTCGATGATCTAGCGAAAGAATTGGAATCCGATCATGCGGACCTACTCGGATACACAGACAAAGAAGTGGAAAGAAAGGCAACTACCACACCGGTTGAGGAATTCGAAAAAATCCTAAAAGTTGGTCAAGGCACATTCGGAGAAGTCTTCAAAGTTCAACATAAAGTCACGAAAGAGGTATTCGCTCTGAAACGTCTAAGGATTGAAAAAGAAACTGAAGGAGTAAGATGCGCTTTATTATGCTGTGACTTTTTTCTAGTTTCCTGTTACCGCACTTAGGGAAGTGTTAATATTGCAAATGCTGCGACATGAGAATATAGTCCGTTTGCACAAAATTTGTCATCGCCGCAGTAGCTCCTCAACTGGCTGTCGCTATGAATTCTATTTGCTTTTTGAGTTTTGTGATCACGATCTAGCTGGTCTGCTCAGTCAAAAGGTTGATCTAAGTCTTTCTGTCCGAAAAGGAATTGCTCGACAACTGCTCAGTGGTATCAAATTCCTCCATGAGTGGGTTGTTATTTAGTTCTTGATCATTGCTTCTTCTCCAGTCGTAACGTTCTACATCGTGACTTAAAAGCTTCCAACATTCTGATCGATCGAAATGGGCGACTCAAGATTGCAGACTTCGGTCTCGCTCGAGTTACCACAACCCCCTGGCGTACGGATAAGCGACCTCAGTACACCGCAATGGTAGTTACTTTGTGGTACCGCCCCCCGGAGATCCTCCTAATGGACCGGACTTATGGTAAACCAGTTGACCTCTGGGGAGTGGGCTGCATAATCGCAGAGTTGTGGACCCACTGCCCTCTCATGCAGGGTGATAACGATCTCAACCAATTAAAACTCATCATCAATCTCTGTGGACCGATAACACCAGCCCTGTGGCCCGGTGTCGATCGACTTGAGATCTATCGCAAGACCAAACTTCCCATGGATACCCGAAGGACTCTCCGCGAACGCCTCTCCTGTATCCCCGTCCCGTCCGCCGTCGATTTAATCGATCGGCTGCTGGTGTGCAACCCGACAAAGAGGTTGACCGCCGACCAAGCCCTCGCCCACGACTTCTTCCATGAGGATCCTCCACCAGGTGATCTGTCATCCATTTCCCAGAACGGGGTCTCCTTCCTGGAATATGTCACGAATAACAGGGCTCGGCAGCATCAGCTCCAACAGCAAAAGCAATTCAGAGGGGGGCAGTTTCACGGAGTTCCCGGGTATCGCGGTAGGGGTGGAATTCCTGCCGTGGGTGCTGCACAGAATCAGGTTGAGAACACCATGAGTTTCGACAGGGTTTACTGAGTCCTCTTATTCCTCTGCCCCCTCTCCTCCGGCTTGCCTTTTATATTAAACAAATTTGGACGACATTCTCTTGCACCCTGACTGTGTGAGTACGTGTGTGCATTTGTCTTAAAAATTGTGACAATAATACTGGATGGTTAGTACGAAAGAGACCATTTTACATTGGATTTTGTGTAGACTTTGCGCATTCAATGTGGTTTTAAGAATTGATTTCCATGGTGCGACGTAGAATGGGAGTCGAAACTCGACCTTTAATGGGACCGCAGTGGCTCTTTGGGCTTTTAGAAAGTCCAAATAATGAGAATAACACTACTTATTTGCTTTATATGGTATCTGGTATGCTCTAGAGACTAGGTAGTGGGCTTCGGATTATCAGATGAAACGGTCTTCTACGATTACTTATCAAGTTGTCCTAACTCCGCATCTGAATTTGCTTGGGGCGTTTAACAAGGCGTTCTATAAAACCTGTGAGGGGATACTGTGTTTGACAATGGTGAACTTTCAGAAATTGTACTTCTCAATTATATTTGGTTGGCTCTTCCAGAACCAATGGCAAAGCTCCTCTTTGTCATGCAGTCGAAAAATTTAACTAGTTCGTATGATCCGTACTTTGGATATTTCATTGCATAGGGTGATTCAATCGCAATGTCAGCCAGCCTCTGAGGCTTGTATCAATTTTGCCTACAGCAATCAGAAATAC
Organism: Anomotaenia brevis; assembly: GCA_030710315.1. NCBI lineage: Eukaryota > Metazoa > Platyhelminthes > Cestoda > Cyclophyllidea > Dilepididae > Anomotaenia > Anomotaenia brevis. The sequence continues at coordinate 137,369 of JAUOZQ010000098.1, forward strand.
TGTAGCACTTTTAACCTGTGTTAGAAGCTCTAACATATTTCCCATCTCCACCAACCCTGGTGTGGGTGAAGACTAGACTGTCATTATGGAAAACGATGGTCGTTTCCCCAGTTCTTGTCTATAAAAAAATTCACTCAGTTCCGATAGCGGATCGTATTATCCATGGGCAGTTTGCTAATGACTTATAGGAATACGATTAGTATGCAGACATCGTAAGATGATAAGCTGAGTGTCTGCTACAAGATTCTGATTATTTGGGTGATTATGATCGTATTTTACTTATAAAAAGCCATGATAGAGTGGGCATATTGGTCTCAGTTCGCGTGAATATTCGTTACCCTGGTGATCAATTTAGACATTAGCGGAAGTCTTTATGTATCTCTGTATGCCGACTGCACAATTGAAAATGTTTATTTGCATTAAACTGTCTGGTCACCTGATCTTCCGGTACCACTACAAAATTCACTTGAATTAAATGAAATTTAATACATTTGGAAATAACACATTTGGCAAAAAATTTGGTCCACAATAACTTGCCTCCATCCAACTCTTCCTGGAAATGGAGCAAGCTGATTCCACATTTCCCCTAATGGGGAGGATCTTTTCATTAATTCTGTTTTCCAATAACTGGGCTTTTGTGGTAGTATTAATAACGCTATTGGTAGCCCTCTTGACGACAGCGCTCAGGCATGCATAATGGTCCATCACGGTCAAGATCCGAGGAGTTCGGCATAGGCTAAACATTGATTTGGTCGTAAAATCGGCTGGCAAGTCTTCTCGACGTCTCCTTGAGGTGTGGTCCAGACGAAGGGCCTACTTTCCTACTTCGGTTATTGCAGTGGTTATCGATTCCACGTGAGCACTTGAATTCAACCTAAGTCTATCCGTGCGATTTTCGTGGGAATTCGCCATCAGACAACCTGCTGTGATCTTCTAGCCACCACAGCCGCGTAGTCTTCAGTTCATTGCCCCAGATTAATTTCACAGTGTTCAGCGTTGCTGTTCATTTTGGTGGTCGGAGAAGATCGTCATTAGGCTAAAAGTTATTCCTTTCAATGATGAATCCTTTTTTTGTATCAGGATGAATGTTCCTGAACAGCTTTACCATACCTGGAACAAAAACAACCAAATATCATTCTGTAACGATTTTTCCAATTACCGTCTCTTTAATTTTTGACTTCACCGTTGTATACCATCACCTGACGTTTGGGATGCAATGGGTGCCTAAAAGTGCAACAACCGGGGAAGGGTGGGATTGAGGGCTGTATTCCAGCAATTTCGGCAAAGAACTGTCCCGAAACGATTTCGCTCTAACAATCTTGGATTCTAGCAAACACCGTTAGTGTACTTTAGTCACCTGATGCACTATTATCTCTTTGAAATAACTAAGTCCAGTGTAAAGGGAAGAATAAGGTAATACAGAAATGGAGGCAATAGGAGGATGGGAATGATTTCGGTCGAAAAAGTCAATAATGGCGACTGGTAGTTGGACATTCACGTAGTAAGCTCATTCAAGCTGGGTCATTAGAAGTCAAGGAACATATTTGGGCAAACAAATAGGACACGGTTTCACGGCGTTTATTCTTGGAATAAATGAATCAATCTGAGGCTTCAGGCTCAACATCTGAAGGCACTGGGCCTGTTTCCTCAGTTGCAACCATATTGAATTCCACGAAGTCATTTTTCCATGCTTGTATTCAAGACTCGTTTGATAAATCAGTTTAAGTTCTGGAATCTGGTGTTACACTATCGATCTTACTAAAAGGGCGGATGAATTTTGAATTCCAATCATGATTATAAATAACAAGTGTGAAAGGCACACACTGCGGAAATATCAAGTTGTGCATAAAAACTAGTTGCACCAACTTTGAACGCGGAATCGCGACCTTGCTGTCAGTGCTGAACCCATCCGAGATTTCGAAGGTCACGCCATGAAAAGAAGGCTCTCCATCCCGTTCCTGTGGGAATCTCTAAATGGAAAAGAAACATCCCATAGTCGCACAGATTGCATTATCAACGTTTTCTTGTGATTTTATTTCTGACTCGCTGATAAGCCATTCAAAGAATCATAAAAACGATGCCTTTCCGAAAAAGATCCTGACAGTAGGGCTTTAACTGACAAAATGATCTTGAAAAGCCTCCCTACAAATTGGATTGAGAGTCTATCCTTGAGGGACATAGTGTTTGATGGGTTCACTCAAAGAAACTCAGCAGCCGATGAAGCGACTGCTGGCAACATTCACACCCACTTTATGACTAGAGGAATGCGTGAATGAAAGAAGAGGGTTTGATAAATTCACTGGAAGTGGAGATTTCAGCTTTGTAGAGATAAAGTAGTAGTCGTAAACCCAAGCTTTCTTGGAAATTTGCCCTAAAAATTGAGAGCATCTCCTGGTACCCGTGATGCACTATCCGTCAACGAATAAATTTTAACACCAACTCTCTACCCGTGGTGAACTAGAAAAGAACATACGTGGTCATTGTAGAAGAAATAGGGAAGGTCGCAAGAAGTTGCCAATCTCACAGTGTATAGGTTTGAAGTTTTAAAATTCGGGGCTAAGCCAAAAGCATGAAAGTAGCTAATTTAAATAGGCCAAATCTGTCACTAAGCCTATTCATCGAGTTTTCTGGTGCAAAGAAAGCAAAGACGATAGGCTTCAGGGCCTAACATCATCTTGATAATAGATGCATAAAAGCTGAAACAAGACATGGACAGAGAAAATCTAGTAATAATCGATGGGGAGAAAAAACCGATTGATCTGCTAGTCAGATTCGGCGCAGGAGTGTGGTTGCAACAGCTATGTCTACCCAAAACAACTTTGGCTAACCTCATGAAATCGATCCAACTAGCCCTAATCATTACCTTTCCAGTTGTCAGACACTGATATACACCGTTTCTTCAAAAACAAGTGCCTTAGCCTATAACTTAGAGTCACAACTCAGTTCATCATAATTATAACTGGAATAACCCAAAGATCGAGGATTGCTCGGTATGGCATTCAATGACTCATTTCCTGACCCCCACCCCCCTCCTCCTTCAATTATACCCATTTTGATAGCATATTTCATAACTGCATAGCCTATGGACAACTCCATCACACTTTCCGTTACTTAATAGATTCCTTTTAACCCCAAATGAATCGCCCTCCCATGATTCGTTCACCTGGTAAATTTAAATACTGCTTCTCTGAAAGAAAGATAGAAATGTATCAAGAGATATAAGAATTGAACTCTTATTTTAACGAAACGATAGGATTGTAGGTTAACGTTTTGGGCAGGTAGTTTAGTAACTCTTCTGTCATTCATCAATAGTTTATTTCCATAGAGAAATTTACTCTCGAAAGCCTTTTGCGAGATAGATAGATAAATAAATTTTAGGTGGCGGATGATGAATTATAAGCAAAGTGGTCATGGCTTACACGTTGCCATCTGTTTAGTCTGTCTAGCTGTTAATTTGACCTTAATATGAAAGACCCATTGCATCAATTTACGGGAAAAGCACCACAGTTCTTATTATTAACACATTTGTTGGTCAACAAGGTTCTGACCGATGAACGTGCCATGTCATTGTTGCAATTAGGAATGGAGCAGGTATGGAACTGCATACCTTCTTATTGGCTTCCATCAATGTTGCTGCAACAATAGAGGATCAGAAAGCAGCGACAATACAAAGAGGGCTCTCGGAACCCACCAGGAGGGGGGATTCATTTCTTTAGGCAGAAGTACGGAGGACTGCCGGCTTCGAAGATAATGGCAACAAATGATTGCTCATGAACGAAAGAAAATTGGCAAGGCTCTTCAAGTTACAAAGTGGGTTGGGAAAGTAAATTTGAATCCTGCACAAGAACTAGCTGGGGCAAAGGAATCTGGAGTCTTCGGTCCCTCAGTACCTTTTCTCATTCTGGTGTTTCGGTAGGTTTAAGCACTCCGAACCTTAAGCTTTAGATTAATTCCAACTAAAGAACAGGAGATTCTTTGGAGATCCAAAAGAGCACATCCTATTCATGTTCTACTAGTTAGCTTACTCTACTAAGTCCAACGGAGTAGACTAACAATGTTGAGGGAAATTTTTGGGTACTTTTAGAAAATTAACAATTTCATGCTGTTTTACTCATTGCAAATGATAGTTCCTCCGCATATTTGAAGGCCTCTTATTGTAATTCCTCATACAACGAACGAAAATTATTTTTGCTAGTTTGTGGTGAGTCCTAAGTTTCGTGGCTGAACTCAAGCTACTTTTCATATCTCCCTTGAACATTTCATTAAGAACACAGGACTTTGTGAAGCTCAGAAAGTATGGAGAAAAGGGGTGAAGCCCAAAGTAGGGTGATGCACTTGAAAGGGTAATCAGGTTAGTCACAGAGTATAGTAGAGGTATTGAACATCCCAAGGGTGTTTACTGAAGAACCGACGTAATGCGTATCATCTATTCTGATTACCACTTAGATCGCCAATTTTTGGAGCACAGTTATCAGCCCTGGCAAGTTTACAACCACATGGCCTTAGATTAATCCACTTTCGTCACAGACTCGTCAAATGTCGCGCTCTCGGGCAACTATTAGTAAATTCATTCCTGCACTTTCAACACATTGTTTGACAAATTCACTCACCGATTTTCGTGGAAGTGTCAACTAGCAAGAGTCGAATTTATCAGGCAGGTAATTTGACATTTTGATAAATTACCTCTCATTAACGATCGGCGCATGCTGAAATTGAAGTTACACATGACGGATAAGCCAATTTTCTGCCCTTGTTCGAAGCACTTAATATTTCCGTTACAGCCTTCTGTTCAAGATATTTTAGCACATTTGTACATGCAGAATCATCGAAACTCCCACATGAAGAATGAACCCAGTCTAGAGCAACGGTATCAGCCAATGATGAAAACTCAAAATATGTTTGGAACAAGTTATAGAGCGTGTTATAACGGTCACGTAAATGTTGTTTTTCATGTAGGGCTCTTCTGTGATGGAAATGCTCTGACCTGTTCCCGAATCTCTACTATTTCATATCTTCTACATGCTTTATGATTCACATACTCCTGTCCTTCCCTTTTTTATAAATTTTCTACAATTCTTAAGCCCTTTCTACGGAGAGTTAACATGTTTATCGAAATCAGCACAATTTTAAAAGGTTATAATTTATTTTATTAAAAAACATAAGAACAGGTAAGAGTAGAGGTAGACGATCGAACCGTGGATGGGCTTGAATTAATGGAAATTTGTTCCCATGTGTGCATCTACCGATTGCATCGGAACCTGCTGTATTAGTAGTCCTCGCATACCAATTTGGGAAAGGTTCAAGTTCGAAGCACATTTATTGTGAGGTGGTGGCTTCCCTTAATGAGCTCTGGGATGAACTCAAACTTCAGTAGCTGCGCCGGCACTCCCTGAAGAGCCAACACGCGATCTCCCACTCGAAGGTATTCACCGCAGGCCAGCAGATGAGGTGCACTTGTCAGTCGACTGATGTGTAGATTGCCTTTAGGGTCCTTTGTGAAGAATAATCCGAACGGTGTTGAAGCACAGGGGCGAAAGAACTGGATGAGGCATGATCCGTCCGCTGACTTCTGCAGGAACCGGACTGATAGGGAGTCATTCTCAGAGGTGTCAGAACTAGCAGAGGTTGTTGACGTAGATCCCTCTGAACTGTATCGATTAGAGGAATCGTGCTTATAGAATCTCTCTTTTCGGCCGAAAATCCGTCGAAATCGTTTAGAGCTTCGCTTGGCTGCCATGCATACATGAACAGATTATCTTTATTTATTTAAAATACTTGCTCCCATTTCTAATACTCTATTTATACATCAAGAAGTCAGAGCTCGGGTATTGAAGTGAAAATGAAGCCTATAAAAGGGCCATTACCTATAAAAAATGCAATTCGTTTCTTGCAATACAGTAGCATCCCATCTTAGGGAAATTGATAGATCTTGGAAGAAATCGCAGAGGTCAACAAACCTCAACTTATCTGCTTTTAGTAGAAATTCCTACTGTGGATAAAATGGTAGCATTAACCTGTTATTTAACGATAGTCCAGGGACTAGATCAACAATCCCCATTAACTGCTTCAGGTCGAGAAATGGTTTAGACGATTGATCTTAAAATAACTCCAGCATGGTAATATTCGCATCAACGCCTTAATTTTCGTTAAAGCCACGTCCAACTGGGCCACTAGGCATTACTTTATGGTGGTTGAGCTATTAACCAACTCACAGGGGTACTTTAGTGTCGGAGAGGTTTGAGTCTGAACGTCTTCGATGGATTTGGGTGGGCTGCTGATGGGTGGAAGCATCGGAACAGAGCATACAGGTTCTAATGCTGGTGATAGATCGTCGTAAGAATCCGGAGAAGCCAGTCCACACGCCGGGGAATTGAGGAGCCGTGGGACACGCACTGGAGCACAGGCCTTCGTGGCAGGCAAAGAAGTCTGCTTGTGCCTCCTTACAACCGGAAAATGACCCGATATTGTCGTCTGCAGAGGTGGGAGAATCGATGGCATGGTTTGCAATGATGTCGCATTATCTCGGCCTCCATCACTGTCTGTTGTGGACAGACTTTGATATTTAAGGGGTTGAAATTTGTGATTTGCTTTTAACATCGACACGGGTCTTGCAATTAGGCATACAAAACCAGTATTGAAAACCGAACTGCTAATCAAAGACCATTAGTCATGATTTGTTCTATTTCATTGAAAGATTTGAGCTCTGCACACTTTTGAGCTCAGCTCCAGGTGGGATTGAACACGCTGAGTTGTCCATTCACCTCAGGCACAGGAGTTAACACTTTTAGCCCCAAGAAAAGTCCATGGCTATGCCTTTGTAGATAAGGCTCCATAGTTTGGTATCTAACAAACATACACTTAGGCTACCATAGTCTCACATTCCATTCCTGGATTTAGCGAAGCTGAGAAGCAATTAGTTATGACTTAAAATGCAAATCTATCATGATAAGCCCGAATGTTCATTGAAGCAACCGGATGCACTTAAAAATCAAATGTGATCATCTCGCATTCTGATTGGTTCAGTACCTTGACCAATCCGATTCCCACATAGCGCATTACAAAGGTGCGTCGACTCCCGGCACCGCATTTTCTGCGTCCCACAGGCGGTGTCTACTTTCTCAGTGAAAGAGGAGAAATGCTCTCTTTCAAGACATCTTTCCTGACTTTATTCGTCTCCTTCTCTCTCCTGGCCACGTCCGGTAATGGCTTCAAGTACGGCGAGAGCTTCATCAACCAAGTCACCAGTTATCCTAACATCGTCACGGCCAAGGCGCGTTGTATGCCTGGCAAAAGTGGTACTGGTGGTGTCCTCATTTGTGATCCACATGAGGTCTTGCCTCCAACTCAACGTGAGTTATCGATTTCTCCATATTAAAGATACTTCTAGGTTGGTCTCTTGGGTAGCAAAATAATTTAAAAAAGATTTACGTTAGGTCGCTTTTCCTACGATTGCAGTTCATATGGGTGTTATTTTGAATATATTTATTAGTTTCCGACTTTGACCCTAGCTTTCGGGCGTTGAATAGAAGGAAAGTTGATGCTTGCTTTAACTTTCTGGAGTGTAGTAGTACGAGAAACCCCTGAGTTATGGTATAACTTTGTACTTGAGAGGAAGATTATCTTGCCACTCAAGGGCAACATGGTGGGGACCAAAAGAAAAAACAAGTCCATAGCGCGTTTGCCAATGATTAAATTATCTCAGTTTTGGAACAGGGTTCCTACCAAGGTGAGATGTCACACCTAACAACCATTTTTAGCACTAACTCGATGAGCTAGGCTTCCTGAAGCGAAAGACTGTCTTTAGAGAGCGTTGGTTGATTTCTTGCACTTGTGCTACGTATCGAATCCAAAAATGGTTCTACTACGTGTTTGTGCGCACAATCTACTACCGTGGTTACAACCGTAGAAATATTTTTCGCCAGGGATAAACATTCCCACCAAGCGCAAGCAGGGGCGCTCTGTTTTCAACGCCCGGGTTTATTTATTCAACACCGAGTGCGCGGTGCTGCCTTCCTCGCAGTGCCAATTGCGTATATTCTATGAGATCACACACGTGATAACGGCTTCTTTGCAAGGCTACATGACGCATCATCTTCTATGAGATGATTCAATAGTTGAGAAAGTCATAACTTTGTGAAAACAAAAGGATAGGTAGTGAAATCAATTCTTTTAATAAGCTCGGGCTACAGCCCACCGTCTTCCTTAACTAATTTTCTTCTATTTGAACGTGTTGAATTTTTTGTGTTATACTGCAGTTGAAACGTCAAAAAATCCATTTAAACGCCTGATTACAGAGAGAATTCCCGAGTTGTTCACCTTAAGAGGTCATTCAACTTCGTCGAATTGGTTTGACCGTGCAAGAACGCACTAATGACCTCAAAAAGGACCAAAGTCGATTCGATTACACCCATTTTCGAGCTCCTGGCAGCATTAATCTAAACACACAACTCGAGTAAACAGTTCGAAGAGATTCGGAGCCAAGAATGAAAGTCAGTGTTATGATTTAGTCTTTCTTGACTTAGGCTTCACCATCTCTTTAGCATTTGCGTAAAACAATAGCGTCAGAAAAGTACATTGTATTTCAGTTATCGGCTAGTTCCTGAGCTAATGATGATTAAAATGCCCTTGGATATGAACTAATTCCTTCATAGGGTTAGTGCATTTTATCTTTTTCGTCTGAAAGTACACATAATCAGTATAGAAATAGTTGTTCCAGTCATACGATCACAATATCTAACGATAAGAGCAGAGCTGACTTTGGGTTCTTTTTTTAAAACGCATACATTTTACGGCCAATTTTTGGATAAATGGCACAAATTTCCTGGTTAGCCGTGCTAACTATGCTGAACAGCTTCAATCTTTGGGGGTGTTCAGGCAGTGGTGAGGTTTATCACAATTTCTCCATGCCAGTGTAACGCTTGTCCCATTGGTTGCAGTGAATATGTTGAACGATGTGCTGTTGAAGATGCAAGAGAGCATCAACAGAGACCACGGCAAGTGTGATCGACGATATCCCCGCCCAACAATTGCCATTGCCCTGGTCGATAGTATGCGCTTAGGGTGAGTACCAAACCTCAGAATTTGCGTAGGTCATTAATACCATGGAATCAGTTAACATTCTTAAGGTCAAAACAATTATCATACAAATAAAAGGAGTTGGTTTTCGATCATCCTTTACCCAGACAATCGCGAATTCACTTTTAACGCGTGATGGGCAAAATGAATGACCTTTATAAAAACTGCGTCAGAATTGAACTAAGTGCGCAAATGCACGCTTTATAAAGTCCATGGGAAGGTATTGATCAAATTTTCAAAATTGGCATCTTTTAAAGTCTTTTAAAACGTAACATGTCATCTATGCCATTTGAAAAGAAGTGTTCTTTGAAAATGAATGAGTCACTATTTCGTGAAATCGACTTCTTATCATAAAAAAAATTTTCAAAACATTTCATACTTTCTCTTTGGTGAGACACATGGAACCCAGTTAAGTCGGTTTCCAAAAAACTCGAGCTCCGTGTGCAGCCGCTGCAATTCCGACCAAACACACCGGTTTAGCTGTAAACAAAAAACCAGAGTGCCTCAAGTCTTCATGTCTTGAGCCAAATCCTGACCAGTAGATTTTACAGCATTACTGCTATCATTAACGGCCGTGTTAGCCACAGATGGTATGTTAAAGCACGCAGTAGGCAGTGACTGAAGCCTTTATCTTCTTGAAACCTCCAATGGCTCGTTTTTGATTGATTGATTGCAGAATTGCAGATGAGCGAACGGACGAAACTGTGATCAACTACGCAGCTATGTTCAGTTACTACCTGTTCGAGTCCTGGAGACTCCCGTCTACTTGTGAAGCCGAGTCCGACAAGATCATCATCTTCTACTCCAAGAGTGATGGTGTTGTAAGCTCCATCTTTCTTATTGATCAACTTGTATCGATTTTTGGTCTGCCATTTATTTAAGTTATCAATAGGCGACACTAGGTGTGGAAAATAAGGCTTAGTGGTAAATTCTCTTATTTTGCCTCTGGTATCTAATATATTGTGGTGATTATTTTTAAAGCTCTACTTGTACGCTGGCGAAAACCTGCGTGAGAAGCTTCCAAGAGACGTGATCCGAAGAACCGCCGTTGAGTCCAAGGCCGCATTCGGTTCTGGAGTTTACGAGGGCATGGGTTATCTACTTCAACGCCTGGAGTAAGCTATTTACACTACCTAGTTCGCTAGTTCGCCTGATTCATCCCTCTAATCTCATTTTGTAGGGAGATTTTGACCTCCAACCGAAGTGGAATGTTCGGAGCCCGACGATAAGTTGAGGAGGCCCTGTAGTCGTATGGTCGTTTTTGGCTGACTCCACTTACTGCCTTATTCGTCAATTCTTTCCAATCAGTTCCACCCAATGTTGGTCGATGGTTCCCAGCAAACAATCACATTAACTCACGCTTCGTACCTTCAGTGCTAGAATAGCTGTTTTGATTACCCTAGATCTATCCACTGCCCTATGAGCATGAGCAAAATATGTAGCTCCACTGGCATTTGCTCTCACACCTATTCATTTATACAGAGTCCAATTTTTGACTTAGAATAACCATAAAACGACAAGAAGAGATCAACTAATAGGACACAAAATGCAAATTCAAAGCGTTTTAGCAATTTCGAATAGGAACCATGTGTTTTGGAACATTACACAAAACCAAGTACCCTCATGGTTATTATTATGAACTCAGCTCGGGATGTGATTAGCTGGTTGCTTATCTCTTATAACTTGATTAAATTGCGAAAAATCGGACTTCTGCTATTGGCTGCCGAAAAAACGCTGTTTCGGAGCCGCACCAGGCGTATGTGGTTCGAAATTAAAGCTTTAAAGCATCTATCTCCTAATAAACCAGGCGCTCACTCAGACCGCTGGAAGCGTTAGTCAGTGGGGGCGGAATCGTCGTTGAGTAAGCAGCTGTGTATGAACGCGTGGGCCTCTTGTCGATTGCAAGGTTTGGATCTGCCCATGAACACACTAGAGCCTAGGACATTCCCGTCTTAGAAACAAACAAAAACCGTACAGGAGTTCTCGAGTAAGAGACATTTCAATTTAAATACGGGAAACTTGTTTTAGGATGACTTGATGGAGATCCATCGGAGAAGTTAAGACAGGAATCGCCCTCTAGAGCCAGAGCTTTATAAGACTCGCACTCATGAAATAGCATAAACTAGGCCAGACAAGATCTTACTCAGTGTCGGGAATACTGTGCAGAAGCTTTTCTTAAGGTTCCGAGTAAGAGCAATGAGTATGTAGTCACTGCTAGTGAAAGGCAATTGGTTCTTTAAGCCGAGTCGCCAAGGAACTGTGAACAACGATCGTGGCTTAGACCACTGACACCAACACCTCGGAAGTGAGGGACCATATCAGTCAAATATTTCCGGGCAGTTTTCCCGAAGGACATAGATAATCCAAATGACTGCCAGGTGTACTAGAACTCAACTCCACAACAGTGGCAACACAGTAGTACCTGCCTGAAAAGACTATATTTTAGCACGTCCCAGAGATACCCTCGCTAAATCGTGACCAGAATATGCTACTAGCGGAGCAAAAGTAGAAAGTCCATGCCAAGCATTAATCCCAATAGTGAAGCCGAGTAGTCACATTCGCTTCATGATATCGAGGACTAATGTAATATTTAGAAGCGAATTGAATATACCATTCCCGCTGAAGAAACACTTTAAGAGCAGCCCTGCTAGTTTGGCTAAAGATGCACCAAGAAAAATCGAAGCATATGAACAAAACAAGACATGCTCACAAATGACTTTACTAAATTTGTTTCTTATTTCATTTGTACCACATAGCATTTAGATTTTGACGATTTGCGGAACCCAGTAATATTTAGTGGTTCCCCTATATAGATACTGTTTCCGCTCAACACAACATTGGGAAAATAAAAGTAACCCAAAACATTGAAGTAATAATTGACTTTAGGAACATGTTTTCTGGCTATCTGAGCTTCTGCGCTACACCTAAAAGTAATTACTAAGCAACTCTAACAAAAATAACCTGGTCTAAAGATGGATCACAATTTCTTACCTGAAAATTTAGAAGCCAACGCTCCTGAACGATCACAATGGAATCCAGTGCAAAAACTATGGTTTATCTCTTGAAGACAACACAAATACCATGCAAGGTCGACTATTAGTAAAATGAGAAACTAAAATATCACCAGAGTTAGAATAAAGTATTGCATTGGGGACGGTGGCAATACGCCATACATGTGTCACTGGGTTTATTTGAGCCGTTTAGACTTTTTTGCTTGAATTTGGGTGGAAGCAGCGCCGGTCTCATTGGCAGGTTTATCAGGATCGATGTACATATCGTAGACTTGTCTCAGCACCACAAATGCAACAAGGAACGGGAGGAATTCGAGTGCATAGCCGGTTAGCAATCGAATGCCCTGATCCTGAATTCCTTCCACAAGTGCAATACTCTGAAACCAATTGCTTCGGAAACCGAGGACAACGACTAGGCATCCTAAAGAAAAGATAATTGCCCCCACAAATGCATGCAATTGTCGACTTTTTCGTGGTTTCAACCACCGCCGAAGAAATGGACGAGATCTGAGAAATCCAAAAACCAACTGGAAAACATAAGATGCAGTGAAAATGGACCCTAATAAGCCATGACAGGACGTAAAGTGGGGTTTGTTGTTGTTTGACTTATTTTGATAAATAATTGCTCCTCCGAGGAGAAAGCAGGTTACGGCTAGGCTTTGTAGTAAAGCATGAAGGTTGTACTAAAATTCAGTTTCGAAAAATGCTGCGCAATACCTTCTGAATCTGCGACGAATCTAAAGCCAGTGAACTGTATTTATTATATACAATAATCCCTTGTAACGAGAATCCAATAAGTCCGAGCATCATAAAAATTGGGTGCCAAGAAAATAGAGTGTTATAAGGGTAAGTGAAATAAAATGTAGTAATAAGGAGAAGCAGGCTACTCGCGTGCACCGCCATACGTCAAATTGGGGCACAGTTTGACATCTAGGTCAATGGATAAGGGTAAAATTAATCACCTTATTATAAACAATGTGATTATTATACACAGTCTAGTTGATCAATTATGAGATAAAATGAACGTATCAAAAAACTTCAAATCGTCTCATAAATCTTTCATGAAATATCTTATTCTTACACAAGCGTAATCACAAAATGTTTGTATATATATTCATATTTTTTATTTACAGAGTCAAGATTTTATCAATATAATAATTTTTCAGCAATCATTAGGGTCAAAGCGATTACAATTCATCCTTGAAACATTCAAAATTACGTCTCTTGCGGTAGGTCCCTTCCCTATTGCTTATTTGATATTTTGACTGCTTGGTATAAATAACTTACCTTCCGCCTAAATTTAATAGATTTAGTCAAATGCTGTGCTTATTATAAGGATCCGCTGGGAAATATGGTTGATTACTTTGCGTTATTATTCACCTAGGGTTTATTTCAAATTTCAGATGCCTGAAATAAAAACTACGTATCATGGACATATTAAATATAGGCCAGTATTGTGAGCATTATTGGCTCTCTATTTTCAAAGTCGAGCTATGTGTATACTTTGATTTTGCTATTATGTCTACAATTCATCCCAAGCATCCTCACTTTATCGAACGATATATGCGTTAAGGGCAAACTATTTCCACGACCCGGCTCTCCATGGAGGAGCTTCAGCGAAATTGGCTGTAATAACTGATTGTGCTCAATACATCTTTTGTGCAACCGTTGATAATGAAATTTATCAAGTTCAAGTTTCAGGAACTGATGACAGTTCATCAGAAATTCAGAAAATAGGTCAAACCGACCATTCAATCACTGCTCTTACCTCTTTCTATGATGAAAATGAGAAGAACTGCCTCGTTGTCGCTACAGCGAAACCCGAAATCTTAGTGTTTGCTCAGTGCTCTTCAGACGGCTCTCCATACATTTTAAAAGAATCTCAACATACATCATCAGTGCTTGCATTGTCTTCTTATGGAGGCGAAGATCGACGAATGCTCTCCGTGGATGCCAGAAGTGCCCACATATGGAACGTTAAGGAGAGGTGTCCGAATATGAGATTTGGCTTCGAAATGGGAATTCGTGACGTACGACGCTTTTTAATAATCTTTTTGGTTTCTCTAGGCCCATATATACACAAACGAAGGCCTCAAGTTTATTTCCTGTGACGCATTGGGCGAAGTTCAAGTGATTAATTGCCAAGACAAAAATGTTGTCAAGGGGGAGAAAATCAAGCAAAACTTTAAGCCAATCAAGTATACCTGCATCTACCCTAGTCGGTGGGTTTAGTGACATTTTGACTTTTTCGTCGCATTTCACAACCTCTTAAGTTTCGATTGGGATTTCAATTTTGAAATTGTGGGTTACTTTGCTTTCTGAATAGTATTTATTTATGTGTATTCATTGCTTTGAACGCTCTGTGGTTAATTTTTGCTTTCGTTATGGACGTTATGCATTAGATTGTCTCATGACAGACAAAAAATTAACTGGGGTGGGAGTTATTTCCTTAGAAAACAAACTAAAGACGCATCTTACAGGGCAGAACCTTGTAAGTGGAGCGTATAATTGGGAAATTATTTCCCACGCTTCCGTAACAAAAAATGTCTTGTTGGTGAATTTATGAAAAAACAAAGCTATCCCATTCGATACGACCTAAGATGTAGGAGAAACGTGCGTTTTATTAGTAGGAGAGGTACACGGTGGTGAACTGTAGGCATCAGGTATCTACAACAATTTAATGGTCATCGATGTGTTTGGGCCATTTTTTGGTCATTTAAACCATAGTAACAAGTTGCCGTCACTTAGAGATGTATCGGACCTCTGTGTTCACAGTTACGAGTAGTGAATACCAGAGGAGGTTAGGTGGTGGTCTCCTAGCTAGGCCAAACGCCCTATGAGCTATAACTTGAACATCTGGCAATTATTGCGGTTCTTCAGAGACGGGTGCGTCGTTTACGCCGCAGGCGAATCCTCCAATGTGCACGTCTGGAAGATGGAACTAAATGACAAGGAGTGTCGCTGTGTACTGGCGATTTTGAGAACTCATTGTGACAGCTTCACCAAGTTGAGAACGATTGATCTGTTTGTGAGTCTGTCATTATGGCGATTTTGTACAATCCTGTTTTCTTGTGAGGTGCTGAGATCTTCCATGCAGTGGCATCTATGACAATGCTTCAAATTATGATATTGCGGCTTTGCGACTTGTTTAGTTATAAGTAGCCTTAATGTGGGCAGGTTTTCGTTTGACTGCCTGGTGACTTTTATCATTGCTCATTCTTCAAGGATGAATGTCTTCTTGCGTTGAATAGTCGTGGCGAGTTGCGCTTGTTTTGTACTCGTAAAGGTCGTGACTACTTAAATGCCGCGGGTTCACCCCGCACCTATGCAGAGCACTGTCCACTACCGCTGAGGATAAATACCGAATCCAAGCAGCCGATAGCTGGTTTTGAGGTCCACCAAACTCTTCCGATCGTCGTTGCTGTCACACAGCATGGGGCTGTCGCCATGTTCGACTTGCATAATCAGGTGAGCGGTACTTTTTGCTATACCAGCTGATCAAACCCCAATAGAATGAAATGGTAGATATACCGGTTTGAGACATGTGTACCCCGGCGGTTATACCCTTTGAAATGATTTCATCGTTGAGTACAACTGGTGAAGGTGTTTGCGGTAAGTATCGGTACAAAGAAAATAATATTTAAAATAATTAGTGTATTTAAACGAAATTCAATCCATCAGGAAATTGTACAATTGTCGTCAGAGAGTTCAATTCAAAATAACCGCCGCCATTAGCGTTAATCACGGCCTCATTCAAACGCTCAGAACCTGAAACAAGTTGATTTGACACTTTCTCTAGGGGAGAGGGTCTCCTCAAAAGCTCCTTTGATTCTGTTCTCGCTTAAGGTGGTACGGCGAGTAGTGGCTCTCTTGACGACAGCGCTCAACCACTGCTGAGGAGTTTGGTGGAAGTCAAACATTGAAGCGACCGGTGTTGTCGGAAAATCGGCCGACTTGCATGTACTTTTTGCTAGGGCATGGTCGAGGAGGAGGGGAGTCCTGCTGCTACTGCAGCAAACAGGTCCTTGCTAGAGTGTTCAACAAGCCCACTTAGGAATTTTAATCAAATCCACGCCTCTCCAAAACTTTTTCTGTGGATTTTCGAGCACTAAATTATTTGCTGTACCATCGCAACCAGATCGTCGGTAGTAAATGTATTGCGATTCATCATTTCCTACCACGGGATTATCTTTACATGTTTCAGTGGCGCCGTTCCTTGAATTTCCTTTTCTTGATTACCCATGCGAGTCACTATGACACAAGTTATTCTCTGGTGGTGGGTTCCAGTCACCCCTTCTCATTTTCATCACTCACGTAAACAAAATTTGTTTGAGATTGTGAAGAAAGCTTAGCGTTCTTGAACCCCTTCAACACGTTTGAAAAAAATTGTTCTGTAAAATTTGCTCCGAACCCAGGGTATGTGTTGTTGGAGTATCTTCTCATGGAGATTTGGTCGTGTCGACACTTGTTTGGTAAAGAGCCGTCCATCTACCTTGTATCATTTCCTATATCATCACTCAAGCCCAGCTTTGCAGTAGAGTCTTTAAGCCTACGCTAGTCAACGTCTATTGTGACCACCATCCAGTGGGTTTTTTCATTGAGTTTTCATCGTGTAAAAGGAGTGCGCGAGGGAGTAGGAGGCTGTAAGCGTTACTACTCACGCCATCCATGTGCCCCTATCACTGTTTTTTCCCTAAACTTTGACTGCTAAAAATGTGGTGATTGAAATGAAAGGTAAAATTTACTGAGACTTTTCATGCCCTCATAGCCGGAGAACTCGATACTCAAGTTGTTGAAAATGTCTCCATCGATAACGGAATTGCCACAACTAACTCCACCGGTGCGTTTCAAGAGTTCAGTTAAAACGGAAAGCTTTCTTACTGTCCTCCGTACATAACATGATACATGACTCAGCGACTTGTTTCCTATTATTGTCCTAAGTAATGGTTTAATTCGCAACACCGTTCATATTTCTAGCTAGTAAGATTTCGATGCTTCTAAACCACTAGTGATTTGACTCGTATTTTGCCTTTCTTTCAAGGTCGAAACCCCGCTCGAAGATCCATCACAGACACTAGGCATACCTGAGGTTTGCGGCTGCTATTAAGACATCCCACTTTGATTGGTTCTAGATAATAACGCTCTTCGATTGCAGTTTAGATGGAAAAATACCATTACATTTTGTTTTCAGGATGCTACATTTACTACATATTATCATCTTCGCGATAGTTTGGCTCCAAGACTTGACTGACGCACAAATTATAATATAATTGCCTTTTTATTTGTCTAAACATTCCATTGTGTATATTCGTGGTTCTTTGCGTACTGGGCGTACTTGTAATCTATTGTATAGAAACCCTGCTTTCGTAATCTATCGGAAGAACAAATTGCGAGATTATTCAAGTATTTGGACAGAATGGTGAGTTTTGGCGGCTCTCTAATCAGCTTTTAATTACTCGCTACGTAAGTACGAATACAAATCTTATGGCCTGTAAAACTTCTTCAGCCTAATGTAGTACAATTATCACGTGGAGATATTGCGCTCAGTAAAACAGCGTCTCCGCTTGCAATTTAAACACTTTTAAACAGAAATGCTTTTAAATATTTTTCCAGAAAAACAACCCCATGGATCGAGAATTGAGGCCAACACGTGCACAAGTAAGTTGGTTTTATAATATTTTCTTAAGTCTATTAATTTACATTGAATTACTTCTGATTTCTCAAAGAATTTGACGAAGAGAATTCCTTGTGCTTAAGCGAAAAAATCTCTTAATTCACACACACACACACACACACATCATGCTCTTGTAAAATCAGTTCATTTAAGTATCTCAAATTTTAAGTTCCGTCCGAATTTCGCATAAATAAAACAAGTCGGCAAATGTTACGTTTAATTAAAGATTCAATCATCGATGTATTATCCCAGATTCTTTCCATCTCCTATCGAACTTATTCATAACATAATTATGAAATTCACTTGGTTTTGAGTCGAAGAATTCACAAATGCTAGTTTCAACCTCTTAAATCTCTTTCAGAAGCTACTTATTCCGAGTGATTTTGTTGGCAACGAAACAAGCGGGAGTCTGGAAGAGCAGGGTAGTTGGGAGTAAGGTAGATGGGGAATTTTCTCCCGACCAAGTTCTTCGGTCTTTTGTGACGTGGTTCTTGCTGTTTGGAGAGTCTTGCATTGTCCTGAAAAAACATCCCTCTTAAATGCAGTACGTCAGGTAATTTTCCTCCTCGAAGCTTGGACCAAGCGCCGTTTATTGTTGCTGTACTACGTGGTAACAATTCCGAGTGTATTATTTCTTGACGATCCCACCAGATTATTGGAGGAAGAACCTTTTTCCCGATGAAGTTCCCTTCTCGTCGGCTGTGGCTGGTCTTTCCCCTTTAAAATTGCAAATGTCTACGACGTTTAATATTTCGAAGAAAAGGTCCATTTTTCTTCGCTAATCGCAAGTCTGTTCATCAGAAAGGTAAAAATGTTAGTGAGAATGGAGTGAAGATGAGTCGATTGATGTCAACCGGAGATTTGTGATTGCTTTTAAGTAATTCATGAAGCATCCATTTCCCAAGTTTTTGAAGATGACAATGATGAACAGTTGTATGGTTTGAACTAAACTTTATTGCCGATTCCAACTCAACTGATAAAGCAGGATAAGCTTCTTCAAGGACTGCCTTTTCAAGAAGCTGCTTTTAATCAAACTCAACTAGATGTCGTCCGGTTCGATCTTCATCGACGTGGAGAGTGAAATCCCCACCTCTAAACTTCGCAAACCATCTTCTGCAAGGTCATTCATTCACATTCCGCATTTTCCATAAACTGAGTGGCTGCTTCTAGACTCTTCAGTTGCTTCTGAGTTCCTTTTTTTGATTTTTGGGTAATTCCAAGTTAGCAGGATTTTAATCAAGCATGCTTCCATTTTGGCCTTGTGTAAGCAAAAAATTGGGTTAGTCTTATTTTATCTAAAGATGAAAATTGTGTTCAGCTCCACTAGGTACCACAAGGTACTTCTTACGTTTCGTTCAGTTTGATAAAGATAAAATTCGAACAGAACTTCTTGAAATGTGTTCGTAGATGTTAATAAGTACCTCTAGCCATCAGTGAGCACTTGAATGTACTGGGCTCTGGGAACCTAAATCCACTGTCTGCATTTGTATAGACACCGATAGAGAGCGTAAGTGAGCTCACGGCTAGAGGTGTTCTCTCTGTGTCTTATCGGCTGTCGCTCTCTCGATACGCGTTAACCGAATGGAACCTTCTTTATTTTTCGCAGTATTTGCTGTTTTGTGATTTTGACTCGACAAGCGTGTTTCTTCACATTTAATAGGACTGTGTACGATCTCTCAGTGATGAGGTTCGTTAGCTTCATCGCTGCTAGTTTGGAGAAACGTCTCTCTGTTGCTCTCAAATTGCCTCTCCTACTTTCATGCCTTTATTTGCTAAGTCTTGTCTTGTGTGATGTTTTCGGATTTGCCATCCATTTCGCTTGACGCAAATTCATTGAATTTTAAATCTTCTAGGATGAAGAACCTCCGAGCCTTTTCTCAGTCATATTCGGTACTGAGGTTCGTTGAGCTGCTTATTTTATAGAAAAAAAAATAAATCATTGGAAAGGTTTATTAATGTATGAGAATACTGCCGAAATCCTATAGCTCACTGAGCTAAAGGTCAAATTAATTCATTGGACAATGATTAAAAGCGGAGATTTTCGACTCAGCTGATCCACGGAAAGTCTTATGGCTTTGTATGAACGATTACCATCTACTAAATTTTGAAGTGGTGAAATACTATCGTCAGCCTCGGTAGCTGCAGTAGGAGCAGAGGAAAGTAGTAAAGGTGGAGGCAAAATCAAAAAATGAATCCACTATCAGAGTTTCAGACTAAATTCTGCATTTCCTGCGATTTCAAAAAAATTGCTACATAAACCACGTGTGAATCCCTCTGAAGTGAAATAATGGTGCATTTCTACTTTAGGCACCTAACCGGGCTTCAGACCCTTCACACAAAGCAAGGATCTTAACATCCCCACGGAAAAACAGAATAAAGCAGGTAAATATCGTTTTTGCTTTTTGTAAATGCTAAGCAGATATTATTCGACGGCATCGGTAAAGCGATGTCCTGGTAAAAAGTTGATTTACATGACAGCAATACTTGAATTTTATAAAATGGAATCCAATTTTTTCTGAAACAAAAATCTGGACAGAACATTTCCATTCTTCCGAACTCCGTCTAGAGGGCTAGCGTAAATGTAATTCAAAATAATTGACTATCTTCTATGGCAGAGACTTTTCAAAATATGGCATTGAAGCTTTCAGTGAGAAGGCTCTATTTTTTTCCTCTTTTAGGAGACAGAAGACCCAGGATCACGACCCCTGCAGAAGAGTAGTGAGGTAAGCAAAAGTGCTTCATTAATTTGAAAAAAGTCTCTCCTCTTTCAAGAGTGGGGCCTATTTTCCGGGACAACCGAGTTCAAGTAGACAACTGGAAGTCCCTCGTCCCGCTGAAGAAATGGTAAACAAGATTTAAGCGAAAACTATTGAAATATTTGTTCAAGCAAAATAAATCACTTTCGATTCATAGGAATGAATGAAGATGATAACTATATCTAGGCTAAAATCTCCTGGAGTTCTAGTTAATATTTCCATCCATTCTGAAAAATAGTAATTAAGAGCGTCGTCGGGCAACGCTGGCGAAAATTTGGCACTAAAGTTTTCATCGAGAGAAAACGAAAACGGCCTAAAAATTATTTTTAAGAAGTTACAGCTTATGTACAGAGTATATAGGCGATTTTGGGTTAGAAACACTTGCTTATTTGACTAGCTCTCACCGTGTAAATAATGTTGTGCGAAAAATTTCGACTTATTCCTCTGTATCTTTCGTTGTCTCAATTTACACATTATAATGCTATTTGATGTACTATGGAAGATTCAGTGTAAACACCACGTAAGGATGCTGCACTTCTTACTAGTGCGGAATACTGATATCATCATATTCCCCAATTTCATTGCCTTTCTCTGCAAATATCTGATTTTTAAGCCTTCTTGGGGTCATTTAAAGCTGCTTTTATTTGTTTGATATTTAATTTTATAAACTGCAAGTTTCTTGATTTTTCTGGGCCTTCATTTGTGCTAACTTTAAACACAAGGCTATATTTTAAAGACCAATGTGCTATTTTGAATGATCTATGATCAAGGAATTATAATGTGTGTACTTGTGGTGTATAGATGGAAAAAATCGTCAAACTGCAGATGCTCCAAAGCCTCTTGAGCTCGACGAGAAGATTTGCCAACGAGACCAGGTAAGGTCCAGTTGTGAGTAGCGAACTAAAAGTCGTCAATGAATTGGATTCTCACGCTACCAGATAGATGGCTTTGTCTGATAGAAGTGTCCAGTTTTACAAAGAGGGAATGTAGGATTCGGGCGTAGTGACGTTTCTTAGAATCTGTCAAGCAATCAACGAATTGCCTCTGTTCTTCAACCAACCCCTAGGTCTGTTCTGTACATCTATCTCGTGCCGTTCAAGGGTGAGGAAACAAGCTTCCAAGAGCGGTTAACCGGAAGTCCAGCGTGGACATTCGAGACCGCGCCATGGCAACTGACTACCGAAAGTGAACAAACGCTTCTAAGCGTTAAAGAGTAAGAAAAAAAACCTTTACTATATATTATTTACCAATAGTAGAAATTTAACAGAAACCATCTTTCTCAGTATTTATGAGTTAGCTGTCTTTTTTACTCAGTATTGAGTTGTAGGCACAATCTATCAGGCCGTCCCAGAAGTTCTGTCCGAATTTTACTTTTTGTTAAATGGCACGAAATTCAAAGATCGTTTTTTTAAATCCTATAGAACCATACATTATTATTATATTAAAATGTCTTTAAGCTGATTAGACTTTTTCACGTAGCCATAAAATTGAAATTTGCTTTTTGAAAACCAGAAATCACATGAGGCACAGATTGTTTCTTGAGTTCACGAAAGGAAACTAAACAGCAGTCGAAGCGGCTAGAGACACTCACTCAATTTACAAAGATTGTGAATTGTGTGAATGAATGAACTATCAGAAGATGGTTTTAAATTTCGCCCTCAACGTCGATGAAGATCGAACCGGACGACGTCCAGTTGAGTTTGATGATGGCAAGTTGCTTCTTGAAAAAGCAGCCCTTGAAGAAGCTTATCTTGCTTTGCCAGTTGAGTTGGAATTGGCAATTATATTTAGTTTAATCCATAAAACTCTCCATAATCATCTTCAAAAACTTGCAAAGTCCCTAAACTAGGAAAAAGGGTGATTGTCTCAAATCGCGAGTTGAAATCTGGTCTTCTCTCTATTTTCGCCAACTTGTTTCAAATTTTTTCGAATACACGACATGACTGGAGACGATGAATTGACTTTTATCGGAATGTTAAGCGTCGTAGACATTGGCGGGGTCGAAATGGGGAAAACCCCAAGCTAAGCCTATGGGAAAGGAACTTAATGGGAACACGAAGGAATAGTCCACTTTGAATTGTTACATTCTAGTGGTTCAAAATTAATGCCCATATCTACCATTAGCCATAAAGGCTTTTGAACCAATCTCTGAGGTAAACGGAATATCTGGTGAGGTTTCATCTACACCCCAATCACAGCCGGCTAGAAGGGAAGTTCACGGGAAAGAGGTTCTTCTTCGATAGATCTTGTGGGATCGCCAAGGAATAATCCTCTTTGAATTGCTACCATCTAGAGTAGCAAAAATATTAATGCTCAATTCTATTACCGGCAATTAGGGTGGCTTTTGAACCAAGGTTAAGGGGGGAAAAGGACTTGCTCTCGTGAATTCCGAGGGAGGGATTTTTATCAGAAAAATGCAGCACAATCACACTGCAAGAATCACGACACCACAGAAGATGGAAGTAATTGGTTGAGAGAAGATTCCTCTATCCACCTTGCTCCTTCTTGAGACTACCATTGGTTTCGTAGCTTTCGAAATTCCTTTAATCGAACCAGAAGAGGAATTTTACGGTAGTGGCCATATTTATAATTTTATTAATGGGTGGAAGTAAGTCATGGAAAGTACATGGGTGATTGAGTCTTTGATTGTATGTAGCATTTGGTGACCTGTTTCATTCAAAATTCAGACGGGACCTTTGAGATGACCTGATATAAATGGTCCCTTTATGCCGTTAAAGCTATCTGAGACTCTGAAGAGTCGTTTTTAATTCATTATTTTGCTAAAGTCAAGTCATGTTAGACTTGACTTTAGCAAAATAAACTGCCACTAAGTGCTCGAAATTTTGAAGCTTTCCGCTCATGTGAAATATTGTCCAGTGGCTCAGTAATTGATTCAGCCGCCATTGGATTGATCGAAGGGTAGAATATGAACCCTGCCTCGTGTTTAGATGGCGATCTGAAAGTTTTATCAATAACGGTCTGGTAATAGGCGTTACTTTCTGGTTAAAGCGTGTGCACGGCACTTGCGCTCAAACAACCCTCGTTGGCAGAGGTGAAGGACCTGCGGATTATGGTGGCACCGTTTGTGAAAATTTTCCGCCCATTTTTCCCGCGTTTTGCCTACGACGTGGTCAGCTACCTGCTAAGTAAGTTACGCTTGAAGTTGTGGATTGAAAAGGTGGTCTATGATGACACACGCCAGCATTGTGCATGGCAAACTTATCCTTGAATCATTAGTGAACTCTGTTACCTATCAGTTCACTAGTGGCGGAGAGTGCCTCGCATGGTCTATAAAGAGCCTATTTTCGAGAAATACACAGGGAAGGATTACTATTTCTGATAATACTACATTAAAAGGAATCTGTGGTGGTTTCTCTTTTCAAAGTCATCTTTAATTAAAGTATAAGAAGGTTCTTAGGAGCAAAAATCTGCTACTTTTCACATTCTTGTCCCGCTTCTGTAGATAAAGATGTCATTGGGGAATTACTGGAGGCTTATCCGGGATATCCGCCCAAACTGCACAGATTTATGCTACAAACATTAAAATCTGTGCATGAAGAGTTGTACCTATATTTCACCTACTCTGATATCCGTTTAGAGGTGAGTTCCGTTGAGTTACTTATGCCTTCCTAAACACCCATTACGACAGCGCGACCTTTACACCAGATTCTCTTATTTGACATCCCAGTTTCCGTGCTGGTCATCAACTAGTTATCATAGCTAAAGTAATTTCATTTTCTATTTCAGAAGTTGATTTTTCCCCTAATGAAAAGCATATTCGTCAACAACTTTACCACAGATGATTGGCTAAGTCTGGTCGATCACGTGCTTGTGTACTCGGGAAACTTTTTCATTTACTTCGCAATCGCGTTCCTGATTGCCCATGTTGGAAAGATTTGGACCATAGAAACCGACGCTGATATTCAGGTATGCTTTTCTGAGGTTCATCAAAACTAATGATGTAGAATTTCAAACTACTGAAGTGCACTAGCGAGACCTATGAAAAAGTGCTGAATGCAGCTCACCATATGTGGAATGCATTGGAGGTGTCATCTACAGGAGAAGAACAATCAAGTGATTAGAAATGAGGTGCTTATCTAGTCATTGTATTGCTCTAAATATATGTACATTGCAATTTGGTGCCTGAACGCGATGCTTTATCATTCCAAATACACAGTTTAACGACTATGAAGGCAACGTTCAAATTTAACGACGAAGAAAATAGTGGAAGTGTTTACTTTAAATTTGGTACTTGATAGAGATGATAACGGAGAATTAGGTTTTGGCGTTAGAAATATTTATTCGTTCATTTCGTAAAAAAATTCAACTTAAACCACGGCCCATTTACATGAAACTTACAGAAAGCTCTCGAAAAGACGTTTGTTTAGTTTTTGTAGGCATAGGTACTGGTCAAACAACAGATTTTTTATAAAGGGGAGATAATGGGCCTAGTGAAATGCATTCGTCGTTTCAGATGAAAAATTGAAACGGCAAAATCAGGAATTTTCGAAAGTGTCCGATGAAGTAAACATTAAGTCTAATGAAATAAAATTAAAATAGATGCATCTGAGTAGTAGCAATCGAGCACTCTCATAGGCAGTATATACAAGAAGTTTCGAGGAAGTAACAGACATATGTGGATGGAAAACTTGCTTAGCCTAATAGGAAAAAGACTGCAACGAGGAATTGCGGTGCATTGGCTACGACCGTAATGGATTTTGCTCTTCGTATTCTCAAATGTAATAAAGAGACATTACTGAAGTTACTTAACTTTGGCAAGCAAAGTTATCTGAGCATTAAAGAGATTAGGGCATATAACCAAGCCCTCTAATATCATTGAGGTGATGTGCAGTACTTGTTTAATTAATGTTTTCTGAACTGAGTTCAAAATATCTTTGGGTGTGTGTCCGCAGGAGAATGACCAAAAAGTCAAAATATGCCTTTCATTGGTAATTATGGTAATTAGTGGCTGAAAGCATGGAATCTAATGAGAATGAATTTTGCAACTTCACCTTGCCCAGCAAGGCATATTGACGAATGTTGGGGAACTACATTTGTCAAACTTATGCTTGCAAAATACTGCAAATAGCATAGTTGATTTGCTTCTTTTTAGAATTAATGCATATTTCTGGATTTAAGGAAGTCAATGCTCGTTGTTCGTAAAAATATTCAAAAGGATTAAGTAGAAAGACGCGAAGCACTGATAAGTTTGATTTAAGAACCTACAAGGCGATGCTCCAAACCGCTGTCGAGACTTTCGTCACACCACCGAATTGTCTTTGATTTCCATCTTGTTCTCCTTCTTTCTAAATGTGGTAAATAGCAGCAAAGCACTTGGTCATACTCTGTTAATTTAATTCTTTTGTTATGTAAGCATGTTATGTATTACCCATTTCTAGAAAGAAAAAAGCCCAAATTCGATTAGTGGAGAACTAACTGCAGCAACCTGTGCGAACACTTTCAACGAAGAATTCACCTTGACTTCCATCCAATGATTCATGATTTCTCTTTCCTAAAGATGCCCATTAGTGTAAATATTGACATCTATCAGCAAGAATTGTAGGTCCACTTAAACGATGTTAGTCTGTTTGCTTGCAACACTTTGTAGTACAATGACAGTTAAAAGTTGGTTTTCGTGGATCGATTCAATTCTAAGCGGAGCAAATCCCTGTTGAATTATCATGGAATAGGTATTCTTACCGAATGGAGATTTATATACCTTGAACTTGGGACGTGAGGATTTGTGACAGGATCTCCAGCATAGGTTACTTGGCTGTATTCTCAAGCTGGGATTCAACTCAAACTCTACTCCTCCAACACTGAGAGCCCGCATATCCGGATTCTCGTTGGGTCCCAAATTAAGAGCTAGCCTTCCGTTTGCTAGCTACAAGACGTCGCACAAGCAGGGCCCACTGCGGAATTGGAGGTCTGATTGCCGCCTTTATCGTCCTTGAGAAGTCGCCGGCAGGTGGGGGCATCGATGTGCTCATCGATTTGGGGCTTTACTTTCGGGGTAGGCGCGGGACAGGCCTCGTAGGACTTCCTCCCCTCACTTCGGACTCGTTCACTTTCCTGGTCCTTCACTGCAGCAGCTTCCTGGCCTCCTCCCCATTTTCATCGAGAAGGCGCAATAAATCCCTGAGATAAGCTTACAAACAGCTACTCATGGACAGCATTTCCAGCAAAAATCGTGACCCCCTGTCTTCCCTGCTATCAACAACATTATATCAAAGGAAAATTCGTGTAATCTGTAAAATCAACCAAATTTATATGAATTACACTGTCGTCACCATCATCATTTGAAGAAATTTCAGTCTTCATTTTTATAGTTTATAATCAAATATCCGACCAATTGCCGCTGTTTTATGAATAATTCCAAGTAACCCACTTTATTCTGTTAAGCACCAGGACCAAGCAAACATTCGCTTGAGTTAATTTATTCATTCCACATGATGCTTGCTAATCTGCATTGGAACTTTGTTACAACATTACCCGTCCATCCCATACAGTCTCTCTGTCCTTTATCTTTATTAAATTGCAAGAAATGTTAAGAGTAATTTTATTGTTTAATGGAGTAGAATGATATTTTAATCAAATCTGTGTTTAGCTTAAAGAAATTTAAATGTGTTTCATTTAAACCCCACCAACATACAAGAATCCAAGAATCACTTGAGGCATACAAGTGTTTCGTAGTGAGTTCCAGATGGGAAGGAGTCCTAGTAGCCTTCGAAGCGGGTGGAACAACTCTCTCACTTTCTGGAGAATGCGGAATGCATAAATGAAGGAACCTGCAGGAGGTGGTCTGCGGAATTCGGAAGATGGGAAATCACTTTCCACGAAGATAAGGTCGAACCAGACGACGTGCACCTGAGTTCTATAATAAGCCGCTTCTGAAGATTGGCAATATAGCTTAAATCACAAAATACCACTGACCATCAGGGCCTTCAAACAAAATGGGAAAAAGTCCTAGAATTTGTAAATGGACTGAAGTGACTTCTGAAAGCAGTCCCAAGTTCCGTGTTGAAAACATCTGCTCTTCTCTCTATTCTAGCTAAATTTGTCATTGAGATTCGGAGACATCTTCGGCAAAGGGCCCTGGATTAGTTGAGACAGCATTTCCCACCACAACTGGCGAGCTTTATCCACTTGTGGATCCTCTGGATAAGAGTCGGCATCAGCCAGCCATGATGCTCCAAAGGCAACTTAGCCAGCCCGATCGTCAAGCACACTTCCACTCTGACGTGGAACTTCATGGTAAAAAGGTTTTGCGCGTTCAGTCTTTTCGGGTCGTTAACGCATAATCCACTTAGAATTGTTACCACTTAATGCAGCAACAATGGTTGCTTAAATCTTCTGCCAGCACAAAGCATACAATACTAAAATAACCTTTTATTAACAGGCTTTTATTAATACGATGAGCTATACTGCATTCTCGAATTCTGTATTAGAACCAGTCCTTTTTTCCAACTGAAATGTATAATATATGCAGTTTATAATCATCTTAAAATTAGTGGACAAAACTAAGAGTTCCCTTTGTGTGATTAGACTTTTGAGCTTCATTTGCTCACCTCGTTTCAGGTTGAATCGGCAATTGTCAACAACTCACTACCAGCTTGGGCTGCAATTCGGACCACAGAGCACACATCAATCTTTGCTTTAAAATATCGTTTACTTGTGATTAATGTTAAAGTGAAATGTCATCAGTTTGCTGATATAAAATGAGCGGTTGGAAATCTAACTTCGCTGTGCAAGAAAGAGACTTATTACTGACTCCTCAAACGGAAATCCGGTGTACAGTGAACAGCTCATGTGTACTTCAGAAAGTAGACGACGAAATGTTACCCACGATGCCGGAAAAACGCAGAATGGCTTACGAAAGCCTCTAACCAGGAGCAAGTGGGTTAGGCCTTCAGTTTGATAGACTTTTTAGTAAAACGAGGAACAGTTGCAAGCATCAAGTGGCGCCGTCTAGGAGATCCTAGCGAGCATCAGTCTAAGTGTTGGTGCTGCGCGCCCTCAAAGAGAGTTTTGGAATTCGGCCGCGATTTCATCATCCTACTCCGTCTCCGCCTCCGCGTCATTGCCAACTGCATATCGACCAACATCGCCGGAAAAAAGGCGTCTACAAACGGACGCCTTTACTGTTCTCGTGGTTGTAGGCGGGCGTTTGGGTGAGAGTTAGGGCCATAATAAACTGGACGAATCGTTAACTTCGCTCCTGGAAGCTGGTGTAATATTTTGATATTCATTATATTCTTGGCGATCTCTCATTTCGTTGCTCAAAAAAACGAAGTTTCAGCACACAACCTGAGAGTAAAATCAGAAGAGTATTGCGAATGTGTGTCGAAACCTCAAGTTATTTATACCATCACTATCCAATTGGAGTTACGAGGGCGCAACCAATCAGCGCATTCAAGGTGTTCCGCTGGTGCTCGCAAATTCCCATTGTTTGCTGCAGAACCAATGGGAATTGAGGTAATTTCCGGTAAAAACAATTTATACCTCGAGTTATAAATAAATTCAACCTAGATAAAGGCACATCTAATTTGATGCATCTTCCTTGATTTTGAAACAACGCATATTTATTGTTACTTGCTGGTGTTGTCTAAGTTAAGAATTGGTAACAGTGGGAAGGCCAGGGGTTTGTCTTTGAAGGTAGCAAACTGCTAAGTTTGACTTAACTTTATCATTCGTCCTTATGAATCGCGATTTCTAACACTTTTGCTTGAGGGACTTTATGAAGTGGATTTGTGACACTAAAGCGCAAATTGCAGCAGTTTAACGCTTCCCTTACATTTAAAAGAATAAGCTTTTAATTACTTTTCCAACATTGATTTAGAAGGAACTTTATCATTCATAAAACATGCTCAATGACGACGATAATGCAGATGGAGGTATTTCATGAAATTCTTCCGGGTTGGAAGAGATCGCCACGACTATTGAGCTGAATTGTGATTTGTCGCCGCATCACATCACATCACATCACTTGAGCCAGAACGTGATCAGAACGTGTGGAACACGAGTGCGGGCCGTCAGATTGGAGGAATCCGAAAGTTGTCTTTGTTTCCAGCAAAAGTGGAGTGCCAAGACTCTCTTCCTTCATTTTAGTCGTGAATGCCATGAGTGTTTCAGAATTTCACCAGCCTGGAAATGCAAATGTTGTTGAGCGCGTAAAAGAGCTGCTGGTTAAGGGGTCTTCATTGCCCTAAGATAGTCTAAATGCATTTTTGCGTAAGACTAGACCTACTAGTCGCATGGATTTGTGTTCGCGTCATTTTCGAACCCTAGGCCATATAATTAGCCTAGGACCAACCTGGTAAGCGTTAGCATAACACATACACACACACACACGCTCGTGGGGTCACCTGCAACCACTACATGAGCGAGATACCATCTAGTATTTTGCAAATCAAAATTAA
The DNA here is from genome assembly GCA_030710315.1 of Anomotaenia brevis. Taxonomy (NCBI): domain Eukaryota; kingdom Metazoa; phylum Platyhelminthes; class Cestoda; order Cyclophyllidea; family Dilepididae; genus Anomotaenia; species Anomotaenia brevis. The sequence continues at coordinate 167,304 of JAUOZQ010000098.1, forward strand.
GCAATGAGTCATGGGGCTTTTGTGCTCTTCACTTTTAATTGTCTCTACACAATGCCACCCAGGAGCGTTGCTTATCACCGGAGGACTGCAATTATTTTTGGCATTTCTAAACACCTTCATTGAGTACACTCGTTAGGTCATTTGATGATTTGTCATTAACTAAACACAAATGCCTGAAAAAATATCGACTGCAATAGACAATTAGGGAAGTACTCTCATCCAGAGGTATTAATTAGTAATTTACTTACTTCACCACTGAGGATCTGTTTATTGGCATTTTTCTTTGCATCACTTCTCCTTCCTACTTTCATCTCTAATTCCCAATGATAAATGATGATGATAAATGGAACACGAGTAGGTAGCTTGGCAGTGGGAGAGTTTCGTGTGCTTAATTGCTCGCGCTTTTTCGGATGTGATTCTGAGCCTAAACTCTCTGCAGTCTGATTCTCAAAGATGATCGATCGATGGTCCAACTATGGCCTAACTCCCAATGTTAACAATTAGGCTTCCCAGTTCTCCCTTTCATACTTATTTATTTATTTGTTTTAATTGGTTCCATATGAGCACAAAAAATGTACGCAACGACTTTCGTTAATATCGAATACATATAGGGAGCAATAACGCTTGGGAATTTATGACTTGGAAAAGCTAAATGAAATTTAAGCATGGAAAGGAATACGTTCATTCCAAACAGGATTACTGGGCAAAGAAGCTGCTCAGAGCATCTGAGACTAATTTGCTGGAATATATTTTACTCATTTAAATGTTCACGAAATCTGAGAGTAGTTATCAGTTAAAGGACGACAGTCATCCTATTGAGAAGTGGAAGCAACTGCAAAAATTACGTCAACACTAGCAATTTTAGCACGAAAATTAATGCTATTTGAAATGAAGGAACCTATAGTTGTTTAAGATAAATATATAATGAAACTAAGCTGGAGTCGCTTTAACGGATTACTAGAGGTCAAAATTTGGTGTCACGAATTTGAGAAGCACTTCGCGAGTTCGTTATTGCATGATCTGGCTCTAGGGAAAATGTGTACTTCGAAACGAAATCAAAGGGCAATGTCTAAAATTCTAAGAAAATCTCAGAAGTTGAAATTAACGTATTTTACGCGTCAATGATTTGAATACGTACAGGGACATCTCTATTTCCTTGGTTTATTTGACGTATTTTTTCTCTGTATCATTTTAGCGAAAGTTTGTGTTGGTCCTGAATATGAAGCCGTAATTCCAGAGGCTTTGAACGACCGGCTGCCGCATTCTTGTCGAGCGATTCCAACCGCGAAGTTTGCGTTTGGAATCCCAATCGCTGTCCCTCATCGGATGATTTCAAAAGATACTTAACGATGGCTACAAAATACAAGTATGAATTGTTGAAACCTAAACTGAGGTTTAAATATGTTTCATATCATTATTTCGCTGCAATGTTACAAGTTGGGGATATTTTCTCTTTCATTAATTTTAGATACTTCGAGGAAGCTGCAATGGCTTTCTTGCACTATCACAATTACAGTATTGCTTATGATCTTGACGACATGCCCAATTTCGGACCAGTTTCGAACACCCACAGTGAAACAGAGGTGAGGCGCTTTTCGAGTGTGTTAACAGAAGATCACGCAACACCTTCGCTTCCGTAAAGGATGAGGTGTGTTCTCGCACTGAGTTGAATTTCTGCTTTCCAACTACCCCGCAGTGTTTGTTATCCTACATTGTATTTTACTTCTTTGACCATAAGTTTTTCTTCTTTCCGCAATAGTTTCCATGATACCGGAGGAGGGAGCGAACAGAGTGCCCTTGTAGTTTGAGCTCAACAATTGTTAGATATTTATATTAAGACATATTTTTAAAATGTTAGAAAGCAGAACAACACTTTGTCGAGGTTTTTGAGGGGCTGGATGCCTTCCGCCCCAAGTGTAAACCTACGAAGTGGTCCGATCTTCATCTTGTTTGTTCTCCCAGTGAAGTGAATAAGCCAGTGAGAAAGTCAAGTTGGGTGGTGGGGCGTTGTTGCAGGTGACGTACCTCTGGAGTGAGGAGACAGAGTTGGCTCTGCTGCTGCTGGCGCTGCGCGAGTGCAGGCGGGCGGGACTCCGAGTACTTGGAGCAAATTCAGGGCAGCAAGTCGAACGCTCTGGTGCACGACTTCTACAACCGACACGGCGCCAGGCTCGGCCTCGACGCCCTCATCCCGTGAGTCCTCCCTCCTCCCCCCATCCAACTTCCATCTCTTAAAGGCCATTTCTAGCTCTTAACCCAACACTATCTATGTTCCAGGAAAGGCTTTGAGGCGAACAGCCCATCCTTATCTGGAAAACATGACATAATAGTTGAGATGGAAGAAAAGAAACCTGAAGAGGACAGCGCAACTCCGTGGAATTGGGAGATGCGTGCGAATTCAGTTATGGCGACGATGCCGACCACGACGACGACGACGACGACGGAATCTCCTGAAAGTGCAAGGTCTGGAAAGCGTCATAGATCCCCTTCCTCCGCTTCCAGCGATGAGTCGCCGACGCTGCCGTAGGAGGGTCTACCAAAAGGCGAGACGAGAAGCGGACGAGGAGGCGGTGTTTGTCTTCCAATGGTGTGTATCTGAACAGCTGTGACACTTCGTTTGTATCGAGATTCATGTATCTATTTTTGTACATATTGTTGGTAAATTTATGCTGCTTCCTTTTTAAGGCTCCTTTTTTTCTGTGTTAAAAATTGCCTCTCATAGTGACACAATCTCATATCCCGTTAATAAGGGAAGATCCTTGCTGTGACACTTGCGATAAGGATATTTTCCACCTGATTGCACGTATCTTCATCTTATTCCGATGATATGAGTTTGCAATATCAAGATGATCCATTCAGAGTCTACGATGTATTACCAAGTTTTGGTTGATATAATGTTGGTCTTTCGTGTGTCTATTGTGAAACTTAAGTTTTTCTAATTAGCTTTCCAAAGCTACATCTTTGTGGCCATTACAAACTTAACGCTTAAAAGGAGCAACGATGTAGGTAGTACTGTGCTGTACCTACAATAGCTCGGAATATTCAATTTTCATTTGTGGGGGTTCAATGACAGATTTAACGTTCGTTCACTATTTGTAACTATAAGTCCCTTAAGCCACGAAGGTCTCATTCAACTGAGAAAGAGAACAGAGCTACTCGACCAGACCTAGTTGCAATGTGAATGGAATTGCCACTCAACACGTGGTAGCGACAATGTGCCAGCACGAGACTGCATCTCGCCAGATCCCTGCAATAGCAACTCCTTCAATGAAGAAAAGCAAAATTGCCTCCTAGGTAAGGCTGCATTCTATTCAACCCACGGATCTGTCAATCTCTTTGTTACGGCTCTACGCAAGTTGAATCAAACAGACAACGTCATGGCCTCTTCGTCTAGAGCTTTGTTTTTAACGTAATTGTTTTTGAAGTGTTTTAACACCACAGATCGAGTATATGTGCCCAAAATTAGAAGCACGAATTAACTTCCTTCCACAACATGACCTTGTTCACTGCTGAAATGGGAATATCAATCCCTAAATGGTTACCAAATTAAAGGCAGTAGCAGTTTGAGGTACTGCCAAAATTGCTGTTTCTTCTGCGGATATACATACCCACCCGAATCAATCAGCGTGCACATCAAAAATGTGACCTTCACTAGAAATATTAAGAGAATTAACTGTTTTGAGCCATTTCAGCCACAACACTCCAGCAGAAGGACCAGAAATCTCAGTGGTTGGAAAAGCAGCTGATCAAGCAAAATACTTTATACAATTTGTACAGGATCCAGGAAAAAAAACACCTTCACCCACAGAGAATCTTTAGCTCCTCATCGTCAAAATAGAACTGGCGCCGAAGCCACATTTCCATTTGCTTCTCCTCTGACTGTCGCTTTTTCATCTCCCTTCTGTTCAATCGCAGAGATCTATCAGCCCTGGCCGCCGACAATCGGTTCACTACAGCGCTGGCATCTTTCGCTCCAAAGTGCGTTATCCGAGGTCGGTTCCTAGTGTCGGCTCCGAGCCCTCTTCGGTCGTGTTTGAGCACCGTTGCCACGGGGAGACGCCTTCCTTGGCCTTGACGACCGATCCCGCCTGCAAAGCTGAGAGCAGTTTGGTCACCTGGCATCTCAGCTGGGTCAATTTCAGCGGGATCGACCCAGCCAAGTTTCCGAAGGATCCGGTGACCCCGATTCGTGGGCGGAATTAAGAGTGGAGAGGGACGAACCGGTTCTTTGGAAATGACAGCCACCTGGTGAGGAATGGAGGATAGGTGGGGTCGGGACGGAAGGTCACATCTTGAGGAACAGCAGCAGGATCCCCTTGTTGCTTCACTAGCCGGGCAATCTTTTGCTTCCTTTGAGATTTCCTCTTCCGAGAATAAATCGACGTAAAACTTACGGATTTCACCTCCAGGAAGTGCTGCAATTGAATTTGGTTCTTTCGAAGATGATTGAGTGACCTCTGATGCGTGAACAAAGTGTTGCAGCACAACTTTATGTGACTGAAATAAAAGGATTTGAATAGTTAATGATCTTCGTTCTTTCGAGACCCCGATGGATACAACAGTCTCAAATGCATATAACTACTAGTAAATTCAGATAATTGAATCCACAATTAAAATCAACTGTGAAAGGTAATAAAAAACCGCTCACCACAGACATCTGACCGACGAAAATCACCGAGCCTCGGCAATGCGAATGTTGTTGAGGAAAATACCGCAATGAAACGATGATATCATACACTCAATTTAGATATTTTAATAAATTTATGACAACAGACCTTTCTCGTCTATTTCTATTAATTTTAAATTGTTTTTAATTGTTTTTGCATTTTTTGAACAGACTTTTTTTGAAATTTATTTTTCAAGGATTTATGTGAATTTTCATTCAAATTAACATTACTAAGTCACCACTATCGGTGCTTTTTGTGGTAAACTTATCCTTTCCACATTTTTGCGGTCTTAGTTTAGCTTTATTGAGAATAATTTTCATTAGTTTTCGCAGGTCAAAAATGTCTAACTCATCATTTGAACAGCATTTAACAAAACTGATAATTCACATGTCATGTTCATTCATATTTGTACAGTGCTCAAAGTTTTCACGTTTTCCTTCAAAGATTGGCACTTACTGAATGCAAAAGTCTGATGATATGAGTGTATGTGTACCAGTTGTAGGTTGTATGCGTAGTGACTGCCTAATGCGTGCTAGATAGATACGTCCCTTAAGCTCCTTGTTGGGGGAGCTGGAACTTCGCCTGTTTGTTAATGGGCTTCTGTTACACTGTGAGTATCTGAATCAATGAAATCTCCGTGTGGCGATTTAACGCAGAAAATGGAATTATTTTCAAATTTGTGCTTCTATTTTTAACATCACAAGCATGCTCATTATAGATATCTGCATTTACAGTTAAAATATCGCTCGATGAGTTGCCGGTGTAAAAAATAAGTCATATCTATCTGTTTACACAAGACTTGCAGACTGTGTGAAAACGTGCAAATCCGCCATGTTGATGCAGCACTCATGGCTCTAGGCCACATACCGCTTACGTCTTTCACCAGACCTCATTCATACCCAAAACAGAGGCTCCTAAACTACCGCAAGATCGGTGCTAGATAAACCTCTAGTGTTCGGATTGACGAAACTGGCCACTAACTACAGGTCGCATTTTTTGCGTAAACATCAGAAATTCGGTGTCAAAACTAAGATTACAATACTCTCCATGTCTCAGTGATTTTAATAAGGATTACCAGTAAGGTAAATGCACCTTACTTATTGGAAGCCCATTAGCCGATACTGAGAAGGAATACTGAATGTTGTTTTCCTATGAACTAAACGTTGATCCACCCTAGCCCCGTAAAAAAGAACAAAACCACATCAAGCGTATATACACCCATCTCTTGTGAGTCAAAAATAGTCCCAATCCATGCATATCCATCACAAGCACACGTGCGTATCACCAACACAATCACAATCACAATCACACCATCCGCCTCTACGCCGACCCTTTGGCCGACGGCGTCAGCACCACCGACCCACTTCCACCGCCAACAACGCCGCTGATGTCCTTGAAGGATGGCATCGAGGTGGACGAGCGGAAGTTGACTTGCACCGAGGGCGAGGTGATCTTCACGTAGGGGTAGTTGCCACCAGTCGGCCCCGATTTCCTGCCACCGACACCGCCGCCGCTGGTGCCACTGCTGGATATGCCGCCCTCGATGAGGTGCAGGCTGCCGCTGCCGTTGGCGGCGGAGGCGGCCACATACTTGGTCTGGGGAGAGCCGAGTCCCAGGAGGCGGCGCAGGAGACCCCCGCGGGACCCGGGGGGCTGGCGCGTGGTGGGGGCGCTGCGCTTGCGGCAGTAGATGCAGTAGGCGGCAAGCGAGAGGCATAGGAAACAGAGCAGGAGGAGGATCGCCGTCACCTGGTGCAGCGAGTACTCCTGCGTAGAGAGGTTGGACGAGAAGGCGGCGGCGGGTTTTTGCGCGAGAAGTTGATGGAATTCGGGTCTAGGCAAGAAGACTGGTGGTTAGGAAAGGCTCAAGGTCAATCACTGAGACGATGAATCGAATCTGGTGACACATCAACCTCGTCGTGTCAAAGTCCGAATCCTAAAGCTCCAGAATGCTCAAGGGATCAAGGGCCTCTAGCTTCTTTAACCAACCCATGGATCGACCCACGATGAGCAGGCAACCTACCGGTTTCCAGGAGGTCCTCCATTCCAACCAATCATGCGAAAGCAGCACACCTGCAATCAACCAGATGTCCTTATTGCCATTGCCCTTTTTGTCCCATATAGCAATTCTTCCTCTCCACAGCCTCCTGCATCGCCTCTGACCACCTTAAAAGGAGATATATCACGAAACGGCCCAATTGTAATGGCTATTCTGAATCAGGTTCATCCACACTCGCCAAAGCACGCACTGCATGAGCCTCCAGCGTCTTTCAGCCGACCTCGGTCTTGGTGGGGATATTGTAGTGACCCTACTGCCACCAGAGTACGACATTCGAACCGCTAAACAGGAACATCTGAGTCACCCATATGACTAATTATTCGACCAAGTTTTTATCATCACTCACCGATTCATACACATACACACGCACACACATCTTGCTAATAAACACTCTGGGACAGACGTCTTCTCTCTCTTCTCTGGTTTTGTGAATTCATCACCTTACTCTGCATGACTGATCCAACTAGGAAGAGAATCTATGAGTGGCTGTCCCGCCAAAACGGGGACACGCGCTGCAACCAGGTCTGATCAAACAGATGAATGCCCTTTTCAGCCAATTCTACGGTGGCGCGGAGAATATTGGTAATGGAAATAGGAACCGCATCACTTGCTGACTCACAAGCACGGGCACATCTGCTAAGCAAGCGTTACCAAGATGGCAATTCATCGACTCTCTCACCCGATAAGCACAAAAATGAAACATCGACTAACGCTCCAGTTTCACCGGTGGTCCCACCCAACCAGCGTTCCTGAGCAGACAGCCTTGGTTATAAATACTGGGCTTTCATCTCATGCCCTACACACACAGACACACACGCTGCAGATGATTCCTGTTAAATAAATCATTTTCGGTGATTCACCGATCTCGTGGTTAACTGCAGACATCGATAAATAGTAAGCAACTGTCGAATCCTTGAAAAAATGACCACAAATGGAACCCGAGGGCGGAGTTGTGATTAATAGGGCGTTTGCCGGCAGGTTCGACTGCGATGCTGTCACATGGGTCATGCGAGAGCCACTTGACGCGGTAGAAAAATTAACCCCCGAACAAGACGCCGTGTTGATTATTTAAAGAGACTGCAGTTTGGCAGTGGCCATTCAGGTTATGTAGAAATCTGAGAGACCGCATTTATAAACACATTGAAACAAATTTCAATGCGTTCGATGACTGGCTATGCAATAGTTCTGTTCGATTTTTGAATAGATGAAAAGCAACCAAACGTTGCATTTGATTAAGGATTCAATCATCCCATCTATCAACAAGCTTACTAATACCTTCATTGCAGTAATATTCTTCCGATTGTGATTCGACGAACTCACAAACGTCGTCAGCGTCAGCTTCTTCTAGCGGCGTTGTAAAAGCCGTTTTCCCCGAATGATTTAGTGAGCTACGAAACAAATGGCAGGACTGCGAAGGAGCAAGGTGGGGAAAATGAAGGAAATAAGGCCGTGATTCTTGCTGTGTGGGGTCGCGCTGCATTGCCCTAATACAACATCACCCTTTTCGATTCACTAGAGTAGGTCTTTTGCGCTCCCCGAAGCTGGCTTCAAGCGCCGCCCTAATTGCTGACTGTAGATTTGACCATCAATTACTGCCGCATTAAGAGGCTACAATTCAAAGTGGAGTACTCTTTGGCGAGCCCATCACAATGAGAGAAGAACCACCTTTACGAAGCCACTACCAAAGACCCTTAGTACTTCCATAAAACATCCGTTTTCCTTCGTCGCCGGTCACAAGTCGTTCATCCGAAAAGGTGAAACAAGTTGGCGAGAATGGAGGAGAGAAGAGCGGACGTCAACTCGCGACTTGAGACTGCTCTCAGACATTTGAAGATGACAACAATGAACAGTTGCATGGTTTGAACTAATCCCAATAACCAATTTCGACTCAACTGATCAAACAGGATAAGTTGCCTCAAGGGTAGACGCTTCAAGAGGCTGCTTGTCATCAAAATCAACTGGACGTCGACGTCGGTTCGACCTTCATCTCCGTGGAGGGTAAAATATCCTCATCGGTTGAATTTCTCGAACCATCTTTCATTCACACATTCCTCTCGTCAGAAACCGCGTGAATGTTTCTAGCCACTTCACTTCGTCGGATGATGAGTTTTATTCCTTCCTTGAACTAATAAAACATTATGTTCTTCATGTGGTACTTGGGTAATCCAATCAAGCAAATTTTAATTTTATTGTTTCGTAAAACAGGACTTGGTCTATTTACATTTATCGAAGCACAAAATAATGTTCAGCACCATTAGTCATTAAAAAAACATTTTTTGAATTTCGTTCATGTTAAAAAGCCAAAAATCAGAGAGAAATTATGGGAAGACCTGATTGATTTTTCTGTTCGTTAATCAGATAAATCTTCCAAAGTTAACCTTGCTAAACGCCAGCCATGCGACGAGGGATGGAGGACTTGATTGATTGGCAGTGCCTCCAAAATATCACTCACAGAGCTTGGCATAGAACACAACAGCATTCCGCCGCAATTACCACACAGTTGTACTTTCACTGGGGTGGGTCCGTTTCAAATACGAAATGTGCGCATACACATGCATCTAGTTACCGACAAACACTGCAACCCTTTAAGAAGGAAACAATTTTGGAGATAACGCCGTCACTGCTACCTGGTTAGAGCCCAAAAGATTCTCTGCCAACCCTACCCTCTTCAGCCAATACTACTATTCAGCAATTAATAAGGCTACAATCCCGAGGTCAGAAAGGCACACCATATCACACGAAAGACTGGGTAGATGTTCTAAATTGAATAAACTTGAGAATTACTTCGAACCACCAGAACTTCATTCACATAGTGGATAAAAGCTTGGCGAGTGATTTACTTCCTTCCCAGTTAACTGGCAAGTGGACTATGACAACTTGACGGATTCGCGTACGATACAATTGTTAGGAGTGCAAAACCTTTATAAAGGAAATGTTTTCGCAATCTATGTGCCTCTTTTTGCAAACCGCAACGTTGATGGAGGTATTCTGTAGGTAATTTCTACCATAAACATTATTGCCGACCGGGAATGCAACTCAGTTTGAATAAAATCACTTCCCACGAAACGCAAAAGCCGTGCACTTAAGCAACAACTAGCGAGCGTAACTGTGGGTACAGGTGGCAGATAAGTGGGGCACTGATTATGAGAACACACCGAAGGGGCGGGGCCGTGAGGCGTTTGACTGATTAATGGAAACTGCGTTTATCCCAGCAACGAACAACCAATCGACGATGGCACACCGGATATTCGGTACTGCAGGACCCATCGGAGGGACATCCGACCGACGCCGCACACACAATCAACACCTCGACTGGCTCGGCACTCTGTGGGTGTTTGTGGACGATGCCCACCGTCGCCAAAAAAACAACAAGCAGATCAACCAAGATGGTTCGGCGCAACTCAGCTAGGGTTGATGTTTCCATTCAATCAGTGTTCTCATTAGAGCAAACTGCTACCGTAGCATACAGACACCGGACAAACGTTACACATAGGAGATCGATAGCCAAGTGAATATCTAATCATCTACGTATCATCGTCTCATAAGTAGCGATCAGGACATACTCGATAGCTCGTTCGATGAACTATCAATAAGACGGAATAACCCCGGTAGGCATGTGTCTTCGAATAGTGGACACACACTAATAAACTCTACTCAGGCGCACAAGTTCACAATCTGTGAGTGTCCTGCCCCTATAGTGGTGTTCCATTGTTCCCCTATGATGGGACTAGAGAAGACAATCGTTGTGAATAGGAGATCGATAACCACAAATGACTAAACTTTACACCTAGAGCATACGTTTACAATAAGCCGGAGTCATGTATAATCCCTCATGGTTTTTGGAAGCAACAATGGGGACATTTTAGCTAGTTCGTCAGGTGAACTCCCAATTGATAATCCCGGCAGGCTGATAAGCAGCCCATTCGCCTTGTAAGACTTGGAAAGGTGTATGGAAGGAAGAAGTACTCACTGCTGCATGTAGTAGATGAAAGCGCCGAGGCTCCACTGGACTTCGATGCCGGCCAACTTCTCCACGGGATGGAGTTGCGAGTCGTTCTTGGGGAAGCCGAAGCCGCTGTGGAGGACGTTGAGGATCCACGAGGCCTTGAAACAGACGCTCCTACACCGCAGAAAGAGAGACAGAGGCATTAGTAGTAGTAGTATCAATGTCAGATACGGATGAAGCACGGATAAGCAGGATGGAGAATGCATAGGGGAGCAATCGCATGCCAAGGGAAATTTGCACAAGTGAGTGTGCGGTTGGGGAAGCCTCACGAAAGGCCCTAACCACAGCACTCGCAGATCAAACTGGTCCTCATGGTCTGTACTCACTTCAGTCTCGGGCTGCGCAATTTGAAGTGCCAAAGCAAGGCGATTTCGAGGTTTGATTACAGTGGAAGTAAAGTGATAACAAAAAGAAACAATTGCCGAGCGAGCAGCCTAACTTCTTCTCGCTGCATGCATTGTTGGAAAAGGAAAAAAAGCAAAAGCAAAAACAAAAACGGAGATTACACATTTACCATATGCGTAAATAAGGTCTACACAAAAGTACTGGATTCGGACACATCAATTGAAGACTCACACGATGGCGAAATCAGAGCATACATTTTCTGGCGAACTGTTCAAGAATACTGGCACTTCTCAATGCTTTGACAAGTACAATCAACACTTGATGTATTGTAATGACTGTTATTGGATGTGTTTTTATAATACCTGTTTTTGTAGATACTTAAAAAATCGTCTATAACCTTATAAAAATTGCAGACCTCTCGGACTGCTGCCAACTTCTCCCAACTGTAAAACACGGCGGTGGGGGTTCTGTCAAGATGATGTGCTGGGGTGCTATTTCGTGGAAATCCGCAGGGCCAATGAAATGAAACCACATGTCACTGAAACCAGGTTTGACGGTAACAAGACCACCTCCCGAGAACTAAGGGAAAACTAACTTGTGGCTATTTACGATCAAGTTGGTTTACTACGGACCACTTCGCACAAAAACCGCAGTGACAAAAATATGTACGAGGAGGAGGGGGAGGAGGAGAAGAAGAAAGGAAAAACACGCACCCACTTCCTTATCTGTGTGTTTACTACAGCACAGTTTTGAACGCGGAGAGGAGGATGAACAAACAACCGAAAGCTACTTCCTTGGACAGCCATGTGGTCACTCCGACTGGAGAACGGACTTCAGGATGTAAAAAACGGTTGCAGCACCCCTGAAGGAGCTTTGACAACCGTCGAGCTAAACTCAACAAGTGTGTTACCAGAGCTTAGCTATCAGTGGAAAACCTGATCCCCTAGCGAATGGTTTTGCCAATAGAGTGAGGGTTTACTACGAGTTGGAAAATATGAAACCCAGGTGCCCACGAAAAAGCTATCTTTGGGGTGAATCAGGCAACGAAAGTTATTCAAACTTTTCACCTCCCAAAAATGCCAGATTTGATGAACAACAATCTAAACTGTGTGATTTATGTCTAGCGCGGACACCGAATTACTTGGGTGATTTATGGGTGCATTAAAAATCCAGGAGAGGTTATGCTTACCTAACCTTCCACGATTCGGACAGCAAACAGCCAAACCCAAATGAAGGCGAATCCAACTTCGAAAACATTAGGGCCATTAATTTCTTATTCAAACTGGATGATTTCTCAAATTGCTAATTTTTTATATTAATTCACGACTAGCGGCTACTTTCAACAGAGCAACCGACCTAAATCTTTAGGGTGTCTGGTCTTGGTTACCGAATCGAAAATAAGTGGGACTATCGTTGCCATATCTGTACCGTAAAATTACCAGAGACGAATCGCATGACGAGGAAAATAATTCGATTCGGAACCGTGTCAAGATAAAAACCCACCACGAGGGTGATTAATATCCCAGTTGTAAGAACTCTATGTAAACCGTTTCAATCGAAACGGTCGGAAAAAAGTTACCGTTACCCCCGAACCTATGGTGTACCGACTCAGACTCTTAACATCAATCTTTCGCCAGTATTGGCGTTGAAAAACGCAGGGTAGCTTTTCACACATGAATAGAACAACCATGCTCCGGGTTGCCCAAGCGGAATCAGCGGCAACAAATAAAACAGAAAGCATGCTTGGAATCGAGTGCAGCATCATTGGTAGCTTGGCGTACCCCAAAAACTTACTGGAGATGAGGCAAGCGAAGAGTGGGTTAGATTAAGGAAACACACACCAGAAAGGCATATAGTAGTGAGGGATGGAGAGGCAGGAAGGCGACTCACTGCTTGTAGGCGCAGGCGGCGGGGTCCAGGTTCCTCGCGCGGTACTCCTTCAGTGACTTGTACCAGGGTGTCCGACACTTGGCCTGAAATGGAGAGGTGTAAAAGTCCGCGTTAGTGACCGAGAGGGAGAGAGTGTGTGGACGCGTTTCCGACAGCGTCAACTGGATGTTCCCACACACACACACACACACACACACACATCGGAGAGATTGATGGATGCATGGCCACGGATGTAACAGTGTTTACTCAATCGATGACGTTAATTGGGAATTAAGTCAACAGTCCGAGAAGTAGTACTAAGTGATTGAGCGTTTTCGGGACAACATTCTATCTAGCAAGAACAACGATAGTCATATTAAGGATTAAAAGGTTTTTTACACCACACTTCCCTCAAAAGGACACAGGCTTCTTCGTGATTAATGGAGGTGATAAGAACAGTTGATGACTGGAACCCCTCTCCTATGTGATTCATTATGAAAGAGAGTAGCTTGAAGCATCATGATGACCCACAAGGATTATGGACACTGCTCAATACTCACTGAAAGCAATCCATCGGTACGAATTAGAGAGTTTCAATGGCGACTACGATGATGTAGTAGCTAGATGGATTCAGCAACATAACAGCAGATGATCTGAATTCGATATACTCCTCGAAAAAGGGGCGTAAACAGGACCCTGGTGGCATTTGAATCTGGACTTTGTCACCGCGTGAATCGAATGATCTAGGCTCTACCACGAAGTTTGCAAACAATGAAAACCTTGACTACTAATTACACAAGTACCACAGAGTCAGAATTTCCTACCACACCTCAGGGAACATTCAAATTTTGGGTATTTTGCCTAGGGCGCCGCCGACACCAATCGCTACCACTACTACTACAGGAGCCCAGTCGATCCAAAAATGAATGCAGTCTTTGAGGAGACCCCTCGCCCAAGGAAAGAGCAAAGACAAGCTCGCTCCGTGTTCAGAAATGCGGCGGATTGAAGTTGTAATAGATGCTAGTGGCGGGGTGTCATTTCCTTGTCTATTTAATTGCATTTAAGTCTATTTAATACCAACGTTAGCAACCCCTTTTTTCTAAATCCTGATGAGAGGGTTAAATTCCTCGCAAACACCTTATAGATATAAACAAGCAACATAACAGTTTGAGGCGAAATACCATTGACAAATCAACACTGGCTGTATTTAATATTATTAGGCTCGTTCTGGAGAAGAGATCTATCAACGGGGTCTAGATTTCTACACCTTTTACGACTACACATTTCCAAGAATGTTTACTCTTCCAGTACCCTACGTAACCAACACCTCTGTGATTCTCACACACCCAGAACTTAACAATTTAATTACACAACACAATTAATCATGATTGCGTCGCCTAATCTAGAAAAAGTGTAACACCTTAAAGATCACGACGTGTCGGATCAAAGTCGAAAAGGCTACTTAGACTAAATGGCTTCCAGCGACGCACGCTTGATTGAATTAAGTGCGTTAATTGGTAATCAAAATAACTCCGTGCTCTCACAACAGCAACAGTACCCCATCTCCAATTTGTGTGTGTGTGTGGGTTTTTTGAAACGTCATGTGACCTTCAGTTAACCATGCAAATATATGGAGTAAGTCGGGTACCAACTGCATTATGCGTAGTCTAAATACAAGGCCTGCATTCGCTAAGACGAATACTTCTGCCTAAAGACCTTCAAAAAACGCAAAAAGGCGAGGAGTTAAGTACATTAAAATAAAAATGATGCAATGGGCCCATTAATTATGGGGAGGAAATATAGGAGAGTAGATACTACGTGAGTCGACAACTTGGATGACCTACAACTTACGGCCCAGCTATCGGGAGCCAGAAATGCAAGCAGGAGACTGGCCAACCAATTTTTAATTAAAAATTCGAAAAATAACAACCAAACGGGTATATCATTGACTACAACCTGGATGTACTTTTTAGAATGGATGTGCGCATGTAGAGCGCAGTGTTCATGTAACACCTGGATGACTCAACTATGCCAGCCGATCAGTTCCACAGATTGAATATGAATTTCACGGCGCTCCAAAACTCGGTTAGGAATATATATATATAACAAAGTAGAAGCACACAACTCCACATTCATGATGTATCGATACAGGCATTATCATTCTTTTACCTCGTTGGGCCTTTCCCAGTATTTTTTAACAGATTCAACAACTTAACGCTCTTCGGTTAGACTACCAAGATAAGCAAATGATGCCTATGCTTCGTCAGACGGTAGGAATATAAGGTTTGGTTAGCTTTTACCACTTCGGTGCCTAGTCTAGCTGGAATCAGGTCTGAACCTGATCACAGAAACTCTTCTAAATTATCATGCCTGATCTAACAGTAACCTGATTTTAAAGTCACGAAAGCCTGGCTGAACTTTGGTATAGAGAACATATTCGTCCCCTGAGAAACAGCAAAACCAAAAGGACGTACAGAACCACTGCTGCGTGGTGCACAGATAGTCTCTAGCCTAGTTCTGACCTAGCACTTAGACTCACGGTATCTAGCTTTTGATTGCTAGGCAGCAAAACACTCAATCTCCTCCCCCCAAGCTACGAAGATCAATCAGTAAATGCAATGCAAATACTTTTTACGCCTGTTTTCGCATTCAATTGAGGCTTTTATTGACTAGACCATTGGAAACAAGGACGTAACGCCGTACTACAACTTGATGTGCCTACACAACACGCAATTGTCCGGTGACGTCTTTACACGAGCTTTCAGCAAACGAGAATCTTCATAATCACCAAAGCTTGTCCTTAAATGGTATTGTCTTTACTCACAAAAAGTTAGCTGGTGAATCCCACAATCGCCTTAGTAACAGTCTTGGTCAGTGTGTACGTAGCCAAGGTATCGTGAATTTGATATCTGACAGGAACTATTCGACATCAAAGCTCACAACCTACAACCGGCCATTTAAGCCCAGATGCTCGTTTATCAAGCCTTACCTATCTATCTACATTGGGATATGGCTTTGCTCATCTACCACGTTCATTCGAATCCCCCTTCAAACTTGCTATTCGCTTGATTACTTCTATTTCCTACCAAATTGTAAAAAAGCTACAGCACCTGCCATTCTGAACCTTTCATATGGACGCATGCATCGGTACTCTCACACCTGCGTTGCCTACGTCGGAAGAAAAATGAAACAACCGGGAGTTGTGGGAACGAGGGCCACGTGACGGTCTGCGGGTAGCCGCGTCAGGCACTGCTGGCATTAATCAGGCGGGAATAACTGCGCGTGCGCACCTGGGCTAACGACGCATTTGCAACTCAAATGAGCCGCTCATTAGGCGTGTCTACCACCGTTCGACAGCTTGCTCATTTTCATAGTCTAATGAGTTTGTATCAGACCGTCTCAATTTTTAGCACTAAAATGTATCACGAATGCAAATCGCCTTCAACAACTGCATCCACGTCCTGTATCCAGACTGCGGCCGCTAGTCAATATTGGGATGGGAGTCTTTTTCCTCAGGCACTCACTGAGACTCGATACCAGGGCCTTCCGCCATGCCACAGGTCAAAGTTAATAACGCCATAGTACTGACTTCATTCACATGCCTTCCTCCTGGCTAAATTGTACTGGTGTTTCACGTATTAATGGTTCACTACGCCGTTCCGAGTTGGCAATGCCCTAGGACAGCGGACAACCAAGGCAGGTGCACAGCTCTGTTTTACTAATCAAGGAACCTGATGCCTGCCCTTATCTACGACCACGCCTGCTTCAGACGTCGTGGCCATACCGTCTACTTTTACCAACTTGGAATCTGCGTGGCATTGTTCGATATGCCGAACTGGCCGATCTCTATGACTCCGAAGGGCAAACAAAGGGCTTTAGCTCGGATATTGGATTATTGTTCTCGCCAGACTCAGCAGTGTACGGATTTAGTCCCCCTGCTTACGAAATTTACTAGACAACCTGCTAACGATCCTACTTAGGGTCGTAGTTCTGGAATTTGTGAAGAAGCCCATGCCATAAAACATTCCAAATCTACACTATGGTAGGTAAAGACCCAAGTTCGCAAAAAAAACTCAATTAACAGACTGCGACCGATGGTAATTCCGCCTACTCCTGTGGCCCCTGAGGTTCGACGAGGCCTACGCCATACTCCTCCCTTCACAATCGAAGCTAGATAATGCCCACAATTACAGCTGAAACAAAAGTTCACTTATTTTATGACAGTTGTTGCCTCTGGTCAAGTCACCCAGGGGATGCAGACGACTCTTGATAACACTGCCTGGAGACGATTATAATTGGCTCCAAACTCAAACAGTTTTATGTTTGTTATGGAGCCTTTAGCCAACAAGAAGGGTGGAGACCGAATCGGCGCCTTTATGGTTTAGTGAAAGTGGTTCTAGGTAATTGGAGGATCAATTGTTAAGCTTCACAGACACACCCGTTTCCTCTCGATTAATGTAGACTTCCAGTCCGATGCTCGTGTCTACCACATCCCGAATTCCCGATTTCACATCGAACAGACCTACCTCGCAGAGCTTGCTTGTTTTCGCCTTTAAAAATCTACCGATCTCTTTATTATTTATCAATATCTTCGTAGATCCACAAAATAATAAATGCACCATTAATCAAAACAAAGTTACTAACTCCAGGTGAGGTCACACTCTCCAACTTTGTTTCGTTGGGTAAATCTTTGCCTTTTCAGCTCTCTCCCCATTTCATCTCTCTCGTAATGGTACATTTATTATATTGTGGATCTAAGAAGACATTGATAAATAACAAGGAGATCGGTCAGCAAACGAATCAAAAGCTTTACAGACGCATCTCCTCCCTCTAGTCCAGTATCTGTGCCAACCATTGACTCATTTCAAACCATGTTAACCAATCCATTTTCCCCATTGTTCCCGATTTAACTTTTCCTGATATGAAACGGAGCTACCGTACAGATTTTCACCGTTCCACCTCGAAAGTGACTCCATGCTTATGATGTGAGCTAACACTCCAACCGGTGCATCTTCCAGCCCCCTCTCTCCAATGTGGGGGACCTGACCAGTCAAAAAAGGAGCCCACTCACCGAGGCCAGCTGCTTGAAGGTGTCGTAGGTGTAGGTGGCGGAGTTTTGTGGGGCGGCGGCGGCAACGGAGCCGAGGTCGGCGGAGGTGTACCAGTACTCAGACATGGCGTAGAAGGGCGTGGCGGCGAGGTCGAGGGGGGGCTGGTGCACGCCGTTCATGGAGCAGGGCGAGAGGGCACAGGCCTGCGCCTTCTGCAGCAGCGCCATCTGCAATGCCGCGCACGCCTCCAGGTCGCCCGCGCCCACGAAGGAGATCTCTGCCTGAGACGACGCACCCCCCACGCTCACCGCCAGCGTCCGCGAGTGCGTCAGGTCCCGCACCGTCAGGCTGTCCTCCAGCCCCGGCTGCAGGCAGGGGTCCTGTAGAAGGATCGGTTAAGTGACTCATTGCCGACGACCAATTGACTCCGTCGAATAGTCTCTGGAATGCTCCTATCCAATCAGTACCCCTATTTATCTGGTTGTCCCATATGTTCTGTCCGAATTTTGGATAAATAAAACAAGTAACCTGACGCTACATTGAGTTAAAGATAATTTAATTAGTGTACTTCTTTCCTTGATTTTCCACGACCCCCTCTCACATGGCAGCAAGTTTATTAACACTTTCATTACTGGGAAGTGCTTTTGTTTTTGAAGATTTGAAGAACTCACAAACGTCAGTTTCAACCACTTCCTGCCGTATTGCAAAAGCCATTTCTTCCAACGTAATTTTTAGTAAGCTACCAAACAAATGGTAGTCTGAAGGAGCAACGTAGTGTAGATGATTAATGTTCTCCCAATCAACTTTTCGATCTTTCGGAGGTCCTTTCTTGCTGTATGGGGACGTACCGCATTGCTCTGATGAAACTTCAACCCTAGAACAGGTCTTTTTTGCTCCTCAAAGCCGGCTTCAAACGCCGCCCCAAATGCTGACAGTGGGCTTGAGCATTGTTGCTCAATTAGGTGGTAACAACTCAAAGCGGATCATTCCTTGGCCACCCAACCAGATTGACAGAAGAAGAACCTGTTCCCACCAAATTCCATTTTCGGCGGCTGTGGCTGGAGTCTTTCCCTTCGCTACCCTGCGCCAGTCTGTGACGACGCTTAACACATGTCGATAAAACATCCATTTGCGTCGCCAGGCACAAGTCCATCCAAAAAGATGAAACAAGTGGGCAAGAGATCAGATGTCAAACCGAGATTTGAGTTGATCGCTTCCGGACAATTCATGACGCATGCACTTTAAGTTTAGGAACTTTTCAAAGACTTTAGGATGACAACGATGAACGGCTTGAACGAAGCTTCATGGCCAATTCCAACTAAACTGGCAAAGCAGGATCAGCTTCTTCAAGGGCTCCTTCGAGAATCAGCTCATAGTCAAACTCAGCAGGACGTCGTCCGGTTTGATCTTCACCATTCGATTAGCAAATTCCATTTCCAACGCGACCTAGATACTTTTGGAGGAAAGTGAGGCGCACTGGGCCGTGCTGAAGGTTCAACACTCGTCTTCCACAAATGCGCTGACTAGGGCCCTGTACAGTAGAGATAGCTAGCCTCTAAGTTGTGGTTTCACTCACATAAACACTACCTAACGAGTATATAAGCACCACGTACCCGTGATTTTGTGTCCTTCCAGGGCACAGTGGCCAACCACAACTCTTACGCAACTCAAAATACACAACAACTGCAGCTGCTAAGTTACCATAAGTGTCTCTCAAGCCAACCTATGCGCTGATAGCTCATAAAACATGACTGCGGGGCAGACGAATATACAAAGCCCTAGTGTTCATTTTCTTGACGTCGGTACCGATCTCGGATTGGTACTAAACACATCAGCTTAAGTAACGCCACCTCTTCCCTGCACCATTTACTCAAGCAGAAGCACTGATGTCGGAAACCTTATTTTCCACCCTCGGTGGGCATTTAGGAACCTAATTATCTCTGTGTTATAGGCAAGCTTAGACTCGAGAGGCCACCTAGATGTGTTTAGAGCAAGGCATCGAAAGAAGCGACTCACAGAGATGATAAACTTCTCCTGTCCACTGAGGGTGTAGCGTAGCTCGACGGTGAGGTTTCCCAGTCGCGGTGGCCGGACGTAGCCCGTGGAGGGACGGAACCGAGCCTTGAGGAGGTCCGCGTACACCGAGTATTCCATCGCAATGTGCAGCAGAGTCGTCTTGTACCTGAGAAGAAAACGGAATCACTTTCAGGTTTGACGGTCGTTCTACATGTGGTATCCCATACTAATTAGGAATTGGCGTAAAGGAGTTCGAACAGAACCGATCAATGTCAAGGTCAGTGTCTTGCTTCTGGATGATGGGTGCAAAAACGTACCTGGACAGTCACTTCGTGACCGAGCTGTAACCATCAGCCATTAGTAAAATATACTACGAATACTAAACGCTAAGCTTCTCTGTTGAGGACTTCCCTACCACGCCTTTCATCCTTTTTATAACCCGCAGTTGTTCGATCGAGTCCCTATTGCAGTGACCCTAACGGTGACCTGGGAGTAAAATCCACACTATTAAACAGAATCACCAGAATCACCCCTATGTCTGATTATTTAACCCCCATTTAATTGGCCAAGTTTGTTCATTGTCAAATCAAGTCAAGCAAGCTTTTGCGCCTGTACGCACTCACATGCGTCGCACTCACTGATTTACACACGCGCACACGCCTTTGCAACAGACATGTTGGGCAATTGATCCATCTAGGAAGAGAATCCAAGAGTAGCTAAGCGCTACATTCCCACCCGGACTCCCGGGGTAAATCTTAGACCCCCTCGCAGTGGCGCGTAGGCTAAAACAAGGGCTTATGGGTTCCGAAGGACTTGAGTGCAAGAATGCGTTATGAAAGAATGAAATAACGTCAGTCGAAGTACTAGTTGCGCGGTGCATAAAAAGTGCACTCATACACACGTAGGAATGTTATGTATTATTACGAACGCGTAGCTACGGAAAATTATATTAATAAAGGTTTGATAAAAGGTAAAATAAGAAGGGAAAGTGGTGGACAAAGCTGGTTACTTTAATTTGAAGCACCTTATGAGTCAAGTTACCATATTAGACCATTTGATAATAACATCTGAAATTCTTATTGAATTCATCTAGTTAGCTTCATTCAATTTACTGTTTTCTGAAAAAAGTATTTAAAATGACTATTGAAGATATGGTCCGCCTCCGTCTGTTTAACATTCAATTATCGCAATAGTTTCTTGAAAGGCACCCATGAGATGAATTGGTTTCGATAGATCATGCGTGGGCCCACGTCACTGGAACCACAACGAACTCCAGCAGCTCAGTGGGTGGAAAACTTCACACGGAGTAGTACCAGGCTCACCACCCTCAAGGCTAGCAGCAATGGTGAAATTAATCATAGGCAAGAGGCTACTGAAATCATGACCGAAATTGACCGGGTAATTTTCCGCTCAAACATTTGTGAATAGCTAGAGAACGTTGATTAAAGGCTTGTTCTGATCCATTAATAATGAATAATTAAGTATTAATGACTTAATAATAAATGAGTCAGTAGAAGTCTCCGAAATGGATGGGGGCAATGGGCTGAAAATCAGTAGGAAATGTAAAATGTTGACAGTCTTCACAGAAATCGAGCCATATAAAATTGTCGACAGACATCAGAGCACGAGGAAGCAAAACAAATTTGGGACTTGTAACATAATTTGTACCTCGGTACGAGCGAACCAAAGGGTGTTTAAGAGAACGCCATGCAATAAAATTGGTGCCGATCTTTTGTAGAACTAGATGTTGCTGAGTAGGGCACATTATCAAATCGATGTGTACTTGGTGAATGTATGGGAAAGTTAGGTTGGGTGTTCAAATACTTTTTGTTTGGATTAAAACTATGGAAATAATATATAAAAACTACTTGCAAGTAACTTACCACCACTTTAAATGGAAACTTGGAAAGAAAATGATTTTCCATTAAAGTTGAACCGAAACAAACAGCAGAAAGGTGTTTTGATTATTGTAGTACTTAGACCCAAAATTAATTGAGGAATTTCACTGTTTTTTGTGAATAGGTGAAATAATTCCATAAAAACAGATTTTTTCCACTGCATCATTGCTAAAACACTCATTAATTCCATCATTATTACTAGTGACGTAAATTTTCGCCTCTAACACGTAAAAACCCAGCCCTATCCCAAACGTCATTTTTTGTTTTCGCATCGTTCCAATAGCACGGATTTTTTGCCACTTATCAAAAAAGATCTAGTAATAATCTCTGGCAGCGAGTGAGCATCTACCCAAGCAAAAGAACAAAGAAATTGACATCATTGATGCCCCTCGAGAATGACGCGTTTTAAAGTTGTCAACAAACACGGCTCACCTGACAGAAGCAGGCTTAAAGCCTTAGTTTATTGAGGTTCCGTGTCTAGTAAAGCTAGGCAAATTATTTTTCTCGAATAAAATCCGAAGGAGGATTTCCCCAAAAGGAATGAATGGCAGCAAGTTGTTGTTTCGTGATTCACGACGATAAAAATATTTCTCTAGGCTCTACCTAGTTCAGACAATTTACTGGTATGCTTGGATGGTAATTGATTTCATCTCGGGAAAATCCAATTCTTGAAGAAGTTCCCTAGCAATCCATTTCAACAACGACGAATCTTTGACTGAGCAGCAAGTCAGCAAATGATCAACACACTTAAATGAAGTGTTCAAGCAGTTTACGCAGTGTACAGAGCTTCCATTTTAAAATATCGATCAGCAAAATATAGAATTAGGAAAAAATTGTGTCTGTTCAGGCAAGAAAACACATAAAAAGAAGCTCAGCGGCCTTTTTTTCTAAAATAACTCCGATATTATCAAACAAAAACAACCATTTAATCGAGTTTATGGACCATCAAACCCTAGAAAATCTCAACTTGAAAATATACAAATGCGATAAACTTTTATTGACATCGAAGGAGAATCCAACAGAATGTATAAATTGATTTGCACAGGATTACTATTAAACAGCACGGATTATAGACAGTTAGCAGTTTTAGATTTATAACGATAGCTAACAGAAAGTGTAGACGTTGACAATTTCTAGCAAGATATTGCTGTAGAATTCGGTAAGCATGGCTAGAAAGAAATGTCAAATTCGGCTATAACCAGCTGATATGCCCGAAGAATGATAAACACACAGACAGGGCGTGGCAAATTCAGCAAAAAACAACAGGTTAAACCCGAATCATTAATACTAACGAAGCTAGTTTAACTGAGAGCCCAAACATTGCCCTCAACACGCTCTTGAATTCCTTGCCTTTGTACAAGAGGTCACGACGATGTGAGGAACCACATGAGTGCAAAAGAGGTGGCGGAAACTCACCGACTCTTGGCCTCCTGGGTGCCGTAGCCAAGGAAAGTCATGACGTAGACCCTGTAGGTGCGCTTGCCGCTGAGCTCGAAGTCGAGGATGAGGTCCTTAGGGGGCTGCGAGTCGGAGGGGACCTCGTAGGCGATCTGCATGCTCGCACCGCCCATGTCCAGCATGCCCACGGTGGGGCGGGGCGGATCTGTCGGTAGAGAGAGCGAGGCGAAAACCTCAACGTCCCATCTTTACACACATTGTTTAAGTTTTGACACTTAATTACTCATTAAATATCTGTGGATGGTGTACAGGAGGTAACGAAAACTATTGACTGCTTCATAAAAGAGTTAAAGAGTTCTTGAAAAACCAGACGCTATAATAGGACTACTATCTACACAGACCTATTGAATCATACTTGCCATTCGTTATCTTGATAAATATTTGGTAAAAATTTAAGTCTGGAGTGTAGGAATCTCCCAGTGCATTTAACATCAGACGCCCCCAAATAGATTTACAACTTTGTAGTGAAATTAGTAATATCATAATCGACGAACCTATATTTTAGGAGGAAAATATCTAGGCATTAAGAACGTAAACTTTGAAAATAAGCTTCGAAATTTTTCAGATTTCAGCAAGGTTAAATATCTCTTAAAAATGGGAGTAACACTCATTTTAAAGAACCTACGATCACTGCATGCTAGTTCCATAAACAAGAAATCGTATATAAAATTCATTTGTTAAACCAACCATAAAAAATCAAGCTTGAAAATTAACGAAAAAGCTTTGGTGTTCCTCCAAAGATATTTAGTTCAAGAAACAAGCATCGACAAATAACGTACCCGCAAAATTTCCCAGAAGGTAGTTAACAGTAATCCAGCCGTACAGAGCCTCATATAATCCAGACACTGTCTGTGCCCATGGATCCAAGAACTTGAAACCAAAGTCCTTGCTAAGTGCCGACCGAACAACTTTCCAGATATCTTTCTGTTCACTAGATAGGAAATTAACTTAATAGAAGGAAAACCAGCCTTTGCGTTAGCAGACGCATTCCAGCAGTAGCAAGGACATAAACAGGTGTAATCGCGTGGAACTGCCTTGGAATGTTTTCAGAGGCAAAGGAGAATAAGTTGGTTATATACTGTTTGGTGCCAGTGGGGTCATTTGCAAAAGATGAAAGACCGGGGTTAACCTTTTTTGTCAAAGGTTTACCTTCAGGATCCCTGCACAGAGATATGGCGGGAATGGAGGTCGCAAGGTTCGTGTTGTATGGAATACAATAAACAAAAAGTCGACTCCCACTGCTTCCTGCATCTACGATTATTGCATACCGATATGGGTGTAATTGGGTCAAGTCTTCACCATTATATACATCTGACCCGGTAGTATGTGTGAAATCATAAAAGAGAAATAAAACCACAGCAGCCAAAGAGGAGATCATCAGAAACCGACGTTGCCGTCGTATCCAAAACCCCTTAAGGGAGAGAATGATGCTGGCTTGATCTGAAGGTGGTGGGCTAGAATCAATCATGCACTAATTGGTCAACTGTATACGACCTTTGATTGATCAAGGGACTCTTTAACCCAATCAGCTAACTACATTCAGTCTTACATAATAAAAACTAGAAAAATAAAACCAAGGTTAAAATAAATCAAAGAAACGCATTTAAGAACAACATATATTTATTAATATTTTATAATAAAAAAATAAAATATATAACGTATTTTTAGCTTCCATTTAAGTTCTAATTTACTGCATAGAACCGGGTGGGTAGATACTTTCATACCTGAATATGCATAATGTCACTATCTAATTTAGCTTTCAAATTTATTTCTAGGGACAAATTTAAACAATATCAAACAAATTAACAGCTTCGCTGATAATATGAATATGCAATAGCCTTACAGCCACCAGGCTCCGTGTTCAGATATGAAAACTACCTCTTAGACTTGAAACTGTACTACTTTTCACTTGAATAAATTATTAAATCCTGCATTTTCCTTATTTGGCAGAAAATACTTCAGGCCTTAGTTCGTCGGTCATATTTCAAAAAACTTGTATTTATCAGAAGATTTAATGTTGCTTCCGAATGTTCTTTGAGTGTATCGCAGCGCAAACTTAGGTTTGTTTGCAGGCAACAAATCCTTTTTGTAGGTCAAGTTAATAGATAGGCTTTGGGGATTACAATATTTATATTATCATACATATTTAAATGTTCCTATCACTATTGTTGTTTTCTCGTTTTCCATGTCTTTTCTGTGTATCAACATCATCTGTAGATGTTAAATCCTCCTTGAGCAATTTAACTACATTCCTGAGGATCATGTAATCATTTTGTAATAATTTAACCAATCATGTTTCATTTTACACCTCCCAACGGATTCCAAATTGCCATTGAAATTTACATCCTCCCACGGAGTAATGCCTTCGAAGGTGCCTCTATCTGTTGAGCTGATTTTCGTTCATATGCTCTAATCCTTCGCTTTATTGACACATTCCTGCTTAATGACTCGAGGCACCAATTGCTCACCGAAATCCCTTAATTTACCGCTTTTATGTTGTCTTATTATCGCCAAGTGCAATTAGAAACTGGGATCTCCCTAGAACCACATCAATTTGCTCGATGAGGGCACCGCTTATCATTCGGTCGGACCACTCGACCAATGTCTCCCAATGAAAGCCCCTATTTCCCACAAAGTTAAGCTTGTTTATTCAAGTGACTCTAATTGTCCCAGCCGATGCTTCGATCACGTCTAGGAACCTAATGGAAGTAATAGGTACCTTACCATCTAAATGATGGAGATTTGGAATCAGAAAGCGAACACTAATTTTAGCCGTCATCACAACTATTAAAAACACAAAGGAATCACCATTTCGATGAACTACAACTTTACTCAAGCAGCACTCACGACAATCAAGCCCAGACTCTCCAAGGTAGATACAATCGTCTTTGGGTCTACCAGAAAACAGGCTCCATGGCAAAAAAAGAAGTGTTTCGATTGGCCTTCAAAATCCAGTGGTATGTTTCTAAGTACAAAGTTTCGCTTAACAACTTCAAACGATAAAAGGAGGGGAGGGAGTAATCAAGCTCACAGGCGAAAACGCGGGGAAGGGCTGAGGAGGAGGCGGTGGGAAGCAAGGGCAGAGCACTATAGGAGCGGGCAGGGAGGGAGCACTCAGCCCCCTGCAGTCTACAGACTAGGTTGCTGATAGGCAGGAAGGATTCGCATTAACTGCTCCCTGTCACCGGGCGCAATACGGTCCGGGTAGACAATCTCGAACTCGACGATGATGTCCCCGCGTCTCGTGGGCTCCTTGGGGTAGGGCAGGCCCTGGCCCGAGATGCGCCTCGTGGTGCCCGGCTTGATGATGCAGTCCTCCACGCGCATCGGCAGAGTGCGGCCGTCGATGGTGGGCACCTGGATGTTGACGCCGCAGAGAGCGTCGCGGAGCCCGATCTTGGCGGTGTAGCGGACGTCGGCGCCGTCGCGCTTGAAGTATTTGTGCGAGCGGTCCTTGACGGTGAAGATGATATCGGCGGGGATGGTGTTGGGGCGCTCGTCGCCCTCGCGCGGGAAGGTGATCCTCGTGCCGGCCTTCCAACCCTTGCGCACCTCGATGGTGAGCACTTTCTCCTCGGGACTGCCGTCCAGCCGGCGCCGTGTGATGCGCATCTTCTTCGTCGTGCCGTACAGCACGTCCTCCAGAGACACGCTCAGGTCGTGGTGGATCGGAGGGTCCTGGGTCTTGCGAGTTCTGGGTGCGCCCCCACCAGCGTTCATGAAGAATCCCTGCAGCGAAAAGATAACCGCAAGGCGTTAAAAACTAATAAATACCAGCAATCAATTTTGGTAGCCAAAAGGTCACAGTAGATGACTACTAAAATACGCACCAAAACTACCACAAAATCGGAACGAGGCTACGAGGTGTGCAACGAAGCATGGGACCGCATGGACTGACTTCTAAAATGCCGCGAAATACCCTCTAAGACATACTGGGGGAGAGACTTCTTATTCAACTGCTAGTTGCTTTGTGAGGCCGTGCTAAAAGAGATAGCAAGTGCCCTGAGAAAACCGTTAGACGGTGATTATGCAACAAAACTGCCAAAACTAGCTGACTGAAGATCGCAAGGGCGCGACCCTTCAAAGGCAAACCCCAAAACTCTGAGTGTACACCAAGTTTATTCCACGTAACAAATATCCTGCATTCCGCACTCTCGGAAGTAAAGTGGATAATTCTAGCCAAAAAAATGCAGCACCACATTAAAAAGTCCCCAATTTTCAGTCAAGAATACCAGAGGAAAATTAACGCTCATAACGAAAATGCACTCAACCAAATTGGAGAACATTTGGGCACAGAAGTGATTGTAGCTAGTCGCATGTACATGTGCTATCAGCAACGCTTTCAATGCCGATCAACATAGTATTTCGGGGATTTTCAGCTAGTGCCTTGCGATCATTGGAGCAGGGAATGAAGAGACGCTCACGATTGAAGCTACAGCTGCGCAAGTTAAATCAGGTGACGAGAACCGGGGTTAAGGTGATTAGATAACTCTATCTAAATGCCAACTTATAATGGTCGAAGATTTGCTTTCAAGACTAATGCGCTACACATGTGAACGGCCTCTGTGTTATCGGTAAACACAAGACCAAATGGCCAATTCAGGCATACGGGATGGGTGAGTTAGGCGTTATATAATGTGACAGTACCGAAAACCCAAAGACCCGATCACTGCACTATCAAAAGTACGTGTTGGACTCAAAAGTACAAAGAAATGCACTAATTAATTTCGTATGCTTTGCGAAGTTGAGAATCCAAAACCTCAACCGAGCCCCAAAGGCGAAAAACGGTAGACGGATAAAGAGTAATATAAAGCAAGTGTTTGTACCACAAAGTGTGGTGATTAGAAACGAAGAGAATAGATTTGACCCTCGATGCAATTCGCCAAATACTTGAGAATGTATTCAGTGCGGTGGGAGTTTACATAACACACCAAAAAGCGATGTGGAATTAACTGTGAAACACGAGAACAAAGAACATTCTGGAAATCTATTCGCCAAGGAAGAAACCAGACAGAAAATTACACTAGGACAGAAACTATGAAATCATGACAATTACACACATTTGCGCCATATGAGACTGAAAATCAAAAGGTGTTAAAATCATAAAAACCATCAACTAGAAGAAAACGAGTGAACAGAAAATTTTGTATATGGGGAAAAACGGATTATCACACAGCCTTCGATACTCAACCATATATAACAGAATCTGAGCAAAGTCTAATTTGTTGGCAGAAGCAGAGTGAATCCTAAATTTTAAATGGATGCATCAAACATCAGAGGGCAATATAACTATCGAC
Organism: Anomotaenia brevis; assembly: GCA_030710315.1. Classification (NCBI taxonomy): domain Eukaryota; kingdom Metazoa; phylum Platyhelminthes; class Cestoda; order Cyclophyllidea; family Dilepididae; genus Anomotaenia; species Anomotaenia brevis. The sequence goes on from JAUOZQ010000098.1 coordinate 195,970, forward strand.
AAATCAACTTAAAATTGTCGTAGCAATACAAGCGGTCTCAAATACTCTAAAGTCATATATACAAGACAATGTCGATGCCATACCTGTCAAATTACTATACCAGTACAAAAAAAATCAAACGCAAATAGCAAGTACTTACACCTAGGGGTCCTCGGCCGAATATATCATTGTCCACATCCATATATTCTCTGCCACCACTTGTACCTCCAAAGCTCATGAATGTACTGAAAGGATCGTCTGTGCCGAAGAAAGCCCGGAAAGTTTCCCGTGGGTCGCTAGTGAAGGTAAATGTAGTGCCACCGGAACGACCACTTGGACCTCCCACACCGCCTTTAAGTCCCTCCTCACCGTACATATCATATATTTCCCTCTTTTTGGGATCGCTCAATACCTACAATATTAATGCACGCAGAGATATCATACCTCATATGCCTCAGAGACCTGTTTGAACTTCTCCTCAGCATTGGGTGACTTGTTTTTGTCCGGGTGATATTTCAAAGCCATTTTGCGATAGGCCTTCTTGATATCATCTTCGCTGGCTCCTTTTGCAAGACCGAGAACTTTATAATAATCTACACCCATCGTACCAAGAGACACAACACGACACAAACGAAGCTACTAGAACCTTCTATTGTCTTCCCCTGATTGGTTTATACACCGGTATTTTATTGGCCAGAATAAGTAGTGTTAATGTTGTGTAAGAAAACAATCTGTTATAAAAAAAATTACCATAAGTCTTTTGTTTATGATTTTCTAAAAACTATTTAAGGACGGTACTTATTTAATGCAAAAAAGCTATTTAAAAGTGTTACGATTATCATCGGAACACACGTCAATAAGTAAATGCCATGAGTCTGTACTTTGAGACAAGAGCTGATCCAAAAGTGTTTGCTTACGAAAAATTCCAAATTTTATGGCTTGAATCAATATCGTAACTGTAGTATGTCCTCTTTACGAAAGCCATCATGACATCCCCAGCATCCCTAGATCGAGAAATTTTCTTTATGGAAATGCTGCTCCCCAGAAGAATTATTCTCAAGCTAATTTAGAGTCACTTATTCAGGGTACATTAGAAGCTCGGACTAGAAAATAGGCCTTCTATCTTTCAGTATGTCTTATTGGTAAGTGAACATTGAGTTAGCATGATTACAATCTATCAATGGTCGAAATTCATTTTTCAAAAGTATCACTGAAACTGCCACCGTATTGATCAACGAAATCGTCGCTACTTTATTTAACATATCATCAAATTGACTATCCACATCAGGTCCAAATCTCATTCACGCCAAAGCACAATGGAAGCATAAATGTAAGTTGGCCCTACTAAGCCCCTTTTCTACTCATCGGTTCAGCGTCACGTAGGCTATGAGGACGGGACCGTCAAGGTACTATCAACTTCTTATGCTTCCATAGAATCTGCCCAATCCTAGTGACTGTACGCCCCATCACCAAATGTAGTCTGAGTGAAGTCCTTTGCTTCTATACCATACAAGATCGGTCGGACGAATTCTTCAAAAGTGCAGGGTCTCTAGATTTTTAAAATGGCGTTTTGTTGGATATGAGGTACTAGGCACGTCTTGTAAAGGATTTAAGCGTGGCCTACCAATCAAAATTGAATTGTTGTAGAGGAGCAAAAGAATGGTATCTCTGATCATGCATAGATGAAAAAGATAACATGAATGCTTTCATGATCTGTTTGATTTGATTTCATATAAAATCCCATAGGCCAGATTTATTCAGTGCATCATGCTTGAAAAATATTTGATTTCTGGTTTCTCGGGATCTCGTGTGGATTCGATGCAGTAGAATTAGACCGCCATTTTTACAAATCGATATAAAATTTTAATGAATATTCCAGATATCTGGCTTTTAAAATCGTGCATTTTATATATATAGTTTTTTGTTAAAGTTTATTATTAGTAATTTACCCTGGATGAACTTGCCTCTTCCGCCATGTCTTCGTTGTCGTACTCTCAACTTATGGTTAGTATTTTTGGTTTTTGTGTTTGACATGTATAACAGTACTGCTCATTAGTTATTAATAAAAAGTTTAATCTATGCGTTTGTAATAAACATTTTTAAATGATTTACCGGGTTCTATTTTCGGTTCTAGTCCAGCAAACGAAAGGTAAGTCCGAGAGATCGTGAATGTGTTCGGTAATAGTCCGAAACGCGTATAGTTAACATTACCGCAATTTGTATTATTAGCGAGTGTCTGACGCCGAATCTGAAACTCCAAACGGTGAAGGCCATTCCTCTGCTATGGAAATTGAAATCAATGAACACAAGAAGGTATGAAAATGTGTTTTCTAAGGTCCACTTTAGTCGAGAATGGACCAGGCTGATGCACTTCCGTCGAATGTGGTCCATATTAGAAGCCTCCCAACAGATGCTACGGAAACCGACATTACTTTGTTAGCCATACCCTTTGGGTTCCTTAAGACCATGGTACTGTCAAAAAGAAGCAGTCAAGCTCTTGTGGAAATGGAAAGAATAGATGATGCCATTCAGTTGGTAGCATATTATCAACAGTATCCAGCACTACTTCATGGTCGACAGTTGATAATGCAATTCTCGAAACATCCCCACTTGGAACTTAAAGCGGAAAATTCAATTGTTTCTGAGGCTGTTCGTCGGGCCAATTCCGTCGTGCAAAATGATTTATCAGGTGCGATTCAGGGTTCACCTAATACTGTTCTGCGCATTGTCATCGAGGATGTCATGGATCAGCAAATTAACCATATTATCATTTACAAAGTAATTCGTATAATTACTTCTTATCGTGCATTTTCGTGTAGATATTTCATAGATTTGGAAAAATACTCCGGGTCATAATTTTCTTGAAGAATGATACCTACCAGGGCTTTATTGAGTTTGAAAATCATCTGCAAGCGTATGTCGCCATGCTGGTAAGTTGGACACTGACACCGTCTTTTATTGTATGTTTTTTGACGCTCTTATTAATGGGTGTATTTATTCTAGCATTTAAATCGTCAAAACATTTACACCGGTTGCTGTACATTGTCGGTCGAGTTTTCCAAAAATCGCGGTCCGCTGGAAATCCGGCAGGAAAGCCAAAAGTGCCGTGATTATGTATTGAATCCCCTGACCGAAGAAGAGCTGGCAATCTTGCGTCGACTGCCTTCGGCTGGTATGTCCGCGACTATGTCTCATGGAGGCGGTGGCCACAACCAGAGCCCTGGTCATGCTTTCAGTCACAACAATGCCGTTGCTGCCGCCATGTCACAGTTTTCTGGTCCTGCAGGCGGCCCCACTGTGCTGCATCATCAGCAGGCCTCAGCGGCGATCAACCCTGCCTGGATGGCCGCTGCAGCGAACAATAACGCCTGTCGAATGAACGACTTCGCAGCGCAGTTAATGGCTCTGGCCCAACAGGCTGGATTGCAGCTGACTCCCGCTGCTGCTAATGCCACAGTCAATTTCATGTCCCTCTCGGCCCAGGTAGGCGATTTTCTCTTCCATTTTCTCCCCCCCCTCTAGCTCCTATTTATTAACGTGCGTTGTACCCCTTTAGCAAGGCGGAGTTCCATTCCCAAATTCGGCTAATGGCGCGGCACTCAACACCAACCTTGCTTCTCTGCTTGCCTTTTCTGCTGCAGCAAGTAATGCTGGTGTCAATCCAGGTTCGTCCGGTAACGGCCGTGGGGGTAATAATGGGAATAGTCAGTACTCCAATGTTGGGTCAGTGCCTCAAAACGTCGGTGCTATGCAGAAGTTAAGCGCCCAGGCTGTTGCTGCAGCCGCACACTCTGCTCTTCGGTTGCCGATGAATAACAACGGAAGTACCGTTCTCATCGTCTCTAATCTCAATGAGGAGGTACGCCTGCTCGTAACGTTTTTCCCTTTTCCTCCTTTGACTGTCTTGAGTGCAACCCTTCTTGTGAGATTCAGTCTCGGCTTGTCTGAGTCTGTGTTGTTGACTGTCTGTTTACTTGTGTTTGTTTTAACGGGTTCTTTGCTTTTCCCTCAAGACTTACGTCTATTTTTTGCTTCTTTCTTTCCTCCTCATATATACTTGAATCTCAATCGCCAACTGCCCTACGCCTTCTTCGTCGCGTGTGTGGATCCTGTGTCTTGAATCTGTCTCTTCTTACTACTACTACCTACTACTATCCTTGTCATTTATAACAACCTCAAAACCTTATCCACACTATTGAATCTTAATTCAGCGAGTGTATCCGGATGCATTGTTTACCTTGTTTGGTAAGCCCCTGTTTGCTCACTTTACGCTTCATTTACTGCTGTCTTCCTTTCCTTCGTTACTAATATTATCGTCATCGTCATGGTCCTCTCTGAATTTCAAGCTTAGGTTAGCTTTAATACGTCCTATCTGACTTTTTTCTTCGCCGTAAGATCCGGTTTCACTCGAGCCTGTTTTCCCGCACCGATCGAACAATCGGACTAGATTTCGTTCATATGGTCTTTAAAATAGCTGTTCATTTGTTATTGCGTTCTGCTTTGCTCGATGCTTTTGTAGAATCTAATGGCTTTGTTCTTTTCCATCTCCACCACAGGCGTTTACGGAGACGTATTGCGTGTAAAAATTATGTTCAACAAGAAGGATACGGCTCTCATCCAATTCACCGACGCCCAACAGGCCTTGTTAGGTGAGTATTGCTGTTTACCGAGTGTTAACACAAGGCCAAAGTAGCTAATCGGTAAGCCTTTGTTTTTTTTACAGCCATGCAGTATCTGAACCAAAAGATCCTTTGGGGACAACCTATGAAGATAGCGGTCTCTAGGCACAATTATGTGCAGCTGCCAAAGGAAGACAAGGACAATCATTTGACGAAGGACTACTCTAACAATGTCCTACATCGTTTCAGAAAGCCGAACTCCAAGAACTATCAAAATATCTATCCTCCGAGCCACGTGCTCCATCTTAGCAATATTCCTCCCAGCGTCTCGGAAGAGAATGTGCGAAGTCTCTTTAGCTCCAAGGGCTTCAATGTTGTTGGTTTCCGTTTCATGCAGTACGTTGCTCGTCTTTTAATGAGTCAAATTAACTACTTTTGGGGCCAGAATTCAGTAGCTGTGTCGTCTTTAGGTTCCACCAAAAACAGCCAGAACACGTGTAAGTTAGTATGTCTGTCCAAAGTAACCCGCTGCCTGGTGTTTGAGTTGCGTAGCTTTCTGACCTAACTAAACAACAGCTTGTCCAACCACTCTTTGGTTCCCTGAAACTCGAGTTCAAATGACGCATTTTTGTGTTTGCTTTTCAGAAAGGACAACAAGATGGCTCTTGTTCAATTGGAAAGTATTGAAAGTGCGATGGAAGCTTTGATTGTAAGTCAACTTCTGCTAGGGATTAACTCCCCAATCCTTGATTTCTGTGTGATCTAACTGGTGCTCTTCGTTGTTGTAGGCGCTGCATAACACCCAGCTGAGTGAAAACTCGCACCTGCGCATAAGCTTCAGCAAGTCGGCGATATAGTGAAGGCATGATCTCACTCGCGTTTCTCGCTGTTTCGTCGAATTGCGAGCTCGTCGCCCCAACTTCCCCGACATTTTCCTTTCGTGTTTGAATATTGAGGATTTTCATTAATAATAAAAAAAAATCACCAGTATTTTAAACTCGCTCTCTATCCCATCTATAATTGTTTTGTGCATTTATGCAAGCTAGTAGTGAGAACCAGTATTGTCATTCGGGGTTAAGATCGTGTTTAACTTTGTACTGAATTGTCAGCCTTACACTAGGCTCAGATGTTATGTGAGTCGTTTCCACTCTTAAGCCCATCACTGTTGTTTTATACGGACCTCCACGTTTTGCCTACGTTACACGGAAAATAATTTCAGTGCGTCATGTGTGAGAATATTCGTGTTGTCAACTAGGCACCACAACGACTGAGATTGTCACAGGATAGCAGTTGTATGAGAATATAGCTCAAATCTAATTCAGGGCTATTGCAAAATGGTATTGTGTACTTGAAAACGTGGTTTGGCAGCAAGATGTATCTCTTGCTTAATCCATCTGGTATTGCGCTGGATTAGAAAGGAAATTCATTTGTGGAAAGTGTGCTACCTTGGGAAGACCAAAAATGAATATACGTAAGTCTCTTCGTTGGCCTGTTCAATAAGAGATAAGCCACTTTCTAGTCTCGTCATTAGAGTAGTGTTTTTACCAGCTTTTAGCACGAAATTAAAACCACAATCAAATCAAATCGATTGGTTTTTTTTTCTGGACTCTAACAAAACATGGAAGAAGTGAACCTCAAATGGGCGAGTGTATCTACTGGTTGGGAGGAACAAGGCTACTGGGTACACCGCTGTATCTATTCACACAAAAGAACAAGTTTCGATTACCGTAACACTATCCTCGCCATAGCTGCTTAGAATACCAAATTATCCAACTACCAACCCCTAATATTTACATTTGACGCTACCTGCGTGTTTGTGACTCAAGTCCTAAAATCACTCATAGTCTTACTGCCATTGTGCCGAAATTAGCAAAGTCAATGCCTTCGATTGTGTGCGTTAATATTATGCGCAATTATTTACAAAAGATTGAAAAATAACTCATTTTTACGCTAATTAGGCGCCTGGGCTTGCAGAGTTTAACTTGAAGGAGTCATCAAAAATTTTGTTCGATTATCTACAGGTATTGAAACAAGTTGAGACATTCTTGTCTGTAATGAAGCATTTCATCACCCGTCCTCAGTTGTATGAAAAATCATCACACTCCACCCTTAGCTGCGTTTATTCAAGCCCAGCAAATAGTTTCACCTCAATGAAAGTGCTTGCGACGATTTTGATACCAAAACTATGCTTTTATATTTAAAATGGTCCGAAAATTAAAACACACATGATTGATGTATACTTGTCACTTGCCATAATATAATCATTTATATCGATTGATTTATTGATTTACAGCCATGTTGGAGAAGGCTGCCTAGAAAGTCCATTTGTGGGTTTTGCCTCGAGAAGACTAATCGTTATAAATGAAAAAAGAAGAGGCATTTACCATTAATTCAGCTACGCAAGGAATAAAACAAAGATAGGGGAAATAGTCTTTCTGTTTCAGCAAAATCCGTCTTTTTAAAGCATTTATAAGGCAGGGCATCGATCTGCCAAAGTATTAGTCAAGGCTTTTTCGTTTGAACGAGGAGTGCAAAGCCTCATAGAGCTTCTCGGCCTTCACGCTCCCGATACCTGGGCAGCTTTCCAAAGTCGGGCGGTCCGCTTTCACGATATTCGCAATCGTCTGAAGATTATCAAGAGATCAGTCATACCTTTACTGTCTTAGGGCAATATCTGCGTTCATCTCATTTCTATTGAAACCCAAGACTGGTTTGAACCAAAGTATTATCATGACCTTATTTTTGGATAACAAAGTTTTTATCGCTATTCGAGGCAAAACATGATATTTCTTGTGGCTAAAATGAGAAAGATGCCTCTCCATCGACTTATCAACGCCGTTTATCTCATCGGATGGGTTTTGAGACCTGTCGTGACCCAAGTTAGTTGGCAGATATGGGCATGGGGACGCCTGAGAAACCCAAGAGGGTGAATGGGCGTCGTAAAACACCTGTTCGAATAGGCACAGTAACCGCAAGATTAGGGGGTAAAAATGGAGTTAGAATGCCGTAAAAACACCAAAGATGGCAAAATACAATGTGCACACCACGATTATGGTTGGTTGCACCTAAGTGAGCCACTTTAGAGCTTGGTTCTGGAAAAAAACGACCAATAAGTTTAATAACAGCTGAACTACGAGGAAAAACAGGAAGCATCGATTATGCATTTACCATACTCACATGCTCTACTGCAGTGTATTAGACTGATTAAAGTAGTGGCCGTGGCAATAACTTTGCGATCAGACACTGGATGAACGTCCTGCCTATAAGTAGGCTATCACTGCCTTACGACGACGAGCAAGTTCCCTTGATGTTTTTTCGGATGGGCTACAAATAGGTGACACCCGAAGTGGGAGGGAAACCCTCCACCGCGATCTGGAGGGATCGCCCAACACCTTCCGATGAAACCTCTCACAAGACGGACCCCTAAGCAGCTTTCCCGCAGCCAAATCGCACGAGCGTTTCCAGCAGCAGTTCAAGCTACCTGGCCAAGTTCCTCAACCCAAAGAAAATGAAGATTCCACATCTCCTGACCCGTTCCTCAATTCAACACGACTCAACTCGCACTAGCAGCTCATCGCTTTTTCCCACCTACAATATTCAACCACCTTCACCCCCAAGCTGCGTTGGAGTAATGGCACTGTCCACTGCACATCCCTGAATTTCCTTGATGGAATACTCACTGCTTCTCTGATGGTTCAAGGTTAAGAAACGGGTACAATCCCAATTAGACTGCCTTCTAATCGCCAAATGCCATACTCAACGGCATCTATACCGGATCGACGGCCACCAGTCTCCTCAACTGTCACACAGGTTTCCAATAAACATTCTGGTGCGCACGTCTTCTCTTTTCCTCTTCTATTAATGGGGTAGTAAGTCCATCTTGCAGAGAACCCAATTGTAGCCTATCCGATGCAGGTCTTTTCTATCTGGAACCTGCAACAGTCTTTGAAGTTGAACATTTTGATAGAAAATGCATTTTTCATCACTATGCACACCTAAAACAGTTGGCGAGAATGGGGGAGGGGAGAACAGACGACAACTCCAAATTTCAGATTGTCTCCAGACAATGCATGAATTGGCACCTATTTTCTAAGTTGAGGACCTTTTCCAAGTTTTTGAAGATGACAACGATGAACAGTTGTATGGTTTGAACCAGGCTTAATTACCAATTCAAACTCAAATCAAAAAGCAGGATTTTCTTCAAGGGATGCTTTTTCAAGAGGCTGCTTATCAACAAACTTAACTGGACGTCGACCGGTTCGGTCTTCATCTTTGTAGAGTGCGAGATTTCCGATTCTGAATTTCGTAAGCCGTGGATTTGAAATTTCTCTTACGCACTCCTCTCCGTAAACTCAGCTTCTGAGTTTCCTTCCTTGAACTCATAAAACATTATGCTCTTGAAATGATTAATGGGTTTTAATTGAGTACGTTTTTATTTTATTGCTTAGTAAGATAATACTTGATCTGTTTAAATGCACTGGAACACAAAAATCCTGTTAAGCTTTAGTAGACATTATAAAGTACTCTTTAAAATTCATCATTAAATTAAATCTACAGTGGGCGTAATCACTCCTCAGATGGCCGATATGCTGAACTAAACCGAAGTCGGTTTAAACATTTCATTAATAAAATTGGCCGAGCTGTGGTATTAAAGTACATTGCTAAGTCAATATTCAGAGCCAAATCCACACAGCTTAACGTTTATCAGAGTGCGGAGTGAACGAACAATGCTCTGATGACAGTGATATAGTCGAATACACTTGAATAGGTGACAATGTTATAGATCTATATTTGCCTAGGGACTTGGGTAAAACGGGTAGTTGTTTCATGCTGGCTTCTAAGAAGGCTGGCGGTCGTACAAAACCAAAACTAAACGCTTTTCTTGTACTTTTTTGAATGTCGTCAACGTACCCGCAATGGATGGATTTAAAAAATACAAGTGCAAACAGGAAGTGGAAGTGTCGAATTGCAGTGCAAAATGCACCTCGAGTAGCTTCTAAGACTGCATTACAAGGGTGAACTTAATTTGATAAAGTCGAAATTTACCCGAGATTTTCCCCAACAACCCAATAAAATCTAGCGTTCTATTAGCATGCTAATGGGAAATATTTACAACAGCTATGGCAGGCAATTCCTGGTATTTATGTAGGGAATATCCAAACAAAAATTTCAGAGATAGAAAAAGTTGACTTGAGTCCACTTTGCGGTCATTAGAATACAAACGCAATACTGAGATGAAATGGAGCCTACTGAGTCTCATTCGTGGGAAATAGCTACGGAAGTAGCGGAAAACCTTACAGCAGCCCCAATAGGCAGTATTTCTCAGCTCATCGACTCACAGAGTGTAAAAACCGCGCCTTGAATAAACTATTTAATAGACAAGGCCGTCGAAGACACGATGCTGGGAAATTTTTACAGCATCAGGATAGAGCTTGGTATTAAAATGCACATATTTCATTCTTAAAACTCGTAGGTAATGAACCGTTCCAAGAACGTGTTTATGCAGCACCCTTAGAATCGCACACAGGTATCCGGAGCAATCAACTAGACCCTCATTGCTTTGGTGAAACTTCTTGGGTAGGATTTGTGCGAAAACCCGGTCGAAAATCGTGGTTTTTTAAGTCACGACCTCGGACTAAATAAATGGTCACCGCACATCCAACAATGTTGTTGGAGCTTCTATAGAAGCAAGTTCCATTACACACACTGATGATTCACATTCTCTTCAACAGTAAGCTAATTTAGAAGCATCCTGCTTCCATTATACGCGTGTCAAATCACCACCTCCATTTAGCGTTATGGGAGTCGATCAATGAATGCGAAGGAGCCATGAAAGGTAGGAAAGTTGACCAGTTAGTCCACTTGTAAATTTCACAAACCATCTTCTGCAACCATAGCACATGCCAAGTAAATTGTGTGATTTATCTAGCACGGAGAGACAAATGAGGGAGGAGAGTGGGAATTACTGCAAAAGCGTAAGCTAAGGTTGGTCATGAGAGACTGCAGCCAGGGTGTCTTTGCAATCGACTAATTTGGATGATAAATAGCTTAGCCATCGAGAGGTATGTTTTGAGAACATTTCATCTTCACCGAATTGTGATATATATGTGGAAATTGACCACTCTTAATAGACAAAAAATTGATGTTTAATAAGTTACAAGTTAGACCTACACCGAAGGACAACCAGAGCAGAGGCTCATCTTATTAAATTAAGGGTTATCAGCTGGATACTGATCCCGTTCTGATGCAGCGACAAACCGTTATTAGTAGACGAACAATGAACACTGTGGGTTTCTACCAATCCTTGGATAAATACCCTCAGAGGATCGGTATAACTCCAGTTGAACTGCAATAAAACGACTTCACATTCTAACTGGACATTCCCCACTGCAATTGGTGAGGCATTAAGAGAGACGGAAATTAAGGGGATGGGGGGCAGGCTAGACATACCGAATATGATGTGTCTAGCATTCTAATTGTTAGGTTCAAATATGAACCAGAATAGTCACCTATTAATTAACCTGCTATGGGCTTGTTCTTTATTTAAGCCACTCCTAAGCTGAGTATTTGATTGATGTAGAAGAAACTGCACTATGACCCAAGGAATGCACACAGCACACCTTTTTGGTCAGGTTTCTATTTGGCGCCCTAGGAACTGACTACTTTTTTAAAACATGTTGTTCCCTTATAAGCTTTACATTAGTTTGCTAAGATCCCTCAACATCCCTACTACGTCAAGAACGCCACAAAATAGCAGGATTGTGCTTCTGTGTCTACTTGTCAAATAATGAATCAGCTTTACCCTTTTCAAAGTGCTTCAGCAGGAAACGGGTTTGAATCAAAGATTTTTGCAAATTCCTTCGGTATAGCGATAGGCTTATGTTCGCTTTTTCATAATCCAGTTACTATGTTAGAAGAAAACATTGAAGATGGCACTGGTAACACATTAAGAGACAGAAATGAAAGAGATAGGGACAGTCTAGACACACAGACTTTGATATATCTGCCTTTTAATTGTTAGGCTCAAAGGTGAATCATAATAGTTATTGAGTTCCTTGGCTGCCATCAGCAATTAATCGACACTGGGGGTTGGTTCGCCACAGCGCTCCTTTGAAAGCACCTTTTTCTAGACGGGATTTGTACTATGACACAAGGAAGGCAGACACCACATAGTTGTCTGGTCATCTTTCTATTCGGTGGGACCCTAAAACTGGAATATCTTTTTAATCAATTTTGCACCCTTACAGTCTTTACAACCGTTTATTGAGATCTCTTAGTAGGTCTACTACGTCTAGAACTCAACAGAGCAGCAGGGTTATGCTACCATATCTGAGATAACTAATGGAAGACAATCGTTTTGTCAGATTTTGATGCATATTTGCTGGAGAGGTGGTATGTCAAAAAATGAATCAGCTGTCCCTCCATTAAAAGTGCGCCTGCAGTGAAAAGGGACATAACTCCAAAGATGTTAACAAATTCCTTCATTAAAGCAATGGACTACAGACATCTGGAGTTCTATTTTAGGCAATTTGTAGAATCAAGTTGCTGAATTACTAGAAGAACTTTAACTCGTTTTAATTTATTTTGAGAATTAAAAATGCTAATTTACATTTGAAAATTTTATAACTTTTATCAAAATCCCCAATATGACAGGACAGGCAAAGAAATTGCAATAGTGGGATGCAACCACCTCTCAATTGGTCCAGCTAGTCAAACTTGGAAAAAATTCTTGTTCTCCTACCAAAAAAAACCTGAGTCGTTTTAGCTGCTTGACTATTTAACGAAAACACTACTTTACCGTCTGCACTCGTCAAATATTAATTAACTTCCTATGGATACTGCGCACTTTTGAATGACATCGTACGGGGATTGAGCAACATAGTGGAAACATCACGGAAAATCACCAAAATATATCGTTTGATATGGCGTAGGTCCACCTCTTACGGCAATTACAGCCCCAATTTTCCGAGGCATTGGTTCGTAAAAATTGTGAATTGTTGGTTTCAAAGGAATTTTTGCCCATTCTTAAGTTAAAACACTCTCACCCAGTTCTTGTAAAGACGATGGCGGTGGCGGCTGAATGAGATTGAGGTCTGTGGGGGGGATTGTGGTGGTCAGAGAAGATGCTCAACTTCATTAGAATGTTTCTCGTGCCATTAACAATTCCACCCGTATGGATTGGTGTATTATCATCTTCGAAGATGGCGGCGTCCCCCCCGGAAACAGTTCTTGAACCATAGGATGAACTCGGTTGCCCAAAATTCCTTAATAGTCACGGCTGCTAATTCTACCATGAAGGGAAGTTATAGGCACGGAAAAAAACATTTTACGCCCAAACATACTTTGTACTGCGATTTAAGGTGCACATGTATCCCGCAGTTGTTCTGCCATGTCCTTACCATGTCTCCTGGGGAGTGACCCATCCCCTTGATACAGGGAGTGCGCACTAGTCCCCACTATCGGATAAATCTCACGCACCCCAACAACTAATTTCCCCCAATGGGTACCGAGGTGTCCGGTTTGTAAAGCAGTGCGGTGTACGTGCTTTGGCTGTCCGCTGAGCCTACAAAATTACCAACTCGGAAGGGCATAGTGAACCATTCATTGGTATTACCTAGTATACTTCCTTTAATAAACTTTCGGAGTTACGAAACATTTCCGCTATGTTACGTTTTGGGGGTCGAAGTAGCCGCCTCGATACCACCTAAGATTTAATTTACGCATTCGTTTAGATAGGAGAGCCAGATTATAACAAGGGTTAAGTTACCAACCTAGTGAATCACCATCTCTATCACCTTAAGGCATTAAAATTGGGCACATCTCATCGAGCACACAGAGGCTGAGAAGCACACTTAGTCAACACTATATCTGAACCCCCACACAGATCAACCATTCCGAAGTAAGGGCAGAAGAAGTCGAGTGGGGGGAACTCACGCCGAAGCGGCCGAGGAGGGCGACGGCGTCGGAGCGCGAGACGACGCGTAGGGAGGTGAGGAGGTCGGTGGCGAGAGTCAGGTGGTCCTTCTGCGCCGACGCCGTCGCCGCCTCCGGCTGCAACTCCTCCGGCGGCTTGTTCACCGAGTTCTTGAAGGTCTCCATGTAGCGCGCCGCCTCCAGAAAGCTGCACAGGGTGTCAATAACAACGGTTACCAGAAGGTTTCGCACTCGAAAACCGTGTCCACCTTCCTGGGAGTTCATTTTAATGACAGCTAGGATGAGTACTGATGTGGTGCACCTATCAGGTCGTCCCATAAGTTCTGTCCGAGTTTTACCTTTTTACAGTATTTCAAAATTTCTGAACTTTTTTTTCCTTTGGAATGCATTGAAACTGTTCAAATTTATATACAGAACAATTCAAATTGAATTTGCTTGATTAAAACACTACTGATGCATAAGTACCAAGGAATCACATGGGGAACATAATGTTTTACAAGCTCGAGGAAGGAAGGAAACTCAGTAGGCGACAAAGAGGATGCTAAAGACATTCACCCAGTTTATATAGAGGTGGAATGCGCGAACGAAAGAACTCGCGGAAGATGATTTGCCAAATTCGAAGTGGAGATTTCACCCTCCGCAAAGATGAGGATCGAACCGTATGACGTCCAGTTGAAGAAGCTTATTGTGGTTTATCGGTTGAGTTGGAATTGGCAATTAAGCTTCGTTCAAACCATACAACTGTTCACCATTTTCAAACCTTGGAAAAGGTCTTCTACTCGGCAAATTGGTGCTAATTCATGCAGTGTCTGGGAACAATCTCAAATCTGTGGTTGCAATCGGCTATCTCTTCCTCCATTCTCGCCAATTTGTTTCACCATGTTCGGAGGATAGACTTGTGAATGGCGACGCGAAATGGATCTTATATAGAAGTGTTAAGCGTCGTCACAGACAGTGGTGCAGGGTAGCAAAGGGTAAAGGCCCAGCCACAGCCGCCGAAAAGGGAATTTAGTGGGAAAAAGGTTCTTCATCTGTCAATCTAGTAGGGTCGCCAAGGAATAGTCCACTTTGAATTGTTACCACCTAATAGAGCAACAATTAGTGTTCAAAAGTAATATCGACAATTAAAGCGGGGTTTGAAGCCAGCTTCGGGGAGCAAAAAAGACCTACTCTAGTGAATCGAAAAGGGATGAAGTTTCATCAGGAGGACACGGCCTCACAAAAGATGGAAGAACTTGGTTGGGAGAAAATCCCCTATTTGCTTCATTTGAAGAAGAAAAAAGATCTTCTCTAGTGAATGGAAAAGGATTGACATTTCATTAAGACAATGTGCGATCCCATACAGCAAGAATCACGTCACAGAATAAACACAGTAGAATTTGGTTTAAGAAAGTTCCTCATCGATTCTATACTCTCGAGGTTGCTACTTCTGACTAGCGCCATTTTCTTTGAAAAAAACCAAAATAGTTTTGGCATAATGAAAGGGCTAATACGCTGGTTAATAGATGGAAGTCATAGATAATGAGGGAAAGTACATCGTTGACTAAATCTTTGACTCAATATAACAGTCATTTTTTTCATTTATTACAAATTCGGACAGAACTCATGGGATGACCCGATACTTACACAGGGTGTTCGGAATATTTTTTTAAGAATAACACTTGTTTTTGACCGGATTTATTACAATAATTCTCCGTTTATTGAGGTGATTAGTTTCCGAAACTGAGAAGTAAGGACACTGTTTTTACGCTCTACTCAATGTGCACTTGAACTTTAAAATCCCTGCCTGCTGCACTGTTAATAACCCACTTGCTTTACAGAACCGTTCACAGTTCCTAAATAACGACGAAAAATGTAACGAAATAAAATCCTCGAATTCCCAAACCGTAATAGTTGAACTGCGAAATAGCGAGGGATTACTGCAATAGTGTCCAAGCACACCAGGAACACTTTCAGCCACTTCGGTTGTGACAAGGAGAATGGATCCGGGATGGAATCGCGCAAGAGGACAGCTTGTCAAAATGAGGAGGACATTATGGTAGCTGCTGAATGCTCCCACTTGAAAAGGCTGACACCTAACAAGGAAGTTGAAGGGTGGCTCTTCTTCAAAGAGTGACAAACCAAAAATCCTCTTCACGTTTTGCAATGTTAAGTTCATGATAAGCAGACATTCCAAACCATGTTCACCCACAGGGAAGAAGCATAGGCACAGTTTAGCTCGGAGTGAGAAATAAGGCAGCTTTTCTGAACCACTGCTCTTAACTGCCACCTAAGCCTTGCACAATTCACAAGTGCCCCGATTACAGAAGAAAGCTCTCTTAATTTGCTGATACATAACCCAAATCCCAAACATGTAGTAATCAACTGAATGTTTCAGTTGTAAATTCGTGGCCATTCCCAGCCTCATTCTCTAAATTACCAACACTTCCTTCCGAGGTTTGCCGAGAATTAATTGGTACTTTTGAACTAATTTATCATAAGTACACTCCTCCAGGCCTGAAACAGTCGATCACCCTTGTAGTAGCCCGGCGCAACAGATCGCCCAGGTTGCATGGTGTGAGAGCCCATCTGAATGCTGACCCCGTTCCCAAGCTGCGCCTGATAGCCATTAATCAGCGCGCTTTGGGAACCAGGGGGTTCGTTCCTCCCTATAGTCCTTCCCAGTTTATAGACAAGACTATTTACGCTGTGCTGCAAATCAACAGTTGTCGAATGACATTCATCCGGGCTCCTGGAGAATACGCATATCGCTTAATTAATTCCAACCCCTTTGGAGCCTTGCCTTTGTCCAGAGTTAGTGCCTTTCTACCCCGTGTTCTGGGCTTCGGTAAAGACATTGTTTGTGACCTACCTCCAAGCCAGCAGAACCGTCACGTTTTGCGTTAGCCCGAACTTGTTCAACTCCTTCAGTGGATGATGGGCATCTTCCTACAAGCAGATTATAGAAAATAAATGAATAAATCGTAAATGTAAATTTATCCAACAATTGGAAAGCATTTCACTTCGATTTGAGGCAAGTAACGAATGGGAGATGAAGTACTGGCATATTCAAATACGACGGTGGGTCAAAAAGTTTTTGGAATTGGTTAAGACCAAAAAATCATCAGGTTTAACCCCTTCATTGGGTGTGCACTCTTGCCTTTAGTTGCCTTCAATTAGTTCCATGCCTCAAGCCTCCGTATTGCCGAGACCCTCTAAAAGAGAACCCACTTTTAGACGGCCACAAAGAGATAAAATCGAACACCATTTTTTGGTGAAACTTGAATGGAAAAGGGGAACATGGCAAAAGTTTATGGACTCATGCAATAAAAGAACAAACGTGGAAGACGACCCTTTCTCGGGCAGACCAGGAACCCCAGAATGATGGAAACACCGAGGCTGGTCGATATTAAATTAAGTCAGTTAGATAGCTACGTCCATAAAAATTTCCTAAGGGTCCGCGAAGTCAATTCTCCATGCACGTAATTTTAGACTGAACGATTTTTCAGCACGAGGGTTCCCAAAAGCGTTGAGGATTGATTGGCATTGAAGGTGAAGATGGGATTAAACATTATAATATGGAGTCCAAAGTCAGCAGTCAAGCCACTGGCTCCCCCATGTGCATCTTCAGGACCCATCAAGACGAAATTACAAAGGTCGGCTAAAAAAGCGACGTCCATGGTTATCTGAGATTATTCTTAGAGTGTGATTCTGATAGACCTCTTTCACAAGGAGTTTGCTACGCTGGAGTTATAAGGAAGCTAAGTGTCGTGTTTACTCACGACGACAATGCACTAAGGCGTTCTTCGAGGGCTACGCAAGACGTCATTCGTGAGTCTCGATGACAAGTGTTTCCTCATCCGAGGGTTTACGTCGGATCTAAAGAACCCTTCGATTCAGAAAATGGCGGCCTCACCGTGCCCCTATTCGCATCACCAGCTGCTCAGCGTGAGGTCAACCAACCAGACGCGACAAACTAGACACTCGACAGCTTCCCACCCACACAGCCCGGGCGCGCACGTCTCCTCTTCTCCCTCCGGTAGTGGGACCCACCTTATACGCGGCTGTTAGTCCATCTTGGAGGGAATATAAGTGTAGCTCCATCAAACTTCTTGTTTTTGCCAAAACTTAAAGAAGTCTTCGTAGTAACTCATTTCAGTGATTTAGAAAAAGCCAAACACCGTTTCAATAATTGACTCCAAAAATATTCCCCAGATTTCGTCATAGATGGTTGTCTTCGAACCTAGAAACACTGACTTGGAAAGTTCACTAATCTGAATAGTTAGTATGTTGAGAAATATATACTGGGGCTCTCAAACTAAAGCAACTTCGTGGAAAACAGTATATTTAAGCCCTCTCCCCCCCCCCTTAGTTGCCACATTCACCGTCGCCTCCCACATATTCAAAGTCCTCGAGTCTCCAATGCGCGAACTTGATTGGAATGATTTACGAGGAGACAGTCTGAATTGTCTAGCTAGACTTTACTTCATAAAAATTTTGCAATTTTAATCAAATTCGCTCAAACTGCGGTTAGAATTAACTAGAGAGTGTTCTAAGTCTTTTTGAATAATAATGCATGCACATTTGTTACAGACGTCTCTAAGGTATTCACACACTCAAAGCGCTATCTTTACTAGTTTAAAGCCTTTTTCATGCATATAGGAGATGACAACGAGAAATGCCGATCACTGGAACCCCTCACCTGAAGAGCCATAGAAGAGGAGAATTTGTAGCATCATTATTATCGAAATAGGAAGACTCCCTCGACATAGTGATGAATTTGAGAATTGCAATGGAGGCTATTGCTAGGAGAAAGCAACATAGCAACAGTAGACCCGATCGCAATCGCACACCAACAGATTTTCTGCGCAGTAGATGGCAACTTCCCTACCACAGCTCAGGAAGTTGAAAATGGTTGTAGGCCGCTAATTTCTACCACCAAACATAACTCCCCGACGGACTATTACGTATGTGGCATCGTCGTCGAGAGAGGCAATAACGGTCGCCGTGCTGCCGGTAACACAGAAAATCGACGTCAGAATTAAAGCACTTTCTCAGGAGACCCTTTCTTTTAGGGAAGGCGCTGAACCGGCCCGCTCTGGCCTCAATACGGGCCTATATTAAGGCTTTAATAGATCCCAATGGGAGAGACTATTTTGAGAGAAACTCGGAGAATATTCAACGCGCTTTTTTGCCTAATGAATGTCTTTGAAATCTAACAAACTGTGAGTTACCATCCACTCTTTCCTTCCTCTTAATGATAGTAAAAAAGAATGCATCTCCAAAACCTCTTGTTTCATTTAGATTTTAAATCGTTCTAAATCCCACCTTGTTGTACAAGGCCCTACTTATGTCCTGTAATAAATGCCCAATGAATGTTCGCCCCTATTTCTTGTTCGCGGTTGTTGTTTGCGGATTTGGGAAGGAACAGATTTTGGACAGCGCAAAAATGCATAACCCACACAAGCATAAAAAGTCCGGCCAATCAAAACACGACCACCATCACTGGGATTGACGACGTCTTTACCCACCTTTGGTATGAAGGAGGGCAATCAGAGGAGGATGAAGCTAAATAAAGTAGCACTCTCCTCTGCTCAAGAAAATTGCCAACTCGGAAGTGCGCATAGAACCACTGCCACGTGGTACATAAGTACTCGTTGGTGAATGGTGTGTCTGTGTGAATGAAATCACTACAGGGAGGCCAATAAACTCTGACACACAGAGTATAGGACTCCTGGTGGGGAATTTCAGTGAGGCTTTCAGAACTACCCGCTGTGATGTGGATAAAAACGGGAAATATTTTAGGTCATCCAATAAGTTCTGTCGGAATTTTGAATAATTGTTACATTTCATTAAAGATTCAATCAACAATGCACTTTCCTTGATTAACTATGACTCCTTGCCACCTATTGACAAGTTTAATTAACACTTACATTATTTTACAAATCCCTTGGTTTTGATTCGAAGAACTCACAAATGCTTGAACCAACCTCTTCCTATGGCACTGCAAAAGCAGTATCTTCCAAATGATTTAAGTGAGCAACGAGACAAATGGTGGTTGTCTAAAGGAGGAGCAAGGTAGTCGGGAGAATAAGGTGGTAGATGAGGAAATCTCTCACAACCAAGCTCTCCCACCTTTTGTGACGTTAGTGATGCTGTGAGGGGGAACATGCATTGCCCCGATGGTATATCTCTTTTCGATTCACTAGAGCAAGCCTTTTTTCCACCTCAAACCTTACTTCAGCAGATTTTCAAATTATTACACGGAATAGTCCCTAATTCTATTAAGCATTGCATTTAAGAACTCAATAATGTTGCTACTTCTGTTCATGAAATACAGGACACTCCTCGGAGTTGACTGTCTACTACTAATTTAGCACATTTCTGCGACTTGAGGGGCGCACGCCTCCGCCGGGGCTAAGGAGAATTGACTAGCTTCTTCCCCACCAAATATTTACCTTTGCAGTCTCGTAACTACCAACACACCAGAACTGTGGGAGACCCCGCAATAACTCTACAAATCATGTGAAACTGTTTTTTCTACACCTTTATTCATTGTTTCAAAGAGCCCTGCCAAGTCCTTCCCATCTTGTCAAAGTGCACATAAATTAAATCCACCAACCTTAATTGCCAAATTCTGGTTACACAAAGCACTTTGGAGGTGATTCAAGCACTGCCGGCACACTCACCACATCGATGAGAATGATGAGAACGATGAGCTGGTAGATGGAGGTGAGTTTCTGCAGACGCTCGAAGATGTACTCCGGATTGAGGTTGTGATAGCGCAGGCTGAAAAAGGGAGCGAGACATTCACCCAAGTTTGATGCTGCTTCAGGTATGCACGCACACAAAAAACGCAGGTTTGTTCACCTGAGGAAGAAGGCGCATTGGCTGGGTCCGAAGACGTAGTCGGGCTCGATTTCCGCAAACTCCCAAACGACGTGGCGAATCAGCTCGAGAAGCGGGTTCCCTCTCTGAAAGAAGGGAGGTGCGTTAAGTCATCAGCAAAAACCTTGAAAGACCATCTTATAGGGACTAGAGTAGAAGTGCCATGTTTAAGAGTGGGAGGAGTGCAGATATCGATCGATTAGGCGGTGAGTACAGTGGTTCAATTTTTCCCCACCGAGGGGCTGCACTTTTGTGGAAAGCCTTTATCATTTCATTAAACGAAAAACCAAGAAACAAAAACTGACACTCAGTGCGAATCTTTGCATGTGTTCCCATCAGTTATAGAGCTTACCGAAAGGATCCGCGCAAGGACATTACCAACTCTTCAGACAAAAAAGTGACCAGTTGGCAGACTGCCGTTCCTTACTGCTAAAATTCCTTAGCGTGTCTGACTAAGCAGGAGAATTTTGATGAATGTGCTTTTGCTCACCTGTCGCGAGCTAACCAGGAGCTTCTTGCCATCCGCCGAAGGCCTAAAATTGACATGGAAAAATATGAGATTTTTAATGGCTTTCCAAATTAAATTAAGCATGAAGGATTATGAGCCTCGAACCGCCTCAAATGAAAGTAAGCTGTGCTTACTAACGAAGCCATTTGCACACAACTTGAAATGAAATCTGTTTCTCTCGTGAAGCGTTCTGAGTGACATGAAGCTAGAATCTTTCTTAGATGAATCATCTCTCTAGTTTGACTCGTTACCAAGCATACACCAAAATCTGGCACCACGACTGTTCTTAATGTGGTATTAAAACGCCTTTACTAGGACGCATTAAGGGTGGATTAGACCCACCAAGGTTACTCTTAGATCTTTTGTGACAGGATTCTTGCTGTGCGGAAAGTCGTGCGCAGTTCTGATGAAACGTCACCCCTTTTCCGTTCAGTAGAGCTGTTTTTTTCCTCCTCAAAGCTTGGTTCAAAAGCTGCCCTAATTGCTGACAGTAGACTTGAGCATTGATTATCGCATTAGGTGGTAACAATCCGAAGTGGACTATCCCTTAGCGACAATACCAGATTGAAAGCAGAACCTTTTTCCCATGAAGTTCCCCTCTCGGATGTGGCTGGGGTCTTTCCCACGACGCCTAACATTTCCAGAAAAGATCGTGGAGGGTGAAATCTCCACATGGAATTTCACAAGTCTTCTTCAAGATCACACCTTCATCTTCCTAAGCAGGCTGAATGCTTCTAGCAGCCGAAGCGGCTGGTACTGCTGAGTTTCCTTTTTTGAACTCATAAAGCATTATGTGCAGCCTCAAATAAATATTGATTATTTCCAAGTTAGTAGTGTTTTAATCAAGCAAATTTTAAATTTATTGTTCCGTAAAAACAAATGTGATCGGTTTAAACGCATCTAAACATAAAAATAATGTTTAGCTAAACCAGGAATTATAATCTTTAAACTTCGTCCAATTTAAAAGGGTAAAATAAATCATACTTTATGGAATCACCAGAACAGCAGACAAATTTATTTCGGAGGAAGTAGCTGTGGCCTAGTACTCTAGACTGTCAACTACCCCATTCATTTCCGTCTCTCAGTGTGTGGCAGATAGTATCTTGGATTGTCTGATGCATTCACATGTTTGGAGAATGTCCACCTAGAACGTACAGGGCTGCTAAAAGTCCTCGAAGAGCCTAGGAAAGAGATAGACAACCCCTGGCCTAGAATATTTTCGTCTTATATAAGAATTCATAAGGGTGATGAGAGGAATTGAAGACTATAACCTTTAATGAATAGAATAACTTGTACAGTTATCCTTCGCTACTTCATAATTCGACCATCGTGGATTCACGACTTCGTAGCTGTCATTACAGGAATGGCAAACAGTACATGATTAAATACATACCCAAAAACAGTGTCCCTGCCTGGTAGTTTTGCAACCTGTTTACCGCAGTAAAGTAGATACTACAAACATAACTGACTATCTGATTGCGCTCGCGCAGTAGATTTCATCGAAAACAGTAGAGAAATGGGTTGGGCAGGATTAAGGTTGAATACAGATGCTTACGTGGAGTTAAGAATGACCCCTCGAGATAAGCCATAAGTAATCGACGACAGAATGGAAGCAGCAGTGTTTGAGCAGACACTTTTCCCCCAAGGAAATCGTACTAACAGACTGCTCCAGTATCAGAGCTGTGATAACAAACTCTTTGATCTTATTGGTAAAAATATGTTAGTCGTTTTTACGAAATGTCGAAGAAAGTGGAGGACTACAATAACTTTTTATACATTTCAAAGAGCGATTATTTTATTTACTTTAGAGTCCAATTTAACAGAAAGTTCCACCTATTTGGTTAAACCAATTAAGTTTTGGAGTTATCAAACATTCTCTCGAGAAGAGACTGGCGTATTCCCTCCAAACACCTCGTAAAGCCCCCGAGCCCTACCTGCGAGACTGATTTTGCGCACAACCCCAGGCAAATGAGGCCTAGAAGAAGAAGAAGAAGAAGAAGAAGAAGAAGAAGAATAAGGCCAGTAGACTCCCCCCCCTCCCAGCTTAACAGGCGGGGTCGGGAGATTGTAAGCGACCTTCTACTTTCCCCACTCTTCAATGGCGTTAGATAGTCTTCACTTCCTTGTGGTAGCAGCAAGATTGCCCCTCCCTAGGTCAAAATAGTATCAAGTACGGCACTAATCACCATCATACCAAGGCTACAAAATTCGACGACAGAATTGAAGCAGCAGCTTTTTAAGGAGACCCTTCTCTCCCAGAGAAATCGTAAAATCAGCCCGCCTCAGTTTCCGAGTTGTGCCAGATCGAAGTTTTAATGGATGCTGCGTACGGCAGCAGTTTTTATGAGTGAAACTCTTCGAGCTCCCTTTAAACACATTCACTCCCAGGGGACCTGAATATTGGGGTATTGCTTTGAAAGTTTGCATAATTTGTACAAAAATGAAGCTGATCTTAACGAATAGCAGTTCGAATATGTTAGGTACACATTACCTAATACATTTTAAAAGGATTTATATTAGTGTCTACTTTACAGGGCAATGGGACATAATCGGTCAAACCCAATAATTTTTTTAGTAAACGACCACTCTTCTCGATGAAACTATTAAATATCTACCAAACACCCAGTAAATGGCCGAGCGATGCCAATGAGATGGACCTTGCCTGCATGAAACACCACCCCGTTTTGGTGCATTAGAGCAAGTCTTCATTCCCCCTCAAAGGCCTAACGGGTTCGAACGCCCTATTTGTTACTGCATTATGTTGTAACAATTCAAAGAGGATAATTCTTTGTCGATCCAGCCAGACTGAACGAAGAATCTTCTCCTCATGAAGTCCCCTTCCTGGCTGTGGCTCGGCTCCTCCCTCCCTTTTACGACCCTGACATTGTCTACGACGCCTAATATTTCGATAAAACATCCATATTTCGTCGCTGGTCACAAATCTATCCAAAAAAGGTGAAACGAGTTGCGAGATTGGAGAGAAAAGCCGATGTCATTCGAGATTTGGGACTGCTTTCAGGAAACAATTGAAGAGGAAGCACCCATTTAATAAGTTTAGGTACTCTATAAATTTTTGAGGATGGTAATGATGAACATTAGCAAGGTTTAAACCAAGCTAATTAGCCAATTCTAATTCAACTGATAAAGCAAAATAAGCTTCTTCAAGAACCTTATCATCAAACTCAACCAGACGTCTTCCGGTTCGACTTTCGTGGAGGGCGAAATCTCCACTTCTAAATTTCGCCAACCACCTTCTTTCCTCTATGAATGCACGAGCCATGCCCACACGCGAGGCCTAGAACAGTAGTCGAGGCCCAATGAAGAAGACGCTTGGGGATTATAGGCGGCCTTCTGTGGAGAGGTTGTTCTCAACTTTAGTCCCCCTATTCCACACTTGGTTGAATTATCCCACCAGCTTCAAAGAAGAACCATTTCACACGAAGCACCTTTCTCGGCTGTGGCTGGTGGCTTTCCCCGCTTACGAAGCCGCCACTGTCTACTACGCTTGACATTTCGATAAAAGATCCATTTTTCACCAGTCACCACTCACAATTCAATCCACCAAAAAGCTGAAACAAGTTGGAGAGAATGGGAGAGAAAAGAGCAGATTTCAGCCCGAGATTTGAGTTTATTATTTTCAGAGACGAGGCACCCACCCATTTTCCAAGTGTAGGAACTTGAAAATGACAACAATGAAGAGTTTTGTGATTTGAGCTAAGCTTACTAGCCAATTTCATCTCGACTGATATAGCAGGACGAGCCTCTTCAAATACTCCGTAAATGCCTGTGAGATCGACTTAGCTCACACACGAGGGAGAGAACAGTAGTTGAGGCCCAGTAAAGGAGAAGAAGGCTCGCAAACTCACCCGGTCTTCACAGGTGACGCCTGCGGGTTGTAGGCAACCTTCAGTGGCACCTGGGTCGAGGTGGAGGGCTCGGGTGGTGGCGGCGCGGGGGCCGCGTGACCCCTGGCGAGGCGACTGAGGGCGCTGCGCGGGCGCTGCCAGCTGGCGGGAATGCGCGGGGCGCCCGCGGGGGCACCGGCTGAGGCGCCCCTCGAGGAGGCGGCAGCGGCGGCGGCGGCCTGCGTGCTCACCACTTCGGGGTCGAGGGCACCCTGGCGGTAGGCGGAGAACATTTGCAACCCCGTGGGGATGTCCGCCTTTTGCGAAGAACTGGAGTCGTTCTAAAAGGGCACGTGGGGGTCGACAGTAATTGATGGAAAGCTTAATCCTCATCCCCACAAGCAAAAATTTTGGAATGAGAAATTTCATTTGTTATTTAATTATTTTAAGATTTATACTCCTTGTTGGAATATTGTCGTATGATTTTTTTCTTTTAAGGCCAATAATAATCCACTCCATTTCAATGAACCAATCTTCAATGCATACTACAACGTGAGTACAGAGGTAGATATTTTAAGACCGTAAATGAAACTCGGTAAGGTTCACTTAATGTAAAGGCTCATAAAATCTGAAAGAATGCCTTCCAGGCAGTTGGTACATCCGCTGTAGGAGTAAATAAAAGAAGAAAAGTGGGCACCTGTCAGGTCATCTCATAAATTCTGTCCGGATTTTATCTTTTATAAACTGAACGCTACTTAAGGAGTATGTTGATATGTCTAATGGAGCTGAACGTTATTTTTTATGTTTAACTGCGTTCACAATAGGCAAATCTTGTTTTACAGAACAATAAAATTAGAACTTGCTTGCTTGAAATCCTGCTAACATGGAAGTACACAAGAATCATTTGAGGCACATAGAGTTCTATGAGTTCAAGGCAACTCAGCAGCCGACGAAGTGACTAGAAACATTCATTCGGTTTATGGAGAGGAATGTACTGATGAAAGAACTTGCAGGGGAACATGGTTTGCGAAATTCAGTGGAGGTGAAGATTTCACCCTCCACGAAGATGCAGAAGGTAGAATAGGACGACGCCCAGTTGAGTTTGACAACCAGCTTGTTGGAACAGCTCCTGAAGAAGTTCATCCTGCTTTGCCAGTTTAATTTGAATTACCAATTAAGCTTAGCTAAAAATATAACTGTCCATCGTCGCCTTTGAAACACTGGAGATAGTCCTAAACTTGGAAAATGGGTGTCTGAAAACAATCTCAGGTCTCAAGTTGACATCCGCATTTCCCTCCATTCTCACCCAACGAGACGTTAAGTGTCGTAAAAGTGGCTGCTTCTCGAAGTGGAAAGACCCAGTCACAGCCAGAACCGAGAAGGGGACTTCATGGGGAAAAGTTTCTCCTTCAATCTGTTGGAATCTTCAAGGAATAATTGACCTTTATTTGTTACTACCTAATGCTGCCACAATTAATGCTCAAATCTACCGTCAACAACTGGGGCGTTTGAAGGAAGCTCTGAGAAAAAGACCTACTTTAGTGAATCATTCCACTAAAGATCGAATGACTTGGTTGGGAGGGAATTCCTCATCTACCTTATGCTCCTTCTGCAGACTACCGCTTGTCTAGTAGCTTACAAATTCATCTGGCAGAAACAGCCTTTGCAACGCAGAAAGAGGCTCAAACTGAAATTGGAGAGTTCTTCGATTCAAAATCAAGTGAATTTATAATAATGGTGCTCATAAGCATCTTAGCAGATGGAAGGAAATACCAGTTAATCAGGGAAAGTGATTAAGCGTAATATTTGATTACTTGTTTCATTTTTTTTTTCAAAATTAGGGCAGAACTTCTGGGATGACCTGGCTGCAATCAGGCCTTGCCAAAGCGGGTAACTCATCGTCTTTATCGCCCAATTAGCCCTTACATCACCGAACGTGTTGGTCGAACACACATTACTGCCCGGTTTCTGCATTATGGGTAGAGTAATTTTGCCTCGACAAGTAGGAATACTGGGATACCTCAACACCGCCTGGCGCACGAACGAGGTCAAGTGCGCCAGGCGGAGGTGACCCGCTGAGTGACCTGTCGTCGCTGTCCTCACAGCATGAAAGTACGGACGCGTCTCATGCTATGCACACACACCCCCATCCACAAAACTATCATCCAACTCTGCAGAATGTCTAGGCAGAATTCCACTGTGCAAAAAAACTTTAGGGAAGGCGATCGAACAAGGTATTGACTAGGCATTGATGGGAGATTTGTCTGGCTAACTTAACATATCCCCAAACATAGCATTCACTTCTTTAGCCCGTTTTGTGTAACGGAGCTCAGCTTGCCTTAATGTTAGGAACTTGCAAAACTTCCCACGCTCATGAGGTAACCACTTCTGCACTCAGAGTTAAATGCTGTAACAACAGTCGTGGGTAAACCCGTTGGTCCAAACTTAGTTTAGCAGTTTTTGAAATCAAGAAACAGGAGCCCACAATCTAACAGTAAAGGGCAAAATCTACGAAACTGAGTGATTAGTACCCAACATGTCTACGTGTCTCTATGGAAGTGCAGCAATTTCCGGCTTTAAAGCAACCGAATTCATCAATACCTTTTGAATAGAAATTGCGATCGCCGCTTTAGAAGTAATTTCCACCGAAAAGTCAGTATATTTTAAAATGAAATTCAGCGAATGACTCCGGCCCTTTAGCTTCACGATACTTCAAGCGATAAGACAATGAGACCCAGATGAAGGAGTCAAACGATCTGTTTAAAAACAACAACTCACTAGCGGATCGAGGTTGATCTCAAAGCGACGCTTCTCCGTTTTATCAGAATCCCCCTTTTCTGATGCCTATAGCAAGTGAAAATCAAAGTAAACTACATTAAGCATGGTTTAATAGCTCAAACAAGCACGCATATTGACTAACCACAGTTTCTTAGTCTAAACTCCATCTGGCGTAACACAAATGGCTAAATAATTTTTTATCAAATCAAATGCTTTCTCTACGATGTTTTTGCATTAGTGCATTTCAGCTATTCCGACACTTTGAGAACTATATTTAGGAGTCAACATGCGAACACGTTTAAACGAATCACCGGAAACACGCTACTTATTTTTTATCAGTAGGGTATGCACATTTGTGCAGAGCCACCAAAAGCTGAAATTACCAATACTTACACATACTAAAGTAGCTTTTTAAATTGCTATTCAAAATCTTGAAAAAACAACGCCACTGACTCTACTTACAGCTTTCTGCTTTCGTCTATCCTAAGAAACAACAGCACATGAAGTTGGTAGATAAAAGAAATAGAAGTAGCTTCCTTTACCAGCCAGTTGCTTTATTTCAACGCACACTAATCAGGGCAAGTTTCGCGTTCAGTAGAAACCAAGCCAGTTAATTGCGGATTGTGACGGGTTGTGGAAAATTCCTAGATAACAATCATATCACCACAGAGTTAAGTGAGAAAGGACTTAAAGGGAAGTGGGGAGGGCGGAGAACAAGGAATGCAGAGATCAGAAGGGGCACCCCTAAGCGTCACTGGCGCCGGAATTGGAAGAGCCGAAATCGACGGCGCTGTCGCTGCGGGCGGGGGCAGAGGCGGCGAAGGTCCTGCTCGTCCCCAGGGCGACGAGGTGAGCCGGCCGTGGCTCCCACGTCTCGGGGTCGCGGTACAGCTTCGAGTAGTCGTCGAGCATCCGCAGCAGGTGCGGGTTCCCACCCATCTCTTCGACTATGCGTCGACATCTACCAGGGGATAAAAATGTGTTTCTTTTTGAACCAACGAACCAAGAGTGAGTGGTTTTTTAACACCCCTAAATAGTTTACAAGTCAGGAACGGTCCTAATCACAATGCGGTTTAACACCGAACCGAATATAAGCACTTTTAGTGTTACCTAATATTAGTGGTGTAGTGCAAAAAGGAGTGGTTTAGCACCGAACCGAAGATAAGCACTTTTAATGTACCTAATATTAGTGGTGTAGTGCAAAATGAGTGGGAGATTACTGTAGTAAGGAGTCCAGTTTAGAGTAGATTACTTCAACAACACAGAGCTGGACTCGTAAGTAACGAAACCATCGAGTGAGTAAGCACTCGAATAAGGCCAAATAAGGTGAATGTCAAGGTTGATGCAGATTCCTAGAGTTTCCCTAGGAGACTACAGGGTCCACCTTGAGAGTAAGTGCCTAGCTTAGAGAGGGAGAGATGTAGGAATAGAGACAGGCCACGGAGAATACATACAGATGAAATAAGGCTTGGTATAAAAAACTGAAATTATTGGCAGACGAGGTAACTATGGGGTTACCCACTCCCTAGAGGAAGAAGAACGGGAGGAGGAAGGTCAGTCCTTGATTTTTTTGCCTTGTTATAAACATGAAAGATTTTATATCGGGTAAAAGTAGTTTTTAATTCACCGATCACCACTAAGACAGGAATGAGTAGTTGCTCGAAAATGAATCTAAGAGGGTTTCGGATATTCCGAGTTGGAAAAATGATGAACTCGTTCATTTTGAAGCTCGAAAGTTTTTCTATTTCCTTGGCAAACGTAATCACCACGTGAATGGTAAGATTTTTATTATTCTTTTCATTTGGGACCTACATTTGGCGCTGATATTTGGCAAATTACTCGCGCGGGATGAGAACAACCGTTGGAATGAAAAAAACTGCCCTGACTGGAATCCGAACTCAAAAAGACTAAGCTGGCTCTAGAATAATCTTTTAGCCCAAGGTTGCTGGTAGAAATTTGTCTCTGTAGACCAGCTCGGAGGCACAGGAGCGCACAAAAGAATGTTGTCACAAGAACGCAGGAAGTTTATTTTAGTACGTGACATGAAGTTGATCAAAGTTCTGTGAAATAAATCTGAGTTCCAACTACATACACTGCTGAAGTGGGTGTAGTAGTAGGGTACAGAGCCAGACACTGGAAGAGACACAATTGACGTCTTGGTCAGAAACTGGATTACAGTTTCTTTAGATCGTCCATCTCTCAACGTTTGCCTAGGCAGGAGGACCTTGGAAGACGTGGGGACAGGGGGAGATACTGAGAGTATTTTTGCAATTAATTGAGTAACGTCTAACGGCAACAGTACACGAGAGCAAAAGAAATAAACTGCTAAGCGCGATCACTTTTAACAAGATGGAGAGGGAAGTATGGCGAAGGCAGTTTCCATTCCAACAAATACACCTTCTGCGAACTTTAATAGGAGAATGGAAACGAGAAAGTAGAAATCCACCAACTCTTGACTACATGATCAATCTGGAGAGGAGAGAGTGCTTCTACATGAGGAAAAGAAGCGCAACAGAGGGAGACACTGGAAAAGACAAAAGGCTGAATGGGACGATTGTCTGGACGGACAGAAACCTACTTACTAGATGAAGAGCAAAGGAATGTACTTCGACAGGAGAGTGAGAGGATGGGGCAGGGGTGACTCACTGGCGCTCGAGGCGGATGAGGGTGGCGGCGGTGTAGGCGAGGGCGCCGAGGCAGGCGAGGTGGCGCACGGCGTGCTCCTTCACGGCGCGGTCGGTGGTGCGCTGGCGGAGGATTGCCATCACCTGCTGGTCCTCCGGGTGTGACCTCACCGCGTACACCACCGGGAAGCTGAACTTCCCCTCCGTCAGGTCGTCCGCGTACTCCTTCGTCTCGTGGTACTACAGCCAACCAAGCAATCAACCAACATGAGAGCCGCCACAACTAGCCCACTCTGTGCGAATGCATTCCATGGCTCTAGTGACACGATTCACCCAAGATGGCTGCGATGGCCTCAGAAACTTGTAGCACACTTTCAAGGTCAATGCATTCCATGCCTACTATGGTGCGATGTCCATCACTGAGAAGACAGGAATAATAGTTAAGTTATTTAAAAAGGAAAATACACACTGCAAGAACCTATTGGAGGTTGAGCTAAGGGAGACTACAACACTACACTCAAACACTAAGCCGACCCAAGACACGTCTAGTAGTTGGAAAATGAACGAATCCTATGTACCTTAGAAGCATGGCTCTAATGGTAGGATACACCCAGGAAGGCTGCGACGGCTTCAGCTACTTGTAACACACCTTCAATGTCAATGCATTCCATGCATACTATGGTGCGATGTACATTGCTAAGTTGTCCAACATGGGAAATACAAACACCGCAATAACCTATTGAAGGCTAGGCTCTAATGTAAGCAGCGAAAGCATGGACGACAACACCACACATAAACTAAACCAACCCTAAACACGTCCAGCGGCTTCACTGTGAATGAGTTCTACCATAGTGAGATGCATCTTGGCAAAATTAGAGAAAAGGGAGAAGGAGTTTCGTTCCCTAATACTAGGAAGATCCACTCAAAAAACTGCAATTAATGTTAGGCTCGAAAGTTTGAATATTTATGAGCGAATAACGACCGCACTGCCGACAGTACTACGACCCAATGACCAAACAAGGTGGATGCCAATTGCGATTGAGAGAGTCTACGCTGCGGTCTCGCATAGTTAGACGAAAACAGCATGAGCATAGTCACACGCGATTTCTGAGAGAGGCATGAAACACAGCACACCCGTGTTCCCACATCAGGACTGACTCACATTAAAATGTTACAACTACGATCGAGTGAATGGGTGTGGGAATAGAACTCGGAGGAGCCGGTTGACAATAAAGAACTAGGAGTTAGACAGCAACCAGAAGACGGCATCTCGATGATAGCAGACGAGGTATGGTTATTGTTGTAACTCCAGAAAATTATAATTTCCTGATTATTCCAGACTACATTTTATTTTACATTTGCCATTCACTGTAAATTACGTATAGTTGTTTATGTTGTTACTAGGACGCGTTGTACTTCTACAAATACATGTTTTGAGTCGTTACGCATCCGTTTATCTGGTGGCCTACTATCCTAGAGACAGAGCGTAATATTACTAATCGCATTACTTGAGATAGCATCGATACCTCGTAAATACGCATTAGTTATGGAAGGTATTTCGGTAAGCTCATCAAGAGAAACTAATTAGCAAACTAATAGCGACCAAATCTACTTCGAAGAGCTTGTAGGAATTCCGAAGCCCGTTTTATATTTGCATTAGTTTATGCATAATTATTGGCGGTTACTTCACATCAGAATACCCGTTAACCGGCTGGAACAGATAAAAAATGTCACTTACGGAGGAATCTACTAGATTGCCATAGTCATCCCGAATTTGGAACCATAGACCCAAGGCAGCAAGCAGTTCACTATAGTCACTAAATTGGCGTAAAACACATAAATTTAATAAAATTGTAAGACATCGAATGAATTAAAACGGCAGTCTTGATCATACCTAGAGTTTGTGGAAAAGAGCTGCATCAGCCTGACAGCCAAACCAAATAAACCACCGGTTTCTAGAAGACAATAGGTTCGTTTTACGCTTTGAAATGTTTCTGTAAACATACTTTTTAAAACCATGTCTTTGTATTCCTCTTCCGTAGGGCATTTGATGGAGCAGCGCCAGTATATATCCATACCCTGGCCACGATGGAGGTGAATCATTTGCTCTAAGGAAATAATAGAGTACCAACAAGAATATTTCTAAGCAAAAAGGCCTTTTAAAAATTGCTAGGATACCTGTGAAGATTTTGGGGACATCCTTGTGATTTAGAGTAAGAGCCTTCTCCAGAGCGATGAAGTACGCAAAGTTGGCAGCGTTAATGGACATAGGAATGCCAAAGAGCATATGAGCGGCTGGTTTACCTCTACGACGAGCAGATCCATCCTCAATGTCATCGATTCTGCAACCAAAACAAAGCATTATTCAAAAGAATACACACTTTGAGTATACAAGCATAATAAATCAATTCAATTAAAAAGAATTAAGATTAACCATAAAACGTAAGAGTACGAAATGCACTTACACAAGACTTGCGTTGTGTAACGTGTCAATAATATCTCCTAGAATATCCAGTTTTTCCTGTTCAACCTTAAGCCACCAGTTAAATGCACTGATCAATTTTCTCCTCATTCCTTTGCCAGGATTTCCAAATTGATAATTAACTGGAGCAAGAATAACCTAAAAATCAAATTAATTTGATCATCATACATCATCAGAGTCAAATTCTTGACGGTACTCCATACCGGCTTGCAACAGGAAAGACTAGCACAGAACAAGTGATTGAATGATCCAACTGCCCTTCAGTACAGTATAACTCAAAAGTAGCAATAATAGTTATGAATTACATTAAATAAACTGTTTATAAACTAAAATAAAATAATTTCTTAAAAAATTTTACATTAATTGCGTTTATAGAAATTATTATTAATTTAATAATTTGTTTAGTGATTTTTACAAAAACTAAAGTCAAAATAGAATTTTGACACTATAGTAAAGCAGTGCAGTTTTGGAATGTTTGTAGGTCGTCTGGGACCTCTTTGCTCATTTGCAGTTTCTGTAGTTTCGTACCATTTGAAAACAAAATCAAGGAATTCTTTATTTTCGTATTTGAAGATGCCACAAAAATCTATATTGTATGTTCATTTAATTGCTGATACAAACTTAGGTCGTTTTTCTCGAGCAAACTGGATGAAAAGTAGGGAATTTATCTTAAAAGCATTTCTTAGATCTACTCAATCCAGTCCATCTCCAGAGAAAACTAAAAAGAGGAAACGAATTGTGCTAGAAAGCGATGACTCACATTGTATTCTTTCGCTTTTGGTTATATATTCTTTTAGCCCCGCAGAAAACTTCAATTTCCAACAAAGTTGATAAATCTGATGATAGCAAGACCCGAGATTCTCTAAAAGAGATTGGGAATAAAAATAGTCCTGTTAAGGTGACTTCTGGCGACGATTCAGCAAAAAAGGTTTCGGTGACAGAAGCTTCGTCGCCCGAGAGTGCCAAGGTAAGTAATTGCAAATATCCTAGTCACCGTAACCTTTGCAGAATCCCTCTCCTAAAAAAGAACACGAGGTCCCTCAACCTAAGCGTCGCAAGACATTGCAAAAGTCTCCTGCTCTTAATTCCAAAACTCGTAAGATTTACCTTTACGTAAATGCTTCCTTTTAAGCTCCCAAGAAATCCGAATCACCCAAGGCAGGAAGGAGAAATCCGATTAAGAAAGACTCTAATCCTGCTTCTAGTGTATCCAAGCCGTCAGATCCCAAGAGTGGTCATCGTTCGATGTAAGCCCATTTTTCATCAGCCTTACTGTCCTTCAGTGATGAATTCGATCCGTCAAAGGATTCCTTTGATCCTATAAAGGATGCCTGTTGGGGCCTCGATGAACCGTAAGCTCTTCCCTTACTCTAACACCTCCCCTTTCAGTGTCCCCTATATTGCATTTGCCAAAACTCTCGAATCCATTGAAAGCACCTCTAGTCGGCTGAAGATCATCGAAGTACTCGCCAACTTCTACCGGTCGGTGGGCGTGTTGTCCCCGAAGGAGCTGTGCGTGTGCCTTAACATGTCCATCAACCGACTGGGGCCCTCCTACGAGGGCCTGGAGCTGGGCATCGGCGAGAGCCTCCTCGTGAAGGCTCTCTCCCTCACTACGGGCGCCAGCAACGACCGCATCAAGTCGGAGCTCAACCGGCTGGGCGACCTGGGCGCGGTAGCCGAGGCCGTCAGGTCGCGCCAGCAGACCATGTTCAAGCCCAAGCCCCTGACCCTCAAGGTTGTGGCGGAGAGGCTTAAGGAGATTGCCCTCATGGTTGGTAATGCTGTAAGTGCCCTTCTTTGTGTATGCTCACCTCATTGATTCTTTTTAACCTAGTCACTGTAATGCAGTTATCTTTCTCCGAATTTAATGTGGCTCTATAATCGAGGGTCATAAAAATCCAGCTAAGAATGTTATGTTGTAGTATTCTGGTTAGTTTTAAATTCCCTATTTTGAAATAAAAGGATGGTCCTGTAGGCTATCTTGTATTTTGTACTAACGCTAGTTGAAGTGCATATTTTAGGATTTAGTTATGAAGCTAAAATCTCTTAATTTATGAACAACGGTATTTGAGCATGGATAGAATAATGAGATTTTGGCTCTTCGTATCTTACGTGCGTTGTGGAAATATTTGTTGTATCTTTGCCAAGGTAAAAAAGACCGTCCCGAGAGTACTTCTGTACGCATATTTGCACTCGATTTTTCTCTTAATATATAGTTTTCCTCAATTTTGATGAATTCACATATTTTGGTTTGTTGCGCTTCCAATTTATGGCATAACCTCATATTTACACGATGCCTTTACTAATTCATCGAAATCGAGTTTGTAGCTCCTGTTTTCCCACAACTTCATTGGTAACGCTGTAGGATGTGACGGTCAATCTAACGGCTTGCATTGTTGATATTTAGGCCTCTTTATAAATGCACCATGCAGTTTCGTGCATAATGCCATTCAAACCAATCACATCGACTCACGAGGCCTTAAGTAATCAGTTGGTAATTGACCGCTTGACTGGAGTAGCGGTTAGAAACTCTCACCCGGTTTATAGAGTAGAATGTGTGAATGAGAGACGGTGGTTGCCGAAGATGATTTGCAAAGGTTAATAGTGAAGTTTTCACCCTCCACGAGGATGGAGATCGAACCGGCCTCTCCTGACTAATCAACTAAGTTGGAAGTGGCAATTTAGCGTTGCTTAAACCGTGGAAATTTTCATCATCATCTTCAAAAACTTGAAAAGTTCCTAAACTCGACAAAATGGGTGCCTCATGAAGGCAATTAACTCAAGTCTCGAGTTGACATCTGCCAACTCTCCTATTCATTCCCACCACCTTGTTTCACTTTTTTGGATAGACTTGCGACAGGCAACGAAAGTGGATCTTTCATTGAAATGTTAAGCGTAGTAGACAGTGACGGCTTTGTAAAGGAGAAAGATCCAATCCCCAGTCGATAAGGGAACTTCATGGGAAAGAGGTTCTTCTTACTTCTGTCCTATGGGATCGTCACTGAATGTTCCACTTTAAATTGTTACTGCTTAATTCAGCAACAATTAATTAGGGTGGCGTTTGAGCCAAAGAAAGACCTGCTCCAGTGAATCGTAAAAGGAGTGATGTGTCATCAGGATAATGCACCACGATCCCACACAGCAAGAATCATGTCTCACAAGTGTACTTGGTTGGGGGAAAGCTCCCCATAGCCCATTTATTTCGTAGCTTGCAAAGTCATTTGGTGTCGTTTCAGCTTTGCAACACCGCAGGAAGAGGTTGGAACTGACATTTGTGATTATTGATAAGCTTTTTAGTAGATGGAAGTAAGTCATAGATAATGAGTGTGAGTGCATTAATGATTGAATCTTTAATTAAATGCAACATTTAGTCACTTTGGGGTGAAAATCGAACCGGACGTCATCCAGCTGAGTTCAATGTTAAGCTGTTTCTTGAAGCGGCCCTTGAGGAAACGTTTCCTGATTTGGAATTGACAATTAAGCTTAGTTCAAACCATACAACCGTTCATCGTCATCTTCACAAACTGGAAAAACTCCCTAATTTGGGAAAGTGGGTGCCAACCTGATAAATCATCGGAAAACATTCAACTCAAATCTTGATTTGACATCTGCTCTTTTCTTTTCCCTTCTCGCTAACTTGGTCCCCCTTTTTTGGTAGATGTGACTGATGGCCACGAAATGTGGTTCATTTATCAAAATGTTAAGTATCGTAGACAGTGGAAGGACTGTCAAGTGGAAAGAAACAATGGAATGGCCTGATATATTCCGACCGTCCTCTAATTGAGCGGCTACTTTATCTTTTTCTATGGCTTTTCTCCGTGGTGCAGTCGCAGACGAAGAAGGTGAAGCTGATCCAGAGTCTGTTGGTGGCCTGCCGTGAGTGCGAGGCCAAGTACCTCATCCGCAGTCTGCAGGGTAAGCTGCGCATCGGCCTAGCCGAGCAGTCGGTGCTGGCCGCGCTAGGCCAAGCCGCCGCCCTCACGCCGCTCCACTCGGTCCGCGCCCTCCTTGCCGAGGGCCAGCTTCCGCCCCCCACCCTTCTCGACGCCAGTCGTGGCGCAGGCTCCGAGGCGGCCTGGAAGGCGCGTTGCGAGGCAGTGGTGGGGAGGGTGAAGCAGGCGTACGCCCAGTGCCCCGACTACGCGCGCATCGTCGCTGCTCTGCTCGAGGAGGGGCCCGACAGCCTCCACCGCCGTTGCTGCATCACCCCCGGCGTGCCCCTCCGGCCCATGCTCGCGCACCCCACCCACGGTGTCAGGGAGGTGCTCAAGCGATTCGACCAGGCCGACTTCACATGCGAGTACAAGTACGATGGCGAGAGGGCACAGGTGAGTTGTCTTTGTGAGTTAAGGAGCTTGGGACAGGATTGGGTTTTCTCCTCCAATGGAGATCTCATTAGAAGAAAGAGCAATTTATTGACTGTTGAATCAATTAAGCATTTAGAAAGTCAATGGGTAGATGTTTGAATTTTGCTCGAAATATCAGGTATTGTCGTCTATTACAATATCCATGCACCGCAACCCGGAACTGTGTTTTAGTAAGCTGGTTTTACACTTTCCCTGGGTAAGAGGGTCTCCTTAAAAACAGCTGAGTCACCTGCGTTGTTGATTAACTGGGCGGAGGGCCTTTTTAGTACTGGCGGCGAGACAGCGATTAGTGTCTTTCTCGACGACAGCTCCCAGCTACACATAATAGCTCATCGGGTCAACATTTGGAGAGTTGGGTCACTGGCAGCTGGCTAAGATGTGGAGATTTCGAAGGCGACCAAACATAGGGAGGACTGGTGTTGTCATTGTTAAAATTAGCCGACAGGCATTTTGACATCCCCCTAGGTGTGGGGGCAAGTAAGTTGACCTCTGCGACGCTTGCATGAGTAGTAGCGAAGGTCTTCACTGAGTGGAACGACCTCCAACACTTTCTGCTGTTCGAACGTGATCAGAGAGTCTTCTGTTGTGTTGCTTTCTTCTTACCTCAGCCGCCTTACAGACCGCAGTTCACTATCGGTGATCTGGGTGCTGACTCTTCTACAAGCTCTTCCCTCTAACTTACTGCCCTCCAGATATCAATCTACTCGATAATGCCACGAGTGCAAGGGTTTGGATTCCATTGTCCAGGACATGCACAGGCATCTGAGGATTGCCTTGTGAAACAAGTCATCTTTCTACTTAGCCGAACGTCTTTTTAAACTCTGCGGAGTCATGTCATATTGGCGAGTTCGCCATTTCAAAAAATTCCTTAAAACTTTCGTTTGGGTAAAAGCTAAGGCCGCGATAGTTGAAGCGTTCATTGTCAATATTAGGACTGCTTTGTTTAAGGGCATTAAGCAGGTGCTCTGTTACGTTTTGCCCTAAGAAATTAACCATTCAGAAGGGCCTTTTGAACCATTGTTAAGTATAAAAGGACTACCCAGTGGTAGGAGGTGTACATATGAATGCATTCGTCACTGAGGCATTAACTACGTTCATCGGAGAAGGGGTGAGAAGTTTCAGCTTTGAGCCTCAGTAGTCCTCCTCGGGCTTCGCTCTCTTTTATCTGTTGGGAGGGTTCCTAATCATTTGGCTAGTGTATCTCCTTGCAATTTGTAAATAGTGTCACTTCACCTAACAATCCATTGACCAAAAATGAGGCAAGGGAGCGAGGTGGAATACAACTATACCCAACAATACGCAGTTTCCCCCTGGAATTGTCCAGTATTTAACATTTTGTGGGTGAAAGTCTAATTAATGATGCTGTTTAAATGGAATCCATTCAAAAACTGGTGCTTTAACCGAGGTTGTCCACTTAACCCAAGTGACCATTTTTGAAAGTATTATATCAGGTGAAGGGTTCCGAGACATTTATTCTCGTCGTTAGCCCCTGTATGAATTATTAGTAAGAGTTGAAGCAACTTTTAGGAAAACATGACTGAATTCATCTTGAACACCTAGTATATATGCTGCTTAAACCTCTTGCTTGTTAGGTGTTTATGTATTATCTCTCAATCTAGTTTCCTATGTTGTGGACCATCATATTTAATCCCTCTGTCTAGATCCACCTGTTGCCCGACGGCAGCGTCCGGGTGTACTCGCGCAACCAGGAGGACAACACCTCCAAGTACCCTGACATCGTCAACAGCCTCGTGGCGAGCGTGCTCGAGCGGGCCCGGCTCACCGAGACCGCCTCCGGTCTCCTCAGGCGGATCGAGGCCGAGTTGGCTGGCGAAGAAGGAGCGACAACAGCAGAAGACGACAGAGACGGAGAAAAGACGGCAGTGTCTGGTGAAGGCGAAGATGCCACCGGCACACCCGTCATCTCGTTCATCATCGACTCCGAGGCCGTGGCCTGGGACGTTGACACAGCTCAGATCCTGCCCTTCCAAGTCCTCAGCACGCGGAAACGCAAGGTCTGTTGTCTTGCCATCCCTTCCCTCCAAAACAAGCTTCACCTTGCTTTGGTTGATGGGTCGTTTTTTCTGGCGTTTACAGGACGTGCAAGAGGGGGACGTGAAGGTCCGCGTATGCATCTACGCCTTCGACCTGCTCTTCCTCAATGGTGTCCCACTCACTGAGCAGTCACTTCGACGAAGGCGCCAACTGCTTAGGTATGATGTAACAATCATTATCTCTACCGCTTAAGAATGGTGTTGATGGCCACAAGTCCTTGAAGATGAGGCTATGAGTGATTCTCTGTTTACGCTGGCTTTTTTGAGGGGAGCTTCAAATCACAGCTGATTCATGGTAGCCTACTGCAGCCTCAACTGTCATTCTTTTGTGTTTATTAAGCGTTATGTTTTTCTTTGCTTGCGTAGAGAGGTGTTCCCGACACTGCCGGGCAAGTTCATGTTCGCCACATCTCTGGACACCTCGGACACGGAGGAGATTGCGCGTTTTATGGACGAATCCGTCAAAGGTGAAGGCGCTTTTCGTCGTATTTTTTGTTCTGTAGACGAAAACGAATCTTCAGTGCATAAATTTCCATTACCTGGCGGCTATCTTGTTACGCTACAGTCATTTTACCTTTGGAGACCCTTTTGGACACCCAATTCATTTTTAATTTTTCACTAATTCAACTTGGGAATTACTATTTTGGCAAATGATAAAGAACGGTGAAGCAAAGTCCAGCATTTCAATTTGAAGGAGAAGGTATTTGTAACATTAAAATCGAAGAGGAGATAGCTTCCTATCGTTGCTGTCCAAGGTCTGATGATGTACGGATTGGTTACTTTCAGGCAACTGCGAAGGTCTCATGGTGAAGACGCTGGACAAGGGAGCGACCTACGAGATTGCTAAGCGCTCGAGAAATTGGCTGAAGGTAAGTCCGTTACCACTTACAACTACAAACTTATCAATAAAAATCTCTTAGTGGGTTAGTCCTTGCCTGAATCTTCGCTAGAACTAATGGGAGCAATGTTAATTAAGAAATTAGGCATAGCCATCCCAATTTAGACTACCATTCAGTCCCTATTAGTATCAGACCATTTCATAAGTTCTGTCCGAATTTTGCTTCTTTAAATTAAATAAAATTTAAAGAGTATTTTAATGAAGCTGAAAGGCGTTTTTATGTTTAGATTCATTTAAATTAAACAAATGCTGGTTTACAGGACAATGAAATTCAAATTTGCTTGACTTAAACATGGCTAACTTGGAAGTACCCTAGAATCATTTGAGACGCATAATGTTTTATGAGTTCAAGAAAGGAAGAGAACTCAGCTGCAGCCGAGGCGGCCAGCAACATTTACTCAATTGGACTTATGAACCAAGCTTTAAGGAGGAAAAAATACCTGCTCTAGTGAATCGCAAAGGGATGCTGTCATCAGGACAATGCAGCACGACCCCACTCAGCAAGAATCGCGTCATTAAAGGTCTAAGCAGAACTGGGTTGGGAGAAAACTCCTCATTCGCCCTATTCTTCCCACCTAGCTCCCTCAGAATGTCACTTGTTTCATTGTAGTTTACAAAATCATTTGTGGGTATCTCGAATGAAGGGCAGAGGAGTTTTACAATAAGGAAGGAATTCAGGTAGTCGAGGGAAAGTACATTGATGATTGAATCTAATTGGATGTAATATTTTGTCAATTGTTTTATTTATTCGAAAATCGGACGGAACCTATTATATGACCTGATTTAACTTAAGTGCAGTAGATATATGGGCGAGCCCAGCACTGCTTGTAGTAGAGTAGATCCATAATTCTAGAAAATATATAGTCAGGATAGTTCTATGCGGACTCGTTAATGATTTATTCTAAAAATTCGGTAAGTGTTTGTTATGGTGTTCGTGAAGCTCAAGAAGGACTACTTGGAGGGCATTGGCGACACGCTGGACCTGGTGGTGATTGGTGGTTTCCACGGCACCGGGAAGCGAACCGGTCGGTACGGCGGCTTCCTGCTGGCCTGCTACAACCCCGACGACGAGGAATACCAGACCATCTGCAAGGTAAGAGGCGCTGGTTTGCATTCATTTGCTGCTCTACGTTGCAAACAATTTATCACAGTTGAACACGGCGTTACAAGGCTCAAGCGTTTGCTTGGGGGAATGTGGTAAGAAGTGGTTGTTGAGTGCTTTGATTAATTTATGAAGCAAAGAACCGGGTTGCATCACCAGAAACTTACTTTGCTCTAAATTAACACCGAAATGGTTGGGGGCAAGGCCATATACATGTGCTTCCAATGAGTCGGTCAGCCTACGATGAGAGTGTTGAGTCTGCTTAACATGACCTGCTGCAGTCTGATAGAGCTACACATTATCTTTACGTTTAGACGCATTGGAGCGGATCATGTTTTTCACGGAACGGAATGAAAATGCAAAATAGCGGCCAAAGCGGCTAAAAACATTCACTTGGTTTATTGAGGAGGGATGCGCATGAGCGATGCTTCACAAAATTCAGTGGACGTTCGATTGAGTTCGATGATTTGCAGCTTCTTGAAGAAGCAACTTTGTCACTTGAGTTGGAATTGGCAATTAAGCCAAGTTCAGACCACACAACTGTTCATCTTCAAAACCTTGGAAGAGTTTCCTAGACTCGGCAAAGTGTGCCTCATTAATTCTTATCTGAAAGCAATCAACTAAAATCTTGTTCTCCTTTTCTTGGTGGGTTGACTTGTGACTGGCGGCTGGCGAAAAGTAGTAGTTTTGTCGGAGTGTTAAGCGTCGTAGACAGCGGCCTAGTGAAGGGAAAAGACCCCGACCATAGCCGTCGAGGAGGGAAAGTCATGGGAAAAGGCTCTT
The DNA here is from genome assembly GCA_030710315.1 of Anomotaenia brevis. Classification (NCBI taxonomy): domain Eukaryota; kingdom Metazoa; phylum Platyhelminthes; class Cestoda; order Cyclophyllidea; family Dilepididae; genus Anomotaenia; species Anomotaenia brevis. Next base: position 237,813 of record JAUOZQ010000098.1, read on the forward strand.
CTTCTTTGAATCCGATGAGATGGCCAAGGAGTAATCCGCCCTGAGTTGTTACTACCTAATGCTGCGTTAATTAATGTCAAATTTATTGTCAACAATTAGTTTGAGCCAAGCTTAGAGGAGGAAAAAACACGTACTCTAGTGAATCGAAAGGGGGTGATGTTTCATCAGAGCAATGCACTATCCCACAAAAGTTGGAAGAACTTGGTTGGGAGAACATTCCTCATCCTCCACCTTATTCTCCCGACTACCTTGGTTCTTCCTCAGACTACCGTTTGTTTCGCAGCATCCAAAGTCATTAGGAAGAAACAGCTTTTGCTACACAGAAAGAAGTTGGAACTGACATTTGTGAGTTCTTCGAATTATCAAAACCAAAAAGGATTTTCAATAATGAAAGTATTATTATTAGTATGCTTCTTTAAATACGAGAGTACAAAATGATCAAGGAAAGTAGAGGGATGATTGAATCTTTCATTAAATGTTGCATTTAGTACCTTGTTTTTTAACTTCCGACATTATCTATGGCCTCATCCGATAGATCGTAAAATCAACAATTAGGCTGCAATGTTCATCAATGCTTCGAACACACTGCGCTAATCAAAGCTCCGGAAATGCGTTCAGTCACGTTAATGACCTATTTGTAGTGCAGTAGTCTCAAATGCTGCATTTTCTTGTGTCTGGCTAGGTGGGGACAGGACTGAAGGACGAGGACTTGGCGACTTTGTCGGACTTCCTGAAAGACCACATCATCCCCTCGGCGAAGACCTACTACCAGTACACCAAGAACCTCGTTCCTGACCACTGGTTCGAGCCCGTCCAAGTCTGGGAGGTCAAGGCCGCCGACATCAGCATCTCCCCCGCCCACAAGGCCGCTGCTGGGATGGTAGGTCGCTGAAATACCACTTCAGTAGTCGGGCGATGGCTCCTCACGCTGCTGGCTTGTTTTGTAGGCCGATCCGGAAAAGGGACTGTCGCTGCGATTCCCGCGGTTCCTGCGTGTGCGTGAGGACAAGAAACCGGAGGATGCGACCACGTCTGCTCAGGTCTACGACATGTACTGCAACCAGGAGCAGGTGAAGAACGCAGAGGCCAATAGAGAGGAGGAGGACTTCTACTGAGTGGAAAGTGGGGGTCTCGCTCCATCTTCGAATCAATGTCTTAATGTATCTTGTTATTCCACCATAACCTGGCATTTAGTAATTGTCCGTATATTCGTGTGAGTCCCTATTTTTAGTACGTCATATGAATGAATAAAAAATTTTCGGATCACCTGAGTTGGTGGAGTTTAGATGGCAGGAGATGTGGGTTCCCTACTAATACACTGTGCCAGAGTAACAATAGGGTCTGGGTAAATTTGTAGCGCTTATACGCTGAGTTGATATTGGTACGCTTTTTGAGGACAGCTCGCTAATAACCACGGATCAAAAACAAACCGTTTAGTCATGATCTGTGTTCCGTCGCCAAAATAGGCTTTAACAACTCCGTACGGCGGCGCGCAAGCAACACCTCATCCATCACGTGCTCGTTATTTCTCCTAACACAAGTTTATATTTCTATCCTCCGTTTTCTCTAATCTTAATTATGATTAGAGAAAACGCCTTAAATTTATGGCCCAACAGACAACCTGGGCCAACTAAATAATACGAATAGGACTAGAAATCCTATATGTTTTGCGGTAGAAGGTAGTCGACTTCTCATTATAGATTAATTTCCCGACAACTCAATTATTAAGTCGAAAATGGCACAGTGCATAAATTTTGACTCCACAAACTGCATGATGTGAAAAACTTTCTAGTTTGTAATATGAGTGTCAACAGGATCTTTTCCACACTCAAGTTCACAGAATTCAACATTAGAATTGGCCAAACGTGACAAAACCGCACATTCCACATTTCAACGACAAACAGTAAGTAGCTCTGAAAATTTTTCGAAAATAAACTGGTGTGTATCTTAGTATTTTTAATTAGTATTAAAATCTAGAGAAACTCTGAGAGGTACCACTCCGTTTATTTGAACTAGTTATCGCTAGAAATGCCAAGGTACTAATTATTCTTTAATTAAATCAAACAATTCCTCTAATTATATGAGTGTTCAAAAATTTAATGTTTGTAAGGAGAAAAATTGCTTTTATGATCGAGATATTTGTTTTTCATGCTATAATAATATACAGACGAGAAATTCCTATTCTTGTTCAGATATATACCGAGGCTAGGTACAGGGCGACAAAGTTGGTGCCAAAGGATTTCATGTCTGCCTTTTGATTTAAATATAAATGTACTACGGAGTGGCTCATTAGAGTCTCATCTCTTAAGCTGAAATCTAACGGTGTTGGTATCTTGGTTGTTTCCTGCTGTGTCCATGTAAATGATAACTGTTATGGTGCACGCTAAATTCAGCTTGCGGTCGATGAGGTATCACCCGTATCCTTGGAGATGGTCGTCCTTGTCCACTTTTCGAATTGAATAGTTGCGACAGTTGAAGACGTGAACTCAAAGGCGCCGAAAGAGTTATAGGTACTTCTTGTCGAGCTGCTGTAACATTAACTCTCATTGTCTCCTTAGACCTAGATGATAATAATCGTTTTTTCGTACTTTCCAAAATTGAGTGATTGAGGTGCGAAATCAAATCAGCACCATTCAGTAATGGAATTCCAGTTGAATAATCTCTGTCTTGTCGAAATACAGGCCTGGGTGAAGAAAAGTTTATCACTCTTGACTCCTGAGATTGAGTTGAAATCGATCGTCTTTGTCTATTCAGAAATGTTGACTGTGGGGATCGGTTGGAATGCGAAGCTGGATCTAAAACTTGCAATCTATGGGGAGGTACGCCTCTTTTTCCCTTGGAGCTTGATCGGTAGAAATGATTGGGGTCTGAGTTGGCTTCGGGGTTTACTGATGCAAATTGAGATAACATTCTTCCATTAAATGCCCAAAGGTCTAGGAAATTTGGTGAATATTCGTTCACATACGTTGAGAAAGATCTAGAGGAACCTCCAAGGAGGGGAATGTGAGGTGGAGAGAAACATGGGATGCTATTGCGTTTTATTTTCTCAGAAGCCGACAAAGAATCTGCTCTGTGTAGTAAAGAAGATTGAGAAATTTTTAAGTGTACACCGCTAGGATCTGAACTTGAACTAGAATCAGGGGAGATTGCACTAAGATGGTTTGGTATTGTTCGAAACGAGGCTTCTGTTTTCAGATCTTTCGGTTGTATTTGATTTGGATTGATCTCTAAGCTAGACTGTAGTTGATGAAATTTACAATTTGATGTAACAACTCTGTCTTGTTTAGCTTTGGAAACAACTTGCATAACTTTGGAACTTTGAATCGGGTACTCTTCGTTCTTGCCATGTAGTAGAGGCATTTGCTCATCATCAATCACGGAGTTATTGGAGTTTTCTCCAGTAAAAAGAGGGCTTATTTCCATCGGATTTTGCCAGTCACTTTGAGCGCTCCTATCCGTTTCCATTGCTGTAACATTGAAATCGAAGGAAGTATAGGGGGTCCCAGGATTGTTGAGTTCTGTGCATTCACCAGCTATCACAGGGATTGTGGATGACCTGACCGAAATATTCCAGATTCCCTGGTCCTCATTTCTTCCATCAAGCATCGATACAGTGCCTATATCAAGGGGACTACTGCCACAATAAGTGATTTTATTAGCGATCTTGTATGAATCCAGCTTCGGGTTTTCATTAATTTGAAGATCTTGCTCACCCTGATATCCATTTTTGAATACAGTAAATTCATTAGCATTAGCATCTGGAGAGCTTGAGAAAGCCCCTTCATTATACTCGGAGGAACTATTCCATAATGATGCATTGATGACTGTGTTCAAGGGGCAATTATCCTCGTCACTGGCACTGTCAATCTTTGACAATCCGGAGAAACCTTCAATGTTATCTCGAGAGTTCGAGCAGGCAAATTCCGCGCTCTTGAAGCTATTTCGAAAATGACTCGAATTTCCTAATCCTAACGGCTTTGAATTTGTTGATGAATTACTGGTTCTGTCGTTGTTAGTCCCGACATATTTGAGTGGACCAAGGGGAATCGATAATGCTTCGTTACCACCAGCTGCAGTTCCGACTGCAAACAAAGAACAAGTAGCCTCATCGCCGTTACGGATTGCCGCGTCTGTTCCAGGAGAATCGCATTTACTCGGACAAGAATTTGCTGGCGATGGTTGATCGGTGTTTGGCATGCCACAGGAGCTGCATTTAGCCTCCTTTGCTGAATTCTCCATTATGCAGCAGGTACATCGCCACAGTTTTAGGGAAGGTCTTGGTATTACTACAAATTTGAAGAAGTTTATTGGACAGGGTTAATCGTCCCACAAGAGTATATGAAACGAAAGAATAGCATTCCATAATCACTGGTATGAAAGAACACTGCCGGTAAAGTTATTATTAGACATGCAGATGTAGCTGGCATTTTACATAACCACAAGAGCCAAAACTGATAGGGGATTATTATTACGTTTACATTCTAGACCCTCGCCGATGCATGGCCACACTGATAATTCATTTAAAGGAGTTGACTAGAAACGAAATGTAAAAAATACCTCTTTTGGTTGGTCCTTGCTTCGTCCTAGACTCGGAGTATTCAGGTCCCATTGCCATGTAGTAAAATGGAGATATCGTGGGTGGAACAGCTCTTCTGAAGTTTTGATTCGGAAGAATCGACTGTGGGGACATGTTTAGTTAAAAAATAGAAAACACGAAAAGTTTTTGTCTGTGTAAATCTAGTGTGTAAAAGCTCTATAGGTTAAATCTAACGATGGCTTTTTCATGAGTGCTACCATTGGTAAGTTACCATCATTTGTTTGATATACCTCCTAGAAATTTCTTTTAAATGCATTAAAATCCCTGTATTGGCAAAAGTAAAGACCAGCACTACGGATGCCCGTGTTAATCGTTTCATCCACTAAGTGGGACTTATGATCTATTTTTCTGATTCTTTCTCAATTCTTTCGAATTTCCACCGAGGAAGTTTATGGAAGACTGATCAATAAAGGCAATGGCGGTAAGACTTAGTTGATTGAAAGCCGATCCACCCAATATCGTCAGCCATGATGAACAGTGGGGCCATGAATTCAGTGGAAATAAAGCCTGCTTCTTACGAATAAATCAATCTTCTTTTTTAATAAAATAAACCAAAAACTTAAAATGAACATATTTAAGTCATTTTTAATGCACCCAGCATTCATATAAGGATTACAACTTTGTTCATGAAGACCTCAGACTATTTCAATGTACAGTCAAGGTTTTCTTCATAGTGTAATAAATAGTATTTTTAGACTATGAAATAAAATGCTGTCCCAGCGTACCTCAAATGCATTTCTCGGAAAATGCACTGATCTAAATGACACTTTTCGGGAGTTAAAGTTTGACGGCGATTGGAAATCTGGACGCATTCGTTTTGTTTTTGAATGATCTGAGATGTCATTGACATTCTGCTCTGATTCGACGTATTCAGTCCACAGTTCGAATGGTCGATTCCGTTTGAACTTGCCTGAGTAGCACTCCTGGTCGAAGCACTCCATTCTCTTGTCACTATGGAGCTGGAAGATTCTTCCCTCGAAGGGATGTAAAACAATCGAGACCCCCTGTGTCCACTTCAACTTCAACAAAAGTAGGAGCCAAAGGAAAACATCTTTTGATTTCACGCTAAGTAAAACCCGCAAATGGTTTGTCCTACATCAACGTACTTCTTTGGTAAAACTTCGCTTGATTGCAACGAATGCTTGAAAGAGGGATATCACAACATCCTTTATTTTGTTTTTCAACATTCTAAATGTTGAAAAATTATAAGTGCACACCAGTTCAGTTTCAGCTGTTCAGTTGGAAATGTGCTAAATTTGATATTAACGACATTTTGCAACACAGATGAAAAATCAATTAAGTCAATTGTGCTTGTGCAAGTTGGTTTTAAAACTTTTTCGAATAAAATGAGACGTTCGTTTTTGCTAATTAAATCCTTAAATGGACAGTTTCGAGTGAAATCTCTGTGTGTATACCGCGATTTTCCCGAAAAATAACAGGTAACAAAATGGCAAGGCAATAACCAGGAATTCATTTCATTGCTTTTATTTTTATACCTCAAACGAGTGATACGAGACTTTGATATTCACAAATACCTCTGTACTAATCACTGATGTAACCTTTACCACTTGCCGATTTCTGGGTCTATGGGATTTCGGTTATCTTCAAATAATGCATGGATATATCGTTTTTAACGTAATCTTTCACTGGCAGGCTGTATCTGTCCCTTTCTTCCATGACATGTGATGACACGGCTCTATCTATGTACTCCACGACTACGATGCGGTTGTTCAGGTTTTTACTAATAGAAACCTCTCACATCACCCCTTATTACCACTGATTCTTTACCACTGGATCTTACAAGCCTTTTTCTTTCAGGATCAGACATCATTAATCGAATTCTAGTATATAAAATGATGAGTTTTTCGGGGAATTCAGTTAAATCTAAGCAGAATATTTTGTTGAACAAATAGAAGCCCACCAATTTAGCTAACTGCTAATACTGCGAGTTTTGATAGATCAATCAAAGGTATTTTAATTTTAAGACTTACTATTACCCTTCTTTGGTAGTGAAACCACGAAAACGAAACTCAAAGTTCGCTACTGACGAATTGTGAGTAGCATTGCTAACCAGCTAATCAATTACGGTGCAGAGGCAAGGGATGTGCTCAAATTCCCACCGAAACAGAGGAGGTTTATTGATCAGCGTATTTTCAAGTCTCCTTGACTTTTCCTTTAACGATCATTTTGTGATTCTACCCTTGTGCATACATTTTACCCCACTACCTGTGTTTGCATTTTTACTGGTATTATAAACCAGAGGAAATAATGTGAAGAGACCTTTCTCCGCTCAGATTCCGTTAAGCAAAATTGAATTGGAGGTTTTTCAATCTGGCGCTTCCACTTGGGTTTAGCCATCCCCTGCTCCTACTCTCAATATTAAATATGAGCAAAACTCCGTGTTGAAAGACTACCAACCTTGTCTCGTTCATGAATTTGTTAAGGTTCTTCTTGTCAGTATGATTACAAATGGCTGGACAATTTGATCGATCCAATTCTTTCGTAGTCTCAGGATTTGGTTAGTAATAGATTCAATAAGCCAAAGTAACAGAAGTTCACTAGAAGTTATGACGTTGTTTTGATGCTAGTTGGACCCTTCTTCGTAAATGACCCATGGTAAGGATAACCCTGGATAAATACTATGAAAAGTTGAAATATTAACAACAGACATGTTCATTTTTATATCATTTAACCTCCGTCATCTTGAAATACCAAAAATAACGATTGGAGTACCCATTTTATTACTAATATTCATATTTACAATTAAAAATAATGTTCATAAACCGGCATAAAAAGAGCTGTTGTAAATCTTATCCCTCAAAGCTACGGATTAATTTTATTGGCTGGAGCGAACAAATTAAAGTTGACCAAGTTAAACGATCGATAAATAGCCGTGAGCATATTAGCCTAGTAGGTGTGGTGTGACTTCACAATTTAGGGCGTTGGTAAAATATTGCATCACGTGGTGTTTGTTCGTGTGAAATCGATACGCCGTTTGCGAGTACCAATGCTACTATCAAGACTCATGAAAATCGGTCGATCTCCTGCAAAGGCACGTGACGGGAATATTTGTATGCTTGGATCAAGCCCAAATGTATGCATAACGGTTTGCTTATTTTTTAATAAATGTAGAATTTGGGGCAAAGGCCATTTCAAACTAAGGCGCAACTTTTTATGGTGAGACTCAATACAAAGGTCTACCCGTCAAGGGCAGTGAATCGACTTTCACTTTATTTCCTTTTTTAAACGATTTATTTATGTCACTTGACTAATTTCCAGAATCGCTAACCACGCAAGTAATACAGACACCGGCATTTTAAGGAAATTTCACATTCTGATGTTGAAGGGATTGAAAAGTTCATCTTGACAAGGTAAGGTAACTTGATATAAGGTCGGCTCGTAGATATCATGTCTGTTGTCTTAAACAAAGTATGACTCAAACAAAGGCTATCGGTGATCATTAACAAGGCTGCTAAGTTTCATAGCGAGTATTGATTACGTGGGCATTATGTACATTTCAAGCCACTGCGCAAACAAATTAGTTTTTTTTCCTTTATTATTCATGAAACTTGCAAACAGTTTTACCGAATTTCATCCGTCATTCATGGGATCTTAACTGCCCTGATAAGGATATCGATTTTAATCGCTTTCGTTGCATTTGATCAATATACTGAAATTAGCACAAACCGAGTTTAATTACTTATCTGATGCATAAAATAAACCACACTTTACAGAGTTCCTAAGAATCTATTTGTTATCTTTTCGAACACAATGAAGAAATGCATTGAGTAAATTTTGTGTTATGAATTTGACCCAACTAACTGCAACTTTTCCTCCATTTGTCATGTCAATTTCCCAATTGAGATATTCCCTGCGAATATTATTTTTCTAGAACTTTCGGGATCGAATAGATGAGTCTTGCACTTTGCATTACTCAGGTTAACCGATTACGTGGCTTTCAAGTCAAAAGTGAGGGTGATGACAATGACATTTTACAAATGACGTCGATAAGAGTAGTATCACGTGGTGCTTCGTCAACACGGTATTCACTACTGACAAATCCTAATGAGACCTCAGATTTTTAGGCAAATTCTCCTTATTTAAGTAGAATGTTACCCACTGCACATCATTAATTTATGCTGAGGACTCTATAACCACTTCAAACTGTCAATCTGTTGACAGCGGCTCAAGTATCCATACTTTATTTCAGTCATGAAATGAAATGAGATAAAAAAATAAACAATGAAAATTCTGATTGAAGCACTCTATTTCAGTTCGTTTATCATACTAAAAATATTTTATCTATGGGGATAGTCAACTAAATCGTTATTTTCTCTCCCCAGAGCGGAGTCCATTCAGTATTCACTCATAAATAATACCCAAAACAAATCATGCTAGTTCTTTTTATGTTGCAATACACCCATTAGTCGTCAGTCTAAAGATTAATCCTGGTCCTCAAGGCCAACTGAATTTGTTTAGTTTTATGGATGATCGATTCTATCGATCGTTAAGAAAGTGCACCTGTACTGGGCGGGACCACTCATGCATATTATCGCATTTTACCTCAAGTTGTGCAGAAATACTATTTCTTATAAAAATTCACTGTCACATTTACCTTTTAAAAAGGTACAATTGTAGATCTAAACTAAAGATCTCATTCAGTCTCCGAATAAAAAATGGACGAAGTTTTAATCAAATCTGTTTTAATCATTCAATAGAAACCACACAAATAGAAACGGCGGTTTTGATGGTGCATCTCCAAGTACAAGGATAAAATCAAAACCAGGGCACTGATTAGAACATATCGGTTACGTGTCTACGAGCTCCGAAATTGACTCCGGTATTACTGATTCCCGTGTGGCCCATCTGAAGCCGCATCACGGATTCACTCTGCTTCAGCTGCTCCTCGCTGAAGTTCCTCTTATTCTCCGAGTGGCGCTGCATCCAGTAGCCGGCGGGTCCGTTGTACCCCGGCTTGGCCTGGACCTCTACTCCCAGCTGGGACAGGCAAATTATCACCTGAGGCAGGTTTGTCTGCTCATACAGCTGGTCGGTTTGGAAGGCCGAGGCCGATCCAACACCCATCTCCTGGCAAAAGTTTATGAAAACCCCGATTCTCTCCCTCTGACGGTTAGTTTCAAAGATGGGTTTGTCGGAAACCTTCCACATAGCCACTCCGAGGCGCCTTGAAGCATCCTCCGGCTTTAGACAGGCGATCAAGTATCCGAGAACCAGTCCATTCTTCAGGTAGTTATAGAACTCCTCCGTCGAAGCGGTACTGATGTCTTCGGGGATTTCTTGGGCTGCCTTGATAATCTCGTCGGAAATGCCAGAGGGTTGAGGCAGAAGGCGGATCCATTTGAGAACCTTGGCTGCCTCTTCAGGGTCGTATTTCTCGTTGATGCGATTCTGGATGTCACGAGCAAGTCCTGACTTCGCTGCACGGTACTCCATGTTTATTGCTGCTTCTTTTAGCCCTTGAGTTTGTGCATGACACTTATGTATGCAAAATACCACGCTGCTATTGGCTCAGTAGGCGCACATCAACTCAACCTTAGCAACCAATCAGAGAAGTCAGCTTTCTAGGAGCTTCTGTGGCTCTTCAATATAAAGGAAAATTTTAGACAGGAACATCAAACGAAGTCCCCTCAGGAATCATTGGTCCGTGTGAGGATCTGAAGCAGTTTTTTCGCTAGTTTAATCAAAACTTCCCTTCTGTCATCGCAAATCAGCTCATTTATACGAACTAATAAATCAATAACTAGGACTTTTTAAAGCAATTTAGATGAGAATTTTCAAGTCACTATAAGTTGAAAATGATCCCCAGTTAGTTTTTAATTTGACTTAAGGGGTCATACTGTCAAGTGAAACAATTAAAACCAGTGATCTGTGTTGTAAAAACAAATCAACTAGTTGACAGTCCTAGTACGTCACTACCACAAAATAGCTTTTGATTAAACTGAGGGCTAGATCGAGGGAGCTTGTCGCACTACTCACCAACCACTACGCTTGATAACTAGAGCAAATGACCTGAATTTATCCGCAATCTTTTAAACAAAATTCTGACAGTTGGAAATGAGTGGTTACTTGAGGCATGTATGGGGAATTGTATTTGCATATTGCCGCACCGTAAACAATGCCAATAGTCTGATAAAGTCGACCTGAGAATACATCAATCAAAAAATGCATAAAAATGGCAGTTTGGAAAATCACAGAGTTTATAATAGCCGGAATAAAGCTCAGTCACGTGTGCAGGTGCGTGTGGCCTTACATGGCCACACTTAGCTGTTTCGATTGGTTCTCACTGGAGACACTGAAATATTATTGGCCAGCTCAACAGCGAATCGGAGGAGAGCAATCACTAACTCGATGGCCTAACTGGAGAGCCTTATTCAGTTGTGCGTTGTTTGTGAAGGGAATGGGTTCGGACTATCGTGCTGACAAGTCTGGCTTTGCTCGCGAGGTTCAGATGAGAATCGCGGAAAAGTATAGTCCAGAGGAGGCCGCTAAAACCCTCAGGTGGATTCGTCTCCTTAAGCCGTCTGTTGAAGTTCCTGATTCTCTAAATGATGCCGTTGAAAAGATCCCTGCGGATATTGCCAGTGTTAGTGCTGAGGATTTTTATACTTTTTTGAAGGACGGACTTGTTCTTGGATACCTGATGGCTTGTTTGAAACCCACCGAGACTTTCACTAAGGCCATGTGGAAAGTGTCCGATAAGGCCATTTTTGAAACGAACCGTCAACGCGAAAGAATCGGGGCTTTCATCAACTTCTGCCAGGAGATGGGCGTTGGATCTGCTTCCGCATTTCAGACCGACCAACTCCATGAGCGAACGAACCTGCCGCAAGTTGTCATCTGCCTTTCCCAGCTCGGAATCGAGATGCAGACTAAGCCCGATTACAAGGGACCGGAGGGGTATTGGATGAATCGACACACCGAGAATCGGAGGACATTCACTGAGGAACAGCTGAAGGCCGGCGAGTCCGTCATAGGACTTCAAATGGGCTACAATCGCGGTGCAAACCAATCCGGTATCACTTTCGGCGCCCAAAGGAAAGTTACTGATATGTACTAAGTCGTTTCCCCTTTCACCCCCTGCCACTAAGATGAAACGATTTTGCGCTACTGCGTAAGCCTCTGTTACCATTGAATCTACCTTGTGCATTCAACAACGTCTTATACCTGATTTTCTGGATTTGTTTTACGCGTGTCGACCCTTTATCTAAACAGGACCTCACGTGCGACTTGCTATATTGGGTTTTTCTAGCTTCATATAATCTAAACTTCCCTGGAAATGGTAAAACTGGTCTGTATTAGCGTCATTACTCGGAAGGTTTAGCTTTAAACTGTGTTTACAGTACTCTCTGGGCTGAATTCTGTAAGTATTTTGTTCTGACAAAGTTGTCCTCCTTAGCGGAAAAAAACTTTGTTGAGTTGTTAGGCAAAGGTCAATCACCGTTTGAGTTTACGCTCTGTGTGGATATTTTAGCTCCAATCGTGGCTGATTCCTTTCCATTGCGGTAATTTCCGTTTATTACTTCCCATGGTGATCCGGTTGTTTTGGAAACTTCTATTCCTCTCACAATTCGTCATTTAGATATCCCCCACTCTGTTGCTATTATCACAATAGGTCAAACATGAAGTGTAACTGGCGCTTATTTCGGTAGCAGATGGTCGTAATATCCCATTTCGTTTGCGCATTCGAGATCTAGAAAATACATATATAAAGTGCAAATATTTGGATTTTGATAAGTGAGCCTTCCCATGGACTGAGTTTTTGTTCTTGAAGCTGAGATGTTTATTTATCGCTACTTAAGCTAAACCCCAAAGAGTTTTTTTTTATACTTCGCTATGGATTTTCGGGTGCAGTAGTAAATATTTCCCAGACTCGGATTACTGTGGAACGGAAGGGTTTCCATTGCCCTATATTGGGTTTTTTCCTTCGATCTTTCCATGACAGGGTAAATATTACTCTATGGAAACGTGATTTTTTTGAGAGTAAACAGACGACTTGGTTGTGCTTTGATCTATGAAAGGGGGACTGGGTCATTTCAGCTCGAAATCAAAAAATACCCATCTAGGTAGATTCCGTACACTGTGGCGAAGCTTATCGGAAAACCTTTTGTCCGGTTGGGGTAAGAGAAATGCCTAAGTCGATAAATCGAAGGTCGATCGCCTGCGCGAAAACTAGACGCTGCACTTTTGGTGGTTAGCTGAACAAAATCGATATTGCATAACTGGAGCTTTGATCGACAAAATGAGTCCAAATCAAACTGCTTTCCGCTGGGAATTCAAGCGGGAATTCACCAACCCCCTGCAGCCTCGTTTCATCCGTTTTGTCCGCTGGGCGCAGGTAGAGTTAATCTGACGGCTAGTTCTGTCTGAGTGTCAGATTCTCATCAGAACCTGTACGAGATCCATTTTCACCTCTCCCCTCCTCCTGCGGTTCCCGCCTATTTGTTCAAGACACCCTCTCCCACCTGTCGGAGAAGGTAATGCTGACTGGGAGCTCTCAAAATCGCTACACTTACCTACCCTACGGCTTGAAGATGACACACCTTCCGGACATGGTGGTTAGTCATCCCGAAGCACACTGTGAACCTAAGGGTGCTTGGCTGTCTCTCCAATGAGTCATTCTTCGTAGGGCACCAAAGGAACTGTTTAAAAGCAATCTCAATTTGGGCGTACAATTGCAAATCAGCAAGTTTAGTGTTATGTTGCAGGGGCCTTCTCGAAGCAAATAAAGGTGTTTCGAGGGAAATTCGGCAGACTCATGAGGAAAAAGAAGAGGCGATCGGTAATGAATTCAGTAGACATGGAAATTACACTACTGTCAGCCAGTTTTACTCAAGTAACCCCCATTAACCTCAAACCATTCTTGGCGCAAGCTGACTTGACATTTGCCCTAAGGCAAACATCTCCTCCAGCGTCTGCGGAGGCCAAAAGTGTGGGGGTGGAGATGACTGGTGTAGTGGTTGCCTATTAGTGGCTACTCCGCTTATTCAGAGATTGGGATCTGTTATATCAGGGTAATCTGATCGTCTACTGTTGCTTTCTTACTGTCACCATAGCCTCCTCGTTGTCCCTAATTCATCCCTCCGTACTGGATTCCCGATATTCAGTGTCGCTTTTCATTGAGCAGTGATTGAATCCTCCCCTTAATCCTTATTGCGATTGCCTCTTAATCACTAATGCCATGAGTCATCCTCTTCATGCTTAATTAGGTAGGGGTACCAGTCATCATCCATTCTCCTAGTTGAAGGGTTAAAACTGCTGAAGGGTTGTGTGGGTGAACACCTTTGAAAAATAAAAACAGAAATAGTTTTCTGGAAAATTTAATCCGAACATCAAGAAGTTATGATCGATTTCTTTAGTCTTGCACTGGTTCATCGATCTGTGGCTGTAACTGGTTCAAATCCTATTCTATTGTCTCACCTTGATACGTTCTCTCGACTAGTGTGAATCTTTGAACACTCTAGGCTTCAGCTTGAGTTCGTTTTAATTGAAAATCAAACTGGCGTTGAGCCTGGGGTTCGGCGTAGGTGTCACATTGCTGTTCTACGATGTGGCAAAGAACTGAAGTCAGTGGGTGTCATTGCTTGAGCTCGCGCTTGCAAATAAGATAACGATATATTTAATCTCAACTAAATCTGCACTATCTTTTTTTTCAAGGGTAAACAAACGACCCGTTTTTTAAGAATCTGTTACCAAGCTCCCAAAAAATGTTTCGCAAGTGAGCAATTGAGTAATTTTGTGCGTAATAATTCTTTGAAATGATTACTCATTCGAAACTGTAGGCAGCTGTATTATTTAGATCCGTTTCATGGCTGCACCAAATCACAGTTACATTTATCACTGTCACCGTTGTAAACAAAACGTAGCGCATGGAATTTCGTATTCGTCTTTGAGTTTCTTTGATGGAGAGCGACATTGCCGAATCACACAAAGTCCTCATTCTACACAAAGCCCTCCCATTGCATTGTGAATCATTGGTAGATAGCAAACGCTGACAAAGAAAGCGTACGACAGTGAATCAGTTCGACAGGCTTCCTGCACGGCTTAGATACAAACTTGGCTTGATTGTCGTGGCTTTATTTATGAATCCATATTTCATTTTAATCAAAGATATTTTTTGGTTTGGGTACCATGGGTACAAAATAACAGAAAAGAGGCTTGACCTAATGTCTTATTTTAGCCATTAAAATGTACTTCACCTAGGCAGAAGTGACTCGATTTTTTTTTCAGCTCGGAATTGCATTTCGTAGTACAAGTTGGTTGTACTATTGAGTTTCCATTTGTTTTTCGTATTTTTGTTATGGAATAACTTCGGTTAGGAAAATTTGCCTCCACGTGAATAGAAATACTACGATGTTGGAACACATTGCAGCTTATGGTGCCCAATCATTGGGAAAGTTTTTATCATGGACTTCGAACGCGACTTTAGGCACCAGTGTGAACCATCCGAAAAAAAGAGAGTTACTTTATATGTAAAATTGAAACCTATTAAAAAGATAGCATAGCAAATTTATCTTATTTTCTGCATTTAAGTTGGTAATTTAAAGGAAACGTAGGCATACCTGTCTTAGTTAAATTTGCTTGACCTGCTTATTTTTGTTTCAAATTTTCAGTCGATAAAACAGTTTTCTATAATCTGGGTCAAAATATTTTGCTTGCTCGACCTTTGATGCCTAGAAATTCCTCATTTAAGCGTTAAATTAATAACTGCCCATTGAACTAGTCTGACCAGTGAAATCTCGCGTTCCCATGCCTACTTCATTATTGTCTAGTCAATCAATTTATCAAATCTTTTACTTTAGAAAGACTCAGACCTCTTTCGGATATTCTTGCGTATCTTTACACCTGCTGTTATGGGCCTCTGGGTGCAGTACCTTGTGCCAAACTGAAGCACTTTAAATCCTGCATAAATACGGTGTGAATTTCTACCTTTTTTCTTCGTCTTATGTTTACCTAGAATTTCATTCAGGCAAAGGAGGGCTCCCTTGGTAACCTTCGCCTCTGTAATGCAACAAATATGGTGGATTGGGGAATCGTTTGTTTTGATAAACTAGTTGTGAATTACACAGTTTGGGTTAGGGTTTTAGGCGCTAATTTCACCAAAGTTATCATTTCTATTGTTTCCTATAACTCCCATCGTATTGGAACACTGATGAAGGTCAAAAGAATTACCATAAAAAAATCTCGCTAGTACCTGATCGCGTGACTTGTTCAAATCGATTGATCAGCGCCACATACACGTTTTATTCACTTTCACAGGACAAAAAACGCAAAAGATCGATAAAATGTTCACAGTGTGCGAAGATCGTGTCGCTATTTTGCAACTGTTTGTGTCCTGGTTTGACCTCGTTCAAGGTGAGCAAGAGCAGGTTTCGCACAAATGGGCCACTTCGAACGACTAATCAAGTGTCCTTGTCAAAGAGGGGTTGAGTGGGGAGGCCAGAGTACAAAGCTAAATGGAACCCGAAAGTCTTTGGCTAACAGTTATTATAATCGATTATTATATTATAATAATATTATTATATATAATATAGAATATATAATATAGTATATATTTCATATGCCATATAATATTATGTATATTATATCACCATAATATTATGTTATTATTATATTATAATTAAATCTGATTATAATTGCTTTCTGATATAAACACGTAGGGTTTGATTACCTGGCTCAAATGGTAAAATTAAAGTTGATTCATGCCGTACTCAAAAATGAAAATGTGGATGTCGGGGAATGAGGCAATTTTTATCATTGGGAAATTTTATTAAGTTTCAAGTTCAAATTCCAGTGCTTCACATTTAGTGAAACATGGTGATGGCTTCCACGCAGTCAAGAAAAAATTGTATACTAGACCATACTACAAGAACGCGTAAATGTGAATTTTATGTTTTAAAACAGAGAATATGTTGCATGCATTTTTCTAGAACAAACGCGTAGGTGAGAAAAAAATTTAGTGGATGAGTCAGATATTATTTCCGATCAATGCACCCACATAGGCCCCTTAAATATGAATACTACTTATAAAACGTAAGTAGAAAGTTTATTACATGGGAAGTCGTTTGTATTCGGCAGGATGGTAAAAATTTAATTACTTTCTCGTTCGATAATAAGAAGCTCTTAATATATTTCACAAGTGGCCTCGCCATCGCTTTTTCTTCTCAAAACAACTTCAAAATGTCGATAAAGTTAATAAATGTTTAAATTCACTGCAAGAGGAACAATATTCCTAGCTGCAAATACAATATTCTTTATTTTACAGAGAGTCCAAGGGCACAGAACTAGCTTGTGGTCAACAATATAATAGAATTTAGGGGTGGTTTGAGAAGACGAAACTGGTTGCATGCACTGGAACTAAATGAATGGAATTAGAACAACAGTAAAGTTGAGCAATACATCTTAGGGCTTCGTAGTAAAATAATCGAAGGATATACAAATTACAACAATAAGACTTGGTTACTGCTACAAAAGAGAAGTTATTGTTTTCGAATTCTCAAATATTTCGTAGTGTCTAAGTAGGAGATATGCATAAACTTTCCTTTTTGCATGAAACTGGAGTAAGACCCAAATTATTACTCCTTGAAAGGCACATGATTTACTGCTTAGAACGAATGCCATTAATTAAAATAATTTCAAAAAGCTCAGTTGCTAGTTATTTGAGGTAAATGAAATTTCAAAAAATATTTCTACCTTGGTTTTATGAAAAATTTTGATATTAATAAAAATATAAGAAGTACATTTTCGTTTAACAGTGTAACACGTCCTTGAAAATCTGATTTAATGGACTCGCGTAACAGTGGCATTTCCAATATTGTTGCGTAAAGATGGCTGCACAGGGCTCACCTGATTTTGCTAGTCTTTATGAATTAAAAGAAGAGCTTGGAAGGTAGTCATATTCTTATTAAACTATGCTTACTTTTTATTCCAGGGGTGCTTTTTCTGTTGTCCGGAGATGTATTCAGTTATCCACAAATCTCGAATTCGCTGCCAAAATTATTAGCACTAAAAGACTTGCTACCCGCGGTAATTTCTATCTCTTGTGAATAACTGACATATGTTTTAAAATTTGTCTGTATGGTGCTTTCATGATACTGTGTAATTGAACTTAGGTGGAAATTAACGTTGTATTTCAAATGTGTGTGTTTTACAAGCGCAGTTTATCCTTGAAAAATGATTACCAACAAATACTTGTCCCTTTAATTTTTTAGACACGATTTTATATGTATGTGGCACTTTTGATGCACTTTGATTTTCGTTTTTAGATATGCAAAAATTGGAACGAGAGGCTCGTATTTGCCGTCGTCTCAAGCATCCGAATATTGGTAAGCAAAATTGTCACATTAAATGTTAATGCTTTGATTTTCTCTAATTTTTTGTATTCCAATTTAGTCCGTCTGCATGACACGATTCAGGATGAAAATCATCACTATCTCGTCTTCGATCTGTACCTTGACCTTTTGATGCCCCTCTTATTTTTGATTTTTACCCTTTATGTTTACTTAATAATTTAATTTTAGCGTTACTGGTGGAGAACTGTTTGAGGATATAGTCGCTAGAGAATACTACAGTGAAGCCGACGCGAGGTGAGCGATCGTTCCAGCCATTTCTAAAATTTAATCATTACTTATTTTGAAATTGCATCTCAGACCTCTGCCTTTTGCTATTTATTCTTTTTACCGCCCCTTTGCGCTCCACAGTAACTGCATGAAGCAGATTCTGGAGAGCGTCAACTACTGCCACCAGAATAACATTGTCCACCGGGACCTCAAGGTTGGTTGAGTCGCATGCTCACCCTCCACTAACACCACCAGGAACCTGCCAACACCCCTCATAAGTCCTACCTGTCATGCAATATGGCCTAACAAAATTTTGGGGCAATACATGCATGTTTCGTCTTTCTTCATCTGGTCGGTAGGTCTTTTGCCTTTTGTGGAGCCTAAAGTAGCCCACGTGCTACCTGAAGTTGGTCTATCATGATGAAATTTTGAAAAACATGCCAATAAAATGGCAATATTTCGGAGCACCGTTATCTGTGCATTTCCTGTTGTACACCTAATAACCCAATTAATTACAACGATACACATATGCATGTTTTAAGCAATCATGGATTTCATTTTTATTGAAATTGATTTTGTGGTCTGGCATTGATTTTTGATTCGAAACCTTCTAGTTTCTTCGATGCACCTGTATGTGTAATAATCGATTTGTGTATCGATTTTTAGAGCTGCCTAGTAGAGTGTGTCCAATAAAAACACTTAAAAGTGTATATTTTAACTGGAGAAAAGTGCTACAGTTGCACAATTCGGTTTCATCATGTTTGTTCTATGAGCATAATTTTTCACTCAAAACATTCGAGACAAATCTGTCAGCTAGCAGACAAGCCTTGATGGAGGCGCATCAATCATGGGTGCTTTCGTTTATTTTTTCCGATTAGCAATTGTGGCTCGGTGCTCCAAAAACATTGATGGAAGCAGGCTGTGGGGTTTTATTGCACCTCGCGTCTTGCCACCACAGGAGATGAGTCCGGTTTCGTGGGCATAATTGGAGTAATTACAGACTCCCGAAATAGTTGCATTGTCAGTTGCCCTGGCAACGTGAATGTAACTTTCATTTGACTGATGTGTAATCACCAAGCGATCTTGCCTATCGAACTCTCAAGCTCGCCGAAGTAGCCGTTAAACGAGCCTCCAAAAGGACCGTTTTGCTACGCTCAAGTTTGCCTAGGCCTGGCGCTCTTAGCAACGTTTAAAATACCGTGGATATACTTATGAACTGCGCAATTTTGCGACTTCGCTTTTAGTGCACTTTTCACCGAATTAAACATAACATATCCGGCGAAATACTATGAGAACTTTTAGAATGACGATTGCGATATCTTTGCAGGCGTTTGAAATCAGTAGATGATAAAGGGGATCGATTGTTCGATTTAACTATTTTTCATGATTCCTGTTTTTATGGTGGGACTACAGACCTTGTTTCCTCTTCTGCCTAATTTATCTTGATTGCGTCTCATTCATTGCATGTCTACTGTTTCCCCCAGTCTCCTGCATGCGTTTCTTCTAGCTTGTTAAAAAGGCGTAGGAGACAGATGTGGTTTGCGTTGCGCTACACCCCTTTCTAATGTCACACTCCCCCTAGGTGTGTATGTTCAACAGTGCCTGCTGGTTACTTTCTTCGCTCTTCCTTCCTGTGTATGCGTCGTTCTGTTCCCTTTCACAGCCCGAGAACCTGCTATTGGCCAGCAAGACTCGCGGCGCAGCGGTGAAATTGGCCGACTTCGGACTGGCCATCGAGGTCCAGGGTGACCAGTTCGCTTGGTTCGGTGAGTCTCCTTCGCTTTGCTGCTTGCGTTCCCACATGCGACAGTCATCACTCCCACGTACCTCCAATCCGAGTAACGTGATGCCACTGGCGCATCGATGAGGGCGGGGGGTGGGTCATAAATGAGTTTTTGATGGATGACGTCAGACATTCGTCTTCCTGACTCAGAGCTGGGTCGCTACTCATTCCTCCTGCATGCCACAAGGTGTGAGTGATCCTCTGTTCATCCAATGCTAACCAGAATCTGTATTCTCCTTTCATCTAGTTTTATATTGTACAGGCAGTTTCACTGGATGTGAATGATTGACTCGCAGCTCTTCGTGACTGAATGGGGCTAAGGGCAGTAAGCAGCAGCAGTCAGTCAGTCAGCCGTTCGCTGAGACAGATAGGTCGTGGGAAAGTTAAAAAAATGAACAGGAAATTTAATGCCTAGCCATATGCTCTTCTTAATCCCCCAGCCGTTAATGGCCTTTGAGAGCCCAGGGTGCATGTGCTCTGGAGACTTCGTATCTTTGCTGATGTGCACATCAGTATTCCACTAACTGTTCTGTTTTTGTACTTATTTTACCACAATATCCTCTTGAAACGGTAGTTTGCCGTTAGGAAATCCCTTTTTCTTAAAGGCCTCGTAGTCACGAGAAGTCGGCTCTATCGCTGACTTGTAACGTCGGGTTTTCCTCGTTAAGAGTACTGCTATTGACCGGGGCACTTGGTGGTTATTTTCTATGGAAAAGCGGGCATTTCCCCTCCCCACCCTATAAGGTCGAACCGAAACCTTAAAAATGTCCTTTTTCGTGCCTATGCAATCGCCTTTGCTTCTTCTGTCGTTGCTGCCACATAAATCGCGAAGGTGATTTTCGGGTCAATCGTGCGCACGCACCCCTCATCACCCCTTAGGTCACGACAAGGCTGTCGTGTACTGATAGTCTTGCCGCTGCTCGATCTTCCCTGTTATTTCACCCTCGAAGCCTACTTCACCTACGGCACTCATGGGCCCTCCACTGTTGCTCTAATACGCCAGTAACTCCGACTGTCAAGCAGCCGACTGTGGTGTGTTAAGCCTCCTCTCCAATGCTGCCACGATATTTGGTTTGCTTAAATGTCTGGGGGAGAGCGGATTTTGGCAAGAAACGGCGAGACAGATTTGAGGCTGGCATGGATTACTTATACGCAGTTGAGCCTGCTCGCCTCTCATGATTTTTCCCACAAAGTCGTCTGGTCTCGCTTGCAACTTTGACTTTCGTGGTAGGTCCCTAATTGATAGCTCTTCTCTAATTGGTACTAACTAAAAGCTCGGCTCCAGGCTGAATTATTTAGGGCAAATTAATAAACATTTGAGGCTCGATGCAAGCTCGGTTAATGATCTAATTTTATGGCCTGAAGCTGAACTTCTCTCAGTAGCAGTAGTGTAAAGATTAAATGAGTGGTTAATGAATGAGACATTCACTTGGTTTGTGTCTCATAGAGTGACTGGTGTTGAGGCCTGATTATTTAACTTTTTGGTGCTTGAAGTTAAGAACTTAGTAGAATTACATCGATAAACACGACTTCATTATGGCAGTGTTAATCGTTAATAATGCATGCTAGCGCTTGTTGATCGAGGTTTTATGAGCGCACACGATTTTAGAGCTTGCAAAACAATAAAATGTGCTCACAGGCACTCAGAAATCATACGTGGAGGCTTGAGCAGGAAATGGGGCCTGGGTGTGCAATTGTTCACCCCTCCCTCCTCCATCGACGTCCCTTTTTGCTGCCTTTAACTCCATCAGTTCTATTTGCCACTCATAATGAAAGCGTAACGAAGAAAGACAGCAAGAGAAAAGCTTCTTTCGACAAATCTTGCTTTCTATAATAGTACAATGTAATTTTCGGTAAAAGCTGAAAGACAAAGGGGATTCTTGGCGGGGAATTTATCAAAGGGAGGATGGGCACGATGAATAAGGAGTTCTCAAAAACCAGTTCACCATTCCGCCCCTTCGTCTTTGAGGAGAGAATTTCCCCAGTTGATTGCCCTAAGGAAATGGGTTTTTCCCTAATGCTAACATCATCCACTCTAATTTATTCTTCATGCGATTCATCGGAAACATTTTAATGGCTGGGCTATTATTTTGCAAGTACTTTCATCGCCGGCATTAAATTTCAAATGGCTGTTGAAAAACCTAATAACCACGCCTACCGGCATTTCGAGGACCTAAAATATCTCGATCGTCGATACTGTAGATCTGAATCGATCACTAACCCTATTGTGGCTAGATTTAGAGACCAATTTTCATGTTTAAACATTTTTTGGATAATCCTGAGGTATGTGATCAAGAGATACGGAACCCAGAACTCATGCAGTGGACCATGGAATCCACGCTATATCCCATAGCATGGGCGTAAAATAGACATTAGTAACAGTAGCGCCACAAGCGTGGTAGGCATTTTGGGGGAGACGAGCGGGAGGCGGGTAGATTAGAGGACCAAGATACCTGAGTCGGCGGGGCCACTAAAAGGGTCTATTTTATGGTCTCTCGTCGTCTGAATCGCAATTGTTGTGTTGTCACCAACAGTGGTGGAGGCGACGTCGCCTGATCAGAGACACACGGCTTGAGGACAGTACGCCTACTCGTTTGGTTTTATGGGCGCGACGTCTAAAGGCCTAAATGCAATTGCAGTAAATCGGTCAAGTGGACGTCGGTGAATTAAAGGTTTGTCTAAGACCGAAAAGTACGACCACTTCGCTCATGCGTTTAACACGATTTAGTGGGTATCGCGCAGTTGGCGTTGACCTCAACAGTTGCTGCAGCAAGGGTACCTAAAAGTGCAACCACGTAAACCCCAATCTCCTTTACCTCCTTGACCCCGATCCCCTGCGGATGGGTTGTTAGACTGGGATCGGACCATTTGCAGCAGGTGATTTAATTTAAATGTAAATTTCCCGACAAGGTGTCATCAAGCCGTTCCCCTTTTAAATACATTCACCCCGGTGTCTGTACTAATCGAGGCTATCCAGATATAAATTACAGCTCGTTTGTAAAGAAAAATCTAGTAACTGTAGCACTTTCACGTCTTTCAAACTGGGCATTATCAATTCCTGTGTTGTCTTCATTCACTCATTTCCTTGCATTAAGACAAGAAACGAAGAGGAACGGGGGATTTCCATCTCCCATCTGCCCATCTCTCTACTACGCCTTCTTTCGGGGAGGGAGAAGAGGAAATAGAAAAAGACCCTTATTTATGAAGTCCTTGTTAAGGGTTTAGTTGGTTTCTTTCGAGTAGCCCGGTGGGGATGTGACCGGTCTACTGCGGGCTACGTGCGTCCTTTGAGTAACAGCTGTTTTGTGCCTAAAAAACGATTCTACTTGTCTTGAGTTTTTTGGTAGCTGTGCTCCTGTTCTTTTGATCGAGTTATGTTCCATAATTGGGGAATGTTGCTTCAGGACAGAAAGCCCTAATGCCGTCTGTCTTAGGTCTATCTCTGGTTAGGAACTATTCAACGTCGATTTGTGGGTCGTAGTAGCTTCAAAGACCACACACTAATGGCTTAGTCGGGTACGGGCGTTCGTGAATATAAAAGGGGGAGGAGTGGGGTGAATTAAGCCCATTAGTGCTATTTCGGGAAGAGAAAATAAAGCTACTGCTGCTGACGAGAGAAAATTCAGCCCAGGGGAGACATTCACTTTTGCGTTAATTAGTGATTGTTAAGTATAATTGCGTCTCGCATCAATGGTAAACGTAATTTTGCTTAATACACCCAAATCACAAGACAGAAAAAGTTTTCTGTAAGAAGCCAAGTCTGCAAAATCTCGCACATGCTTCGCTTTTGATGAAGGGAATTAGCTTTAGGTATTCGAGATCACAGTTAACCTGTCTATCTACTTTCAACGTGGGGTGCTTTAAGAAAAATAGGTTGGCCATTTTAAAGCCCGAAAGATTTCTGCGTTCATCCGAATGCTTAGTTTTTTTTTATTTCAGACAAGGGGTTGTGGGAAGTCAACTTTGAACACAGAAGCTACGGAAAGAGTTTTACTTCTGATATTAACCGAGATAAAGCTCTACGCATAAAGCAGTAAATCTGGCCAAACTCCGCTGCATTTGCATTTCAAATCAGCGCAGTTGTGGGTCTGTTTTTCCAGAAAGCAAGTGAATATTTTACTACCATGGCATTTACAGAACACTCCGGAGTCCTGGATAGAAGTGCGATTCGGTGGAATCGCAATAGAGCTATCAAAAAGATAAAATTAAGGAGGAGTGAGAATTCGTTGGGTGGACTAAAATATGGGCTCAAAGATTATTAGCTACACCGATCGCGAAAGAACAGTCCGTTTATCTGAAAGGTCATGATGATCCAGATCGCATATGGGTGTATAGGGCCACGGGAAGGAGGCAAGAAGGCTCGTTTTTTTTGTTAAAAAAGGAAACAAGACTGGGCGTTGCGTGACGCTTTTGGCGTGGTGGTGGCCGAGTCGGCATAGGCGCAGGGCTCCTGTTTGAAGTTTTCCAGCGCTCAGATAGACATGCCACACACACACGCGCGCTCATACAAATCGTCGAGAGTTAATGGGATGCTAGCTAATTTAATCGTCCGAGTATAGTCGTTGATATACACTCGGCTATAAGTTGGGAAATTCCCTAGCCTTCGATCGTAGTTGATAGGCTTCAAGGGTTCGGCAAGAGTTGGTTCTTTTTCAACAGTTCCAATCCAGTATAGGCCCGGTATCTCCCATCATTTGGTTTCTGGGTATTGTGAATAGTAACGATTCCTAAAACCCGTTTCTCGATATGTAGCATGCAGTATTTCGTGATCCCCTTCCATCGGAAATAATCAACACAAACCCTCATCTTTTCGGTTTTGTAGAAGAAAATTAGTTAAAATAGTTCCTAATTCATTGGTTTTTTAAACTGAACTTTGAGATCTAGGGACCCAGCCTCGTAGGGTGGTAATGAAAAGATGTCAATACATAATTATTTAAAACTAATTGCGATCATTTATCTGTCTAGGCTTCGCGGGTACACCGGGTTACCTGTCACCGGAGGTTCTTCGCAAGGAACCTTACGGCAAACCCGTGGATATTTGGGCTTGTGGTGAGTTTTTTGCAATGTTTTAACGGTCTCTGCGCGACTGGATGTTCCTTAATTTGGTTCCTTTAAAAATCCCCTCCCTCCTGCTGTGAATGGTCTTCGGTTTGACTCAGAAAAGGATGGATTAAAGTGTCCAAGCACGTTGTGAGGAACACAGCAACTCCCTGAAATTTTGAGTCAGCAAAAAAATAACGAGTTGCTCGAATGCTCCCTTATTGAGAGACTAAGAACGATAACAACACTAGTTTCCCTCTGAAAATTTAATGAGAGTTAAAGTTTTGCACTAGGTTCTTAACAAAAGTATGCAAAGGGAAGGGGTTTCATCGACTGGGTTTTAGGGCGACTGAGATGCTTCCATAACACGCTTTCTGCATTTGTTATGAGTGAGTGGATAAATAACGCACGAGTTGCTGTGTCCTTTCAGGTGTGATTCTCTACATTCTTCTCGTGGGATATCCGCCCTTCTGGGACGATGACCAGAACCGACTCTACAACCAGATCAAGTCGGGCTCTTATGAGGTCGGTCATTTCTCACATGAACAAAACGACCTCGCAGTTTAGCATTGGATTGTCTAAGGTGAAAAGAAGCTGTCTCGTTCCTTCTCTCGAATGTTTCGCGGGTTTGAGACAGCCGTACTTCCCTTCCCTTAATGCACATTTGTGCTTCGTTTAAGAAGTTCCAGAAGGTACGGGGGATCATTATTTTTCCTAACACGTCCAAATCTATAAACCCAGTCAGATGATTTGGAAAAAGCGAACTTTTAGGTGAGTAATGCGAATGAGAAGAAGTCAAATCTCACTCATAAATATTACCTGTGTGGTTTTTTCTTCCAACAGTAAACAAGGTAGTGTGCCTCGAGTGCTTTTAGCGCTGCACAGCAGCCAAGAGCCATTCAAGTCGCAATTTTGCCTTTTCGTAAGACTAGCAGGTCGCAAATAACTGTAGAATTGATTTCTACTAGCGTGAGGTATTAGTTGAAGTAGTTTACTTGGAATACCAATCTGAATGCGTATGCCCAGTAAGCGATAAGTTCATATTGAGGTTCCTTTGCATCCACGGACTCTCTTTATCTGATGAGAGCTCCAGCTGATCAATTGTGACGAGTATATGTATATATTTTAATCAAAGGAATGAGCTAGTTTCAGGCTTCGGCCTCAACCACCAGAGTGCCTTTGATTCTAAGCCAACATCGTAACAGTGTACTCTTTGTAGGAGCGTGGGCGCGTTATTTCGTCCGTTAATTTCTTGTTCCAAAATTATGGCCCGAAGGATTGTCATAGAGGTGAATTATTGGGTGCTACCGCTAAATAGGCATTATCCTCACTCGATAAAAGTACTCCTTGCCACATTTATAAACCGAAAGATTTTTCGAGTGGACTTCTTTAGTTTTACAGAGGATTCTACCAGTTATCGATGTGGTATCTAAGTTTCTAGTTGCATGGATAGAAAATCGGAGTCTCGGTTGATTCGTCTAGTGCATAATGAGGTGAAAAGTGGACTAGAGGTAAATTGAGAACTCTCGAGAGTCTAGGATGACGGTGTTGCTGTTCGAATCTGTCTGGGCATACCTAGTCATTGGCACATAAAGCCCAAGTTAGTGATTCGGTCTGGTTGGAGAGACTGACCTCTATTTTCACATCGATTGCAGTACCCGCCGCCCGAATGGGACACAGTGACGGCGGAGGCGAAGAACCTGATCAACTCCATGCTCACCATGAACCCCTCTAAGCGCATCACCGCCGCCGAGGCTCTCAAACACCAGTGGATCTTCGTAAGTCCCATTAGTGGTCGTGATAAGGGTATAACAAGGTGATTAGCGCCTGGGTACGCGCTACTACGCCTGTGAGCAGTAGATCGATTCATTAAGTGACAAACCCGACTTCTAGTACTTACAGAAAAGAACGAGATGTTCTATCAAAAAGGCCCCCGAAATTCCTGCCAAATATGTGTAAAGCATTTCGTCAGTATGCGAAAATCGCTGCACGTGGGTTTGTGCTCAACCGCTGCTCACACACACATTCACGCCACAGTCGCTAAGTGATTTGTATGTGTGCGTCTGTGTTTATTGTAACACAAGCTTTTCTCCCAAAAGATCGTAAATTCAAGCCGTTGGTGCACTTGAAATGGCACCACTAGACCCTTGTGACTGCTTAATATGGCATTCAACTCACGTAAGATATAAGGTGTTGTCGTGAGTATGAGCAAAGGAAATAGATCACCCCAGAGCTTAGTGTGGGAAAGCTGTGGTTTTTCAGTACGCAACGAAAGATTTAAGGAAGATGAGTGGACCTTAGTGTCACAGGGAAGCATTTTATCTGTCTATTCTCACTACTGAGGAAAGTGCTAATAGATAGATTCAGAATATTGTCTTGTGGCCTGTGCTTATACTTTTGTATTTATGGCCTGATTCCAGCAACCCGAACGCGTGGCTTCGAGCATGCACCGCCAGGAGACTGTGGAGTGCTTGAAGAAGTTCAACGCCAAGCGCAAGCTCAAGGTGAGTCCTCCATCTCGTCTTACACTACTCCATCTATTCTCCCTCTCATTCTCTCACTTTTCATTGTCATGGAACCCATTCTTTCGCTCTCTCAGACAATTCCAAATTAGATAACCTTTATTGGGGCTTATCTATAGTCTCTTCACTTTGGGTGGCTCAAAATTTCTAAGCAACAAGAGTCGATAAGGGAAAGTATGGCTGTTCGTACTTAGTTAAAAGTTGTAAAGGTAACCACACAGTGAATCTTGACTTACTTTCAAGAACAAGCAGTTCAGCTTCTAAGCTGGACTTGCGCATTTTGTCTCACTTAAGAAACTACTAGTGTTTTAACCTAAAGCCTCTTGTCCCCCTTTTCTTTCGGAGACGTTTGGAAACACTGTTTCAACAGTTGCGCGGAATGTCGTTTTTTCTAACTCATTTATTTTGTGACTTAAATGGCTCGTGTTTCGAATACCATTTCTTCATTGGTTGAATAAGTACTAACTTTCCAACGGTTGCGACTTTTAAATTCTTTTTAATGTTACCACTTTCTGACCGTAATGTCACGATCCAAACTCTCTTTGAGGAGCACTTTCCCAACCCTTTTTGCCACCACCATGCCTGATTGTTTGCTGACACTGGTCCGATGACAGTTAAATCTGTCGATAGCTTAATTTTCCGCTGTACAAGCTCAACAGCGCTACACGTTTATATCTCAACATCGTTCCTGTTCTTGCGCTTTTTACAAAAGCCGCGTTCCTCTTTTTCGCTGATTTAGCTCGTTTTAACCTCGTAAAATCGGACAGAAATACGTTCATGCATTCATTTTCAATAGTTCATCTATGAAAGTTGATTGACACCGCCGAAGAGGTAGGAGGGTGATCCTTGATCAACATTCGAATTGTAAAGGCCTATCAAACCACTGTCGGTAGTTGTCAAATCGCTCTTTGTATCTTCCCGCACTTCCTCCTGCCTCTCTCTCGACGGCTGAACTCGTGATCATACGCGGGGAAATTGGTATATCCACACCCAACGCTGGCATCAGATCGTATTTCGCGTCTCTTTCTCAGCTGTTTTTTGCCTCCCTCCAAGTATCTTGCGACGCCCATGTGACTCCCCGTTCCCCCCCCCACTGCTACTGCCACCATGTGTTACTAAGAGGAATAGCAGACAAGGAAAGGTGAGGAAGAGAAAGCCTCTTTCTTCAATTGGGCAAACAGCCAATCCTAAAGTTGTTGATCCATTGGACAGTATCTCTAACTAAATGCACGTGTACATTTAGCATGGTTAGAGCAGCGTCATTGTTCTACTCACCGATGTACACTTTTGCACTAGAATGCCACCGCTACTAGCTTTTTATGCTCTGCCCCCGATTTGGGGTATGCAGTAACAGAGTGGTAGTAATCAGGCGAAATTCAGTTCCGCCTCAACTAGGTCTAAATTTAAGACCAGAATGATGCACAGAAACCTGTATTCAGGCTTCATACCTTTTGTGAGCTGTTGGGAGTTTCAAGCAGTGCACCAACTCTTCAACTGCCGTTTCATTTTTATTATAAGCTAAAAGTGCTCTACAGAACCTAGGATGGAAGTGTGCCTATGATAAGATTAAATAGACACTTTTTTTACCGTCAGGCCTCAGATACAGGTGATTATTTCTAGTAGGTTGTTGCAATCCAACACATTCCTGGCAGTGTATAAATTTTGACGACTGAGACTAAAAATTTATGGGGTCGCACCACCAGTGCGTGCGAAAGGCGTAATTTATGAAAGACATGTGGGAGAAAGGGCTAAGCGTCTAGAGCCTGTGGAGAAATGGGCCAATGTTGACATTTGACTTTAGAGGGTTCACGTTACCTACAGAAAGGCTTGTGAGGATGATTTGTTACTCTCCAAAACGATTTCATAGACTGTTTGGCTCAAGGGAGCGAGGGAGTGGTCCGTTCACGTTCCTCCCCTCCCCCCACCCTGGGCTTCTGAGTGAGGGCTCTAAGAATTTAAACGTCATTGCAACGCTTTCTGCTGAGGCTCGCCAAATCACCCTCCCCCACCCATTTATGTGGCTACTGGCCGTTTAAAGGGGTGGAGTGGGAATTTTCCCTTCGCAGTAAACGGGGTGTGAAACCGTTGAGCGTTCAGGAACACGCCTAATAGAGCCTTACATTTGCTCACGCACAAAAATCTGGTCTTGCGCGTCTCATGATAGACCCATTTCCAGAAAGCTTATCCATGGATGCGTTAGGAAACCTGTTGAGACATTGTACCTACTCTCGTTGTAACCGACGCTTTATCATTTAATTTTTTCTTCATGATTTGTAACCCCCGGTTCCCCTCTTGGTTTAATGAATCTTATCTCTTCCTTGGTAAAACTAATACAAGTTTCTCCACCAACCCCGGCGTGGTTGAAATTGAAACTACCTAGGGATAATGATTATTCTAAGATTGAAAACGTGACTGGTAAAATGTAGGGTTGGGTTTTAGTGTTGGATGGGGGGAGTTTTGTCTGCGAAAAGGCTACAGTCAAAAGCGCACTGGGAGGAGGAAGCAAGGAGACGTTTTTAATGGTTGGCGACCGTAGTCTGGCAACAGGACGAGTAGCCAGCCGTTTTGTGACCTAGCAACCGAGGGTAGATACTGTGAATCGACTAGTAGCTGGGCGCTTTGCTGCAGGATATCACACCAACTTGAGGTTCCAATAAACTGTATGGCATGTGACCGTTGAATTGGAACCTTCAAATGCACGACGTGGTAGGTAAAGGTGGAGGATTAGGGCGAGGCAAGGCTATTTACGTAGGCTGGACTGACGGCCAATCAAATGAGCTGCTTCGGTCGCAAAATCATGCATTCGTAGTCTCTCTTCCTGCCTCCCCCTCTTAACACTTCTCTCTCTTAGAGAGGAGAAAGAGAGTCCGAAATAAACTATCATACCTTCAGGTCATGTGATTCATACCTTCCATCACTGTCAGATCCTTCAACGCTCCATAGTACAGGCTCTCTTGTCTGTTTTTAGGGTCATGCTTCTGCACTCTTTCCCTCTCCCTTCCATCACCATTTTTGTCCTTTTTACTGGGAGAGGTTGGTGATAAGAGGGAAGCAAAATCATGATAAGGAAAGTAACTATGATTTTAGGGCTTTAAATTATCTCTTTTTGAGGCATTTACTCCATGCCAAACACCCAAATGTTCTCATAGCCTTCTCAAATGTTTAAATTCCGTCATTTTATTCCATCCGTTTGCTCGCTAGTCATCTCGCCATCTCAAGGGAGTCATTGTCAGCATTCTTTCAGTCATGAAGAGACGTTTTCCCATTTTTGCGAAGCACCGATGAGTTAATTTGATGTCCGGGTTCGCCCGTTAGTCATATTCGAAATTTCCCCTATTTGATAAATATAATGGACTCGATGTTGTGCTTGATACCAAATAAGCCGTTTTGTAAGTCAATCCATTCAGGAGTGAGCTCAGCTTTTGATCGTGACTTTGAGAACGACTCTGAAGTAGTTGCGCAGCTTTGTACCTTCAACCCTTCTTAAGACCTCTTGGTTACACAAGGAAGTGGTTAGACTTGTTATTCCAATCTCTACCGCTAATTAATCAACCAGTTGACAGAAACTCCAAGCAGGGGATAAAACGAATCATGTATCGATTAACCTAAAAGTCCTTCGCTAATTACCCCACAGGTCTAATTCGTTACTCCTGCAAGTTGATTGGCAACGGAGTATTCTTTGCTACTGTTGTGGTAGTGATGCTGGTAATGGCAGTGGTGCATCGCTTTTGCCTACAACAGGTTGCTAGTTTTCAGAGAGTGGGAGATTGAGAAACCTTTTTTAGCATACTCGAGTCCACTTTTGGTTCTTATTATTAAGAGCCTCAATTAACCAAGTGTACTTTGGAGCTGCCATTTTCAGCCACTAAAGTACATTTTGAGTCCTCCCAACGTGGAAACTCATCAAGCTTCGGAAATTAAAAGAATATTAATAGTTTATGAGCTTAATTAGAGTGTTCACGGAGAACTTTTAGCTGCATCACGGAATGGAAAAAAACGAACTCCCTATATATAATCTGAAACTAATCCCCGCGTGCCTTACTTAGCAGTCAGTTAACTGCGTTGTTTGAAAAAGCCGGGTCAGCTTTCGTTTTCTTTCCACAGAGTGCGAAATCCTCGAGCAGCCATGGGTTAAGGCGTGGGTGTCAGTTTTCAGTCCTCTCAAACTAATTAAATACATCCCTACTTTCTTGGCAGGGCAGTAGATTTTGTTTTATTTAAACATTGCACATGAAAAGTGTTACGCATCCGAATTCACGTCGCTACTGTTACCTTATTCATCTGAAATAAATTTGCTTTTATAATTCTACTCTATTCGTGAATGTTAAATTTGTAGAATCAAACTACAATTCAATGTGAGAGTCATTTTGTTGTCATAATCAAACTCTCATCTTTGTAAAATTCCACACACAACAGTTATTAAACCATCATTTATATATTTCAGGTTCGTGGTTTTGAGTTATAAATCATTCGGAAAATTTCCCTTCACGAGTCAATTAAATAGATTTGTTTGGATTCCTGAAATGTTCAAATGGCCTAAAGTCAGTCTGAGCTATCTGATTCTCAGCAAACTAGACCATCTCATAAGAAAAAATCTCATTTGAGGATCTCAATTTGATCACTCTAAATCCACTTTGAATAAACAGTGATGTGGTTATTTTCCCTCTTCATGGTTCTTAATTCGTTGCCGTGGTAATGCAAGTGAGAGATGGAGCAGGATGCACTCACTTCTCTCAATAACGTTGCCTTCTTCCTCATTATTGCCATTTCTCCCCTCCTCCCCCTCCTCCTGATCTGCTACTTGCCCTTTTTGGAGTTTCTGATGCTGCTGCTACCGTTTATGCGTGGAGCGTGCGTGCATGCGCGCCTGAGTATGATAAAGGACGCCGAGCGCTTGCTAGCACTCACGCACTACGGCATCGATTGGCTTGTGTGCGCGCGGTTACCGGGGCAGCTGACCATTGGCCGGTGCTCAATGGCCAACCAGACGCACCCCCTTCTGATGATGATGATGATGACGACTCTGTGGTGATGATATCTCACCTCCCACTCTCCCAAAAATGGATGTGGAAAGGAATCATCCTGCATTAGCGGGAGAGTTAATGTAGCGAAGAGTTTGGTTAGATTCTCCCTCTCGCTCGGGTGGGTGAATGAGTCACGAGTGACTGAAGCTAATTTTTCCATTCGCTTCGCCCATTTCCCCAACCCCGGTTGAAAGGGAACACTGTAGTGGATTTCCCGTGTACGGTCCAACTATTAAAGCTTTCCTCAGCTCGACTGGTCGTTTTAAGCCAAGACAAAGTAAAAAGGGGTATTAAATCTCATCGAGGAACCTGAAAAAAATTTTAGAAAGTGGCAATGAATTTCCAGAGCGAAGAATTTTATAGATGTTTTAAATTAGAGGTTTTGAATGTACTATTTTCCTCCTTGTATTCCGGTGTTGGATTCAAATTTGTCAATTTGAGGGGCTACGCGTTCTTTCCGATCTTTAAATCAATGGAGGTCTAAAGTAAAAGTTGTATTCTGTCATGAAAAGACATAGGGATTCAATGAACCCCTTAACCGGGGTAGGCAGTTTTTTGGCCCCAGGCGGTTAATATGTCGAATCCAAATCCCCTCTAACCACCACTTCGAAAGCAAGAGAGTCATGAAAGGAAACACTCACTAAAAGTATTTTGGAAGCTATGATGCAATCTATGCATGCGGATCACGCTTGACCCACGCGAAAATCTCCAATTTGGTTAATTAATTTAGAGAAAGATAATGCACTCCATTTCGATCGAAATTTTATGCTTGGAAAGAGCGGAAGTACCATCACAGTTCCACATCTTAATAAACCTGAAAGCATCACCTAAGAATAAGAAATGCTTTGTCTTTCTCCGAGTCGTAGGAGGGATCTTGTCTTTTCTTAAATTGCCTTGGAGCCTAAAAGTCCCTTTCTATTCTGCCTTTAACCTCCTTCCCACAGCAAACCCAAAATTCTGCCAGACGTCACAAACTCCCGCTTGTCCTTTTCCTTTCAGGGCGCCATTCTAACCACCATGATCGCTACGCGGAACATTTTCTGTGAGTCAAATTCCCATAACATCTGCTTGCTGCATTCTTTTCCCCACCGAGGGGCGACCAATTCGATTACAATTAACGCACCACTCAATGTTCTTTTTTCTCACGTGTCTGTGTTGTCCAAAACCAAATCGACAAACCCCTATCAAGTCTCAGGTTGTGTTTACTTGAGCCAAGCTCCATCTGATGGATTGTGTTTTGGTTGTTGTACATGATTTCAATTGAACATGAACTTTGTTTAGGAATAAGTTAGATTAAGTCACCTCCTTACCATGTTGTGACAGAATTTGGTATATACAGAGCGCTCTCGATTAATTTGGCAGTCTAATTGGGAAAAAAAAACGACGGATTTGTTGGAAACTGCAAAATTTATTGGATTTAAAAGAAATTCAATGGACAAAGAAACTACACTGTTTTCATCGAATGGGTTTACTCAAAATAACTGCCTCAATCCAGCTTAACATGATTTCAAACTTTTCCTGAAAGGACGGTTCTCCTCAAACGCTGCAGATTTAATTCTGTCCTCGCTTAACCGGGTTAGCAACGTAGTGCTGGCAGTACGGCAGTTAGTCCTTTTCGACGTCAGCGCCTAGCTGTACATAATAGTTCATCGGCTGGTTAAGATCTGTGGGGAGTGTGACAGAAATTGGGGGAGCCTGATGTAGAAGTCGTACAAATTGCTGGCTTACAAGCATTTTTGACTCCTCCCCAAGATGTGGCCTGGAAATTTACCTCTGGATAGTAAAGGCTAAGGTTTTCCATGTTGGAAACGGAAATACGATGTTGGGGTCCTAGACCATATATTTCTAGTGACTTTCCGGTAAACATACTATACTAGCTCAATCAATCCCAGCCTCAGTCGTCCCATACCCTCCAGTTCATGGCGCCAAAGTTGTTTCACAGTGTTATTCACAGTGATCAGCAACCTCAGTCTCCCTATTTCGTCTTGGTAGAAGTCATTTAATGCCAAATCACGCGTGTTTTAGTCGATTCCAGGGTCCTAGCACACTTATTTCTGCAGATTTTTGATGTGGAAATCTGCTGTGCGTCCGCAATCGTTCATCCGCTCCTTTGCTGCTTTCTAGTCACTTCAGCCTCGTAGTCTCGATTGCAATGCTATAGTCTATGTCGGGTTGTTTACACTGCTCAGGGGGGGGGCATTGAGCAACACCTGTAATCGTTATGGTTATACGGATGTTGAAAAAGAATCTGAAACCTTAAAAGGAAGAAGCGTAGTGTGAGTGCACACCATTAACACACGACAATGGAATGTTGTTGTGTAATGTTCATTCCGGGCACCTTGTGCTAAGCCTCTTCAAACTCCTTGAAAAAAGCAAGAGCTGTAGCACTTCCACTTAGTACGAGCCTCAAGGACGGCTTTGTAGAGGAGCGAGCTCGCTTTGAGCTTATTCCAAGACTCGAAGATGTCATTTACGTCCCCTCCTCACTGACATGGGACTACTAATTAGTCCTGGAGTCTTGCCATTACTGTCGCAAAACAAGCCACTTAGAACGCCTCAAATTTTGCTATCAGACATGCTCATTTAAGCGGGTGAATTGGAGTAAATTAGGGGTTGATTAATTAACCCTCTTTTGTGTGTTTCCTGGATGTGACCAACGGCAATGGGGTAGGAGGAGGAGATTAATGAGCTTCCTGTCATACACCTTACAAAAGGCATCTCCACAGATAGTGGAGCAAGAGGGGTGAAATTCTAACGTCATAAAGGCACGCTACATAACCCGAGATGGATGTGTGATATGGTCTACAATAGCAGGTGGTTGCAGTCTCAGTTTAATTTGAGGCTCTATCAGATAGCTTTGTGATTCAGAATTCACGATTGAAAGGTTATTTAACCTGCCAAGCTGTAGAGGATTTGGTGATCTATTAGTCTTTAGTCAACAATAGAGGATCTATTCCACACGAGAGGGGAGATAGCACAGATTTATTTGATAAGACCCAGAGTTCTCAGAATATTCCAGTATGTATGTGCATTGTAGTGACAACAGACTCAAATCCGGACGTTGAAATGGCTAGCACCATTCTAGAAACTCTCACATTAGCCTGTGTTTGATCTCCATGCTATTTGGGTGACGGAGACGATTCTCGAATTTGTCAATCCTCTTAGCCTACACGACTCTGCTTGTGTGTCAGCCAGTGACTACCATTGGGTCTTTAGTGAGCTAATTTATGACGAGTTCTCATGATTTATCAGTGGAACCATCTGATGAGAAAGTCTCGGATCTGTTCTGGCCCACCTTCGAAATAAAAAAGAGTCTGCAGCACCTAATTAAATTTCGTCTCAAGTGGAGGCAGGCATCAGACAATTTTCTGCTAAACGTCGTTAGATTTTTTGATGAAATACATGAAAAGGGCTCAATATGAATGGTTAGGGCTCCATCTGGTCCTTATTACTACTCGACTAACTGAGAAGGCAAGTAGTTAGCACTTAATCAAGCATTCAATCAAGCCAACGACAAGGTATAGAAAAAAATTGCGGTTTGTTCGGTGTGAGAAGCAGGGAAGAAACACTGGAGTACGAAAAGGAGGGCAGGCGGTGAAGCAATCATGCGTCAATCTGCGTGCCAGGAGTCTCTAGTGACTTGTTTTCCAGAAGGCAGTGAAACCGGGTTAGACGCTAGTTGAAGATAGGCACGGCGGCATCTTCACACCACACTGCGCACACGGAGTGGGGCACGGGCGCTCATGCATGATTTATGGCCCCCCTATCCCTTACCACCCCGCCGCCTTGCGCTGGGCGCATTTTATTCCCCCTCCTCACCTTAGACAACCAATCAACCTCCCCTCGCTCTGCTCATCACCCCTGGGGGCTTAGCGGTGCGTATCACCTCATCAGGTAGCTGCTGCTGCTGCGGCGGTGGTGGTGGTGGCGGCCGTAGGCTCATTCGTCACCTCTTGCTTCCTTGGCTTAGATTACGAATTGAAAATGCATTGAGGTATCTAACTGGCTAGAGCATGAGTGAAAGAAGAATACCTAGGAGAACTACAGAGCCCGAGATCGACACAACGATTTATCAGATGACAGCGCCAATACAATCGACCGTACAAGACCGCAGTCTGTATTGAGTAGGTTCAGTTTGTGAAGATAGACGCTATCAGTTATTCTCATCTTGTGACATCTTGAACTCAGCAGTCACGTCGAGAAGAACACTGCTTTCCTGCTGAGATCGCAGGGACTCTTTTTTTGCCAATCTATGTCGCTTCCCTAGAGATTGTCAGATTGCTACTGCCAGTACGCTATTGCTTTTTTGTCTGTTCCCTCCCCATCACCGTCACCATCATATGGTGGCTGGAGCAGCATGAGCCCTACTTCTCCCTTGAGATTAAGATTAGGCTAAAAAGACCTCACATGGCTTGGCTGAGAGCTTAGCCCAGCTGGAAAGGTGGACTATATGGAGGTTCACCTACTTATCATCATCAAATCGTTTGGTAGGAGTGTGTATTGGCTAGGAGATAATTGTTCCTACGTTCGGAAGTTGGGGGCTGGAAATGCCATCAAAGATAAACCAACTCTTCTCTAGTCATCGATAGGTGAGACTACCTGGCACTCTTGTTCGAGAAACAAGTAACTTCTTCATCGGTTCATTGAGAGCTCGACAATACTAAAATAGTAAATTCCCTCAAAAAGGAGCATTGAAGATAGAGGGAGCGTTTCTTCAGCGGTCTAACGTTTCCCCTCGTTTACTTACAGCCGCGGTAGAGGACTCCTCCCATGCTACGGGTGAGGCTCAAATAGAAACGCGTCACCACTTGCTTAGAAAAACACCACACCGCCATCTATAACACCTAAACTCACTCATCATCATCCCTTTTGTTTCATTTGAGTAACTGGCACTCATTTAAGTTCATGCTTTCTCAGCGCCTCAACGGTGGATTTAATGGAAGTGGACCAGGGCTACCTGGTTTAATGGTTGCAGGTTCGATTTCAGCTTAGAATGTAGGGTTAAAATACAGACACACTTTCGTGTTGACCAATTAATTCACTGGTTTGACGCTTTGCTAGTGTGCTTTTCTGTAAAATGACTGTTCTCAGAGCTAACCGGAGGAATATCTGAGAGATAATGTCTGAAGAACTGTTGCACGTTTGCTTGATTTGCTAGAACCCCGCTTCGGGAACGGTAAGCATTTGTGTCCCCTGCTACCCCAGGCACTTCTAACACTAACCAAGCCTTTAAACGATTCTTGTGTTCTTGCGCAGCCGTCATCTCCAAGACCGCGTCTATGTTCCAAAACCTCAACCTTAGAGCCGAATCATTCCTACGTAAATCAAAATGGGCTTTGTGTTAACAGTCTAACCCTCGTAACTCGTGAATTATAAATTAGGCCAAGCTAGCGAGCTAGATGTGCTTAATCGATGTGTAACGCCGTTGAACACCGCCAACTTTTTAATGGAGCATTTGTTGTTTCTGTCCTTCAGCCGGTCGAAGCACTCTGAGTTCGGCGACGTCAGCGGCGTCTGCGAAGAAGGCGAATGGTGGCCTGAAGGGGTCGCGAGACGGACCTTCCAACGCCATTGAGGACTCCAAAGAGGTCAAAAGTAAGTTGCAGCTGGAAAATAATTGTCTTTTCTACCGACCATGAATCTCTTGTTCTCTAGTGGTTCGATTAACATACATCCATAAACCCCAATTTTCACTTAAACTGAAATCTTTAATGAGCCTAACTTAGACTTGATGATTAATATAAAGGATCAGGCTCACTGATGATGATCAATCGAAAGTCAGATCGTCGCTATTAGTCAGTGGGAGACGTATTTTGCTGCATTGATCGATACCAACCAAACTTCATCATAGAGTTAGGCAAATCGGAGTAATGTATCACTCCATCCTACCTAGAATCCACAGTTCGAGAAGCCACGGTTACGGCAAACCAGAACGATAAAACGCTCAGTAAGCTCTGCAAGTCGCTACCGGGTTTTCTTGCTTTTCCCACCCCCCACATGACTGTTGCTTCCAGGCTTCAGTCTCCTTCTCTGGTTCTTCCTAGCTTCCCTGTGCTTGAGGCTGCATTGCAATCTTGCCACAGCTGAAACCCCTGCTTGAGTAGCCTTCTCGCAGTAAATAGGTCGCACTCGAAGCTCCATTCTGATGCTCATCGCATTTGCATGATATTCTGACCCCAAGTTCCAACAGGAACAGTGTACATCATCATCATCATCATCTTCTTCTTCTTACCGATAACTGTTTTACCGCAAACCATTTAAGATATAAAATCACTCCCACTTGACCTCTCCGCACACCTTGCAAACGACCACAGTGTGTGGATTCGCGTTTAATTTATTGCCTCGCGTTTTTTGGGTCCATTCATGTGACTCAGTCAACATCCCTAGGGTTGCCTACCGGGTAAAGTGCAATCGCGCGTGTACTCCTGTTTTGGTTAATCTGGACAGGTTATGTAGTGTTTTTTTGCTAGGAAAGGCAGAAGTACTGAATTCTGCCTGTCCGGTGCTTTGTAATTTGAGAATTTCCCCTTAGATATCGGTTAATATAAACTGGAAGAAGTACACTCACTAGCCCGGGGCAGAAATGTCCTTGTCACATCGGAAACCCTATTATTTCCTTGTTTTTGAAGAGTTGTTTATGTGATTTCCTCCATTTACTGTCTTCTAAAAGCCCATTTGTTTAATCTAGAACCGTTATTGGATTTTTCGACTGCAA
The DNA here is from genome assembly GCA_030710315.1 of Anomotaenia brevis. Taxonomy (NCBI): domain Eukaryota; kingdom Metazoa; phylum Platyhelminthes; class Cestoda; order Cyclophyllidea; family Dilepididae; genus Anomotaenia; species Anomotaenia brevis. The sequence continues at coordinate 277,071 of JAUOZQ010000098.1, forward strand.
AATGAACCCACCAAACAGCCGACAAATTTCTAGCATCAAAACAAGTGTAGAATTCCACGAAACTATCCCTGCCGGGTTGATATTTGCACTTTAAAATTCTTGATCCTCCGTGCAACACACGCATACTTTTGTTAACCTTCAGCAAACTAGCACAGGTGTTGAAGCTTTGGCATTTGATTCAGGCATCCCTGTACCCTTTTGTTCCGCTGTTCGCTAAACTGTTGCCGGGTTTGTCCTTAAAGCTGCCCGTAATCCTGTGGAGACCAAAGAAGGTGAGGCATGATCCCTTAGAAAAACAGGTGTTTCAAAAACCCGCATGGACCTAATGCACTCAAGAGGGACTAACCTAAAAGCATGGTTTGGCCGATTGCGCCTTTTTTCTGGCCATGATAAATGTGACTACGAGGTTCTAGCCTGCTTGTCGTAGAATTGGTGTTAAACGTCATCAGCAGACTTTCCCACTTTCCCCCTTAAAGGCTCAGACCCAAGTGAAAGGACTAAAGAAGGTGAGAGAAGGAATGTTTACCTCGTTTCGAACGGCATGTTAATGTCAGCAGTGATGAATTTTCTCCTAATCCAGTGGTACTACTATTAACCAACAACTTCCTTAACACAGACTTCCAATCAGCAGATAGTACTGTTGAGGGTGAGTTACGATTCATCCATTCAAGTGGTTGAAACAGCTACCCAACTGTATAACTAGAACACCCCAATGGATGGCAAATCTAGGTAGCTGACCAGGTCTGCTTTTGCCTTCTTCCACAATAGATGCTCTATTTTGTGTCTTTCTGCATTCGAGGCAGTGGAAGACTGCGTTGAAAAAGCATTCACTTAAACGTAGTCTCTAGTTTTTTGGCTGTTTAGTTGCCCATTCCGTTCATTGGCTAGCCCTCTTAATTCCTTTGATTAGAAGGCCGTAGGAACGAGCAATCTTCCAAGGAAGGTGAGGCAGTGACTGTTATTCCTTTAAAAGAGACTCGTTCTTAAACACACTAACTTTCCTCATCTGTCGAGTTAAAGACCCCGCATCCAAGGTGGGGCTACTAACGTCCGCATGAATTGGGCTCAGTTTATTTTTTGTTCGATGGCGAGCATGATTTCTCGGGTTATCAGACTCGTGCACTAGGTGCCACTAACACCTAGCTCTGTTTTTAATGAAGCCCCAAGCGCTACAGAGGGTACGACAGAAGGTAGGGGCCAAAACAGTGTTGATGTAACCGCCAAAATGGAATGATGGTAACCATAGAATTCGTAGACGCTGCCTGTGCGTTTATTAGGCCTGATGTGTCATAGTCAATGCCGAAGAGCCTCGTCTTGAAAGGGAAACGAAGTCATTGATCTTTTACTATTATTTTTCTAAAGCTACAGATCCTGTTGAATCTAAGCTGGAAGGTGAGAAGTTGACTAATTTGGCATTGCCTTATCTACAGCATGATCAATGTTACTGACCACCGAGAACAAAAGACTAGACCTCAATAGACCATCAATTATTAGTGGGAATAACTTTGTCTCGGTGTTAAAAGCATTATTTTTATTTCTCTCAAACGGCAGGCCCTATTGAAGCTGTTCAAGAAGGTGAGGGAGCTGCCGGAAAGCCCTGATTGGGAGTGTAGAGTGGCTTGCCGCATACGCAAATTAACAGCTGAAATATCTAGCAATCGATTATCTTGCTCACAATTTCGTTCAATGTCACACTTTACCTATATTGCATTGAGCATGAAAGAAGACTACCAGCAAGTGGAGTGTATAATGAGCTGAAAGAGCACATCTTCTGAGTCAAATGATGTAGGCATTTCATTTGTTATTTTGTGTAACGATTAGTTTCTTGCATTTTTGATGGTAAAAGCCCCCCTGAAGCTTATGGGACATCGATGGCCCGGTTTGTGACCTAGTGTGTGCCTGAACAGGTAGTATTATCGCTTCTCTTCAAGCATCTAAAGCACGTATTTTGTCTAAAGCTACGAGACCTGCTGATTCTCCAAAAGGAGGTGAGAATAGAATTCATTTCATGGGCATGGTAGCGCCTGATATCGGCATATCTGACACAGGTTTTCGGTCTCATTCAAGGCACTAGCTCAGCCGAAAGCCCAAAAGGAGGTGAGCTGAAATGACGTTGCTGGTCGTAGACTGATCGATTCTCTAAATTCACCAGTTATAATTTTCTTGCTAAGACGAAGAAATTCGAACAAGGTCTTTGAAAGGTGAGGCATTATCTATAAATCTCGGGTTCTTCCACACATAGCGATGAGTCCAAGTTCATGATCGCAAAGGCCCAAGTGACCCACTTAAGCATGGTGAGAGGATTAGACTGCTCGTCTCAAGCATGAGTTAGTAGACTGTCTGATTAAGTAACTGGTAGCACTACCTAAATGTGGGTGCTTTTTTGCCCTTAAAGACGGTCATACGAAAAGGTCGACGAAGCAAGGTGAGAGGGAGTTGGGCATGGTTAAACTGACACTCACTGACACGACTGCCCTGTCACTCTCTCGTTCTCTTCACACAGCCTTTAGTAAATTCATCCGCGGCTCTCGCTCGATCCTGCAGTTAGCCTTTCAAATTAAGAGCGATAATCCGCTTGATGTGGTAGCAGGTGAGAAGCGCAATGATTTGGGCCTGGGTAGGCTCTGAATGGCTTGTTAGCTTAGTCAGGGCACATTGGTCTTACCAAGGGAGCAAATAATCTTTTTTACTAGCAGTGGATGCGAGGCATTCGCTCAGTTTAGGGTGATATGAGTACCTTAAATAAACAATCAAAAAAGACTTTAAAACCGGTTGGTTTATAGGCATATATGGACAGAACTTTCCACCCAGTTGTCGTATTTGACAGAGGCCTAATCAGACAGTGCTCTCCTATCGTAGGAGGGTTGTTTTTTAGACAAATGCCACCAAAAAGCACTGGAGATTAAGGGAAAGTTAACCCAGTTAAGAAAATGGTAGAGATTAACTTGTCTTTCCCGTTAAATGAGGTATAGTTTCATGTTGGTGTTCTATGTCTCCTCCTCAAAGTCCCAGAAGCTGAAGAGCCAGCGAAGGAGGAGGAGGAGGGTAAGACGAAGACCAATTTAAATGTCCAACAGCACGTGGAATCTGTCATGGCTGGTGAAATAGACCTGGTTAAAGGTAGAACTGAATGTCCCGAGGTGTGAATCCACCAACTTTTCTTGACTACTGAAGTCTATTTCAGTGTTTAGAAGTAGAGTAGATGTACTGTTCTGTTGCCATGACTCCTGCATAAGGAAGTGGTCATTTTTGACTTGCTTGAATTCATTGGATGCTGTGAATAGTGCCCGTGAATTTCAGGTGTACTTCTACACTGCGATGCAAAAGATACGTTGGGCTAGAGCCCTGGTGTGGTTAGTGAGAATGCCAGAAAAAGAAACAGGTGAATGGATAGCGCACGGGGGCTCTCTTTGACCAAAATCTGAATGAGACCTAGTCCCTACTGTTGGTTTCGTCCTCATCAAAACGTTCATTTGTACAGAAGACGTCACCGTTTCAGACGAAATAGAGGGTAAGAAGAAACGCTAGAGCTTGTATCTCCACTGCCCGACTAACTAAGTGGCACCCCTTTTGCTTCATTTTGGTCCTAATTTTCCAAACGTCATCGGTACCCTCAACCCCTTTTGTTTTAGCCAACTCGTTCTGAAGTGATAAGTTAAACTCTGTCCAGTTAAAGAGGTAACTGAAAGTGCCATCTGAAGTTGACATTGTTAGTGTTGGTTAGACACAGTTTATGTTTTCCATCTATTGTAAAAACGAACTTTTGAAAGTTATCTCTAGGTATAGATAAACACTGATGGGATGGTTGCTTACTATGGAGGGTCGGAGATTTAATCACAACGGTTTTCACATAGTTCTGGAGCCACTTTGTTGTGGTAAACGATTGTTGTGGCTCAGCGGATGGCATTTCACGTGAATCCCAATATTTGCTTCTGTTGCTAAGTACCCCCAACAAACTCTCGAAGGTAAAAGCCGTGCCAAAGAGAATTGGTTGAGTTAAAATGTGAAATTGATCCGAGCGAGAAAAAGAGTATCGGTTTGCCAAAGCAACCAGTAGGAAATTGCCTTCAAAGTCATAGCCTTCGTCGAATCTGTGGTAGGGGAGTGTAGTGCATCCAGTCTATAGTTGTTTGCATCGTGGGCTCGTTTCCTTGTGCAATATCACCTCCCAAAAGGGCCATTGGCTCACTCTATTTATACCATTTGAAGGAGCCATTCTCGAGGTGCCACAAGAGAGAGGTGAGATTTGTTCAACGTTTTTATCTTCTAGACAATTAGGCCCAGACTCATTGAACCCGCTCTAAACTTCTTCCTCTTCCCCTGTTTATTTTTGACCTCAAAGTGAACCCCCTGAGTGACACCATCGTGGAAGGTGAGAGTGGTAGCAGTCCTGTCCCAGATGCATGCTCCAAGTGGTGTTGTCAGTACACTCATCTATTCTACTATTTAGAAGTACGCACTGCCTTATCAGTAGTATTAGTCTCTCTGAAGAAATGCCCCGACCTTTCTTTAGTTATTTGAGAAGTTCCCGCTTATCGGTCTTAGCCTCTTAGGATAGCGTCAGTGTGCATGCTTTGAGCCTGCCCTAGGTTTTCTTCGTTCGTCCCCCCCAATTCAATCATTTGTTTCCCTTTCCTCATATCTTAAAGGCGAGATGGTAGTCCCATTGTCAGACGCAGGTAAGGTAGTCCCTAGCGCATTCCTTTCAATTGCTACTTAAACGTTGCTGATGCTTCTACTGCATGCAGGGTACTAGACTTTCCCTCCCCTCTAAGCACTGGAAATGAGTAGATGTGGAAGTGGCCACTTACGGGCTAATTATGATCGTTATTTTGCTTTTCTCCCTCTCCCTTGTGTTGTCGACGATGCAGACAAGAAGGACGAGATTATTCGACTGACGGAACAACTGCTCGCTGCAGCCACCGCCTGTGACTACGAGGGCTACACGTAAGTGATCCCTCCTCCATCAATTTCTCCCCATAACGGAACCTACACACGATCCAGGGTCTAGTATGCATCCGGCATGGGAATGCAGGTCGTTTTAAGAGAAACAGCTTTCATGAGAGCTATGGATGATCGAATGAAGATCATGCAGGGGTATCTGACTAGTTAGAAGTCGTGTGAATCGTGTTAGGTTGGGTCCTATTGGATTGTGAAATATATAATCTGATAGCCCAAAGTAACTTAGGGATATCTGAACCAATCAAAAGATCCTAGGGTCTATGATAGAAATGGATGATGGCGCAAGAATCCTGACTTGGATTGATCGATTAATCTAGTCACAAGGGAGCGGCTGTCATGGTAGCAAGTTGGATCACAGCAGAAAGACCTGAGACACCGATAAACGTTCTGATAAAGGTATTGTCGGCGTTTGAGTTGGAGGGAAACATCGATAGGATCGTCTTGGGCTGGATCTCGTTAGATTGTGAAATACATAAGCTGATAGTCTAAAGTAACTTTTATTGGCATCACCACCACCACCACTGAAAAATGTCCAAGGATCTATGGCAGAAGTGTGACCCTTTCTACAAAGGAAATTGGTGCAGGCGGCATAAGAATATCGATTTTGATTTGTTGATCGGTCCGGTCGCAATGGAACAGCTTTCAGAGGAGTTGAGCCATCGTTGACCGACCTAATAAGGGATTGTAGAAGTTTGAGATGATATATTGAGTCTTGGCAAATAGTGAAATATGCAACCCAACGGTTTATACTAACTTTTTCGAACACCAACCAAAAACGTCCCAGGCAATACGTGCAGCTGAGATCAAATTGCTCTCTCTGGTTTCCCAGTCTAGTAAGTTTCCAGGGCATAGCTGTCGTAATAATGAGACTAAGGCTTGGGTCAGAGGTCTACTTTCCAAAACTGGGAGCATACTTTGTCGGGTCTTGGTAGGTGATGGTGAATTAAAATAACACGGTGGTTGAATTAAAGTAACAACATGCCTTAAAAGCGGACAACAATTATTGAGGAGTAGTCAAAGGTGGGGATGTAACTTGACAGTATCTCCTCTCTAGATAGACTAGTCGAAATCGCTATTAGTGGGGAGAGGAAGCATGGAGACTAAACAGGGAGCTTCCACAGTCCATTTAATAATGATTGGCAGTTTCAGTCTGGGTACGGGGTGAGTATCTAGCGGTAATTCGTCCTGCAGAATTACGGCTGATTAATGGCTCTGCAGCAGCTGTTATCTGGCTCTATCGCATTTAATTTTGGTTCTTTGGAGTCACTTGCGACTTGATTGCTGCCACAGAGGCTGGTGCTTAGTAGGCGTCGTCGCCGTCGCCTGATAGGAAACCAATGAAAAAAGCAACAACCATAAAACTGCCATCAGTGAGTTCAAAATTAGTCTCGTACACTAACTTTTTATCGTTTTGTTGCTGCTGTTGCAGGCGTTTGATGTGTCCCAAGTTCACCTACTTCGGTCCGGACGTGCGTGGAACCCTTGTCGAGGGCTGTGATTTCCACAAATTCTACTTTGACCAAGGTTAGGCCACCCCCTCTCCTACCATACGTCTTTTCTCCTCCTAGAACCTGTACTCTAAACACCCAATAGATATAGAGGGGTCTCTACTGATTGTTAAGCCAATAGAATCTATGAAAATTCCCTTTTGGATCGGTTGTCTAGATTTCGATCTATGAAAGTAAGAGTTGAGGAGTTTGGGAAACAGACCATTAAATGAATAAATTCTACTAGCAATGCATTTTTTCAAATATTTAAGGAATAAATCTATAAGGAAAATAGTCTACAAAACATCAACTACACCGATTGATTGAGCATAGACGGTTATTGCAAGTTGGCGTAGCAAGGGATGGCTTTGAGTCACGTCCCCTCCCATATATGCCTCATTTCCCACCGTACCTAGACAGTAAGCAGGTGTCAGAAGAGAAGAGCAAGAAGAAAGCAAGCAAAAGAACCAACAGCAACAACTCACGGGGTTGTGGTGGCGGTGAAGCGAAACCCTTCCTTCTGACCCTCTTTCAACAATGCTGCACTGGCAACTTCTTCGGTATGGTGTTTGCCTCATCCTCCTCTGCCCCGGTTTTTTTCCAAGCACCAAACGCACATCCACGCCTCTGCTAGCCTTCCACCTAGTTTGGCCTTTCCACTCACAAACTACTCTAGACTGATTCATTAAGTTCTTCCCCATCCCTGGCGTTCCGTTGTCTTGACAAAATCGCTCCAGAGCCTAGATTGGAAGTGGGGAGGTACTGATCGTCGGTCCGTTGGACTACCTCCTCATTTTCTTCACTAAAACACGGAAGAATCAATACACCAACATGTTCCTGAGAAAGTGGAGAAAAGGGCTTGGATTTACTCAACCAGCCGCCGCACGATAAGGAAGTCTAATCACGAACGGTGATCGGGTAGAAAAGATCGAAAATCTGGTACACTGACCGACTTCTTACAAGAACGTTCAATCTGCGTGCTGATTGAGCTACGACCACGATAAGCTCCATAACTCATAAAACGCCCGACCTCAATCCATCGGTCTACGGCTCGCGGACCATAAAAACCAGGGAGGTCATGGGAAAAAACCAAGTTAAAATAAAGCCCTACCATGAAATTCCAGAGTTGGTTTTGGCCGTTGATGTATGCATCCATGCATAATTCACGCGCCACGAGGTAGGGGATGCAAGGCTCCACTCGCAGAAGAAAAAAGATCCTCCCTTGCATAAATCTGGCGAGTGTAGGTGGTATCTTCTGTCGATTAGACAACTATCCCATCTTGCCCACAAACTCAAGGAAACGCCAGGGTTGTCCAGGTAACGCTCCGCCCCCCCCCCACCATCAGCAGCTAACAACGAAACCACCCATTAACCCGAGCAGTAATTTGAGCTTCCTAACTCACCCACCGGCCACCCGTGTTCGTTTGTGACCTCCGCTAGCCACCTAATTTATCCCTGGATGGGGTGTAGGTGTGTGCGTAGACACAGCGAGAGTTGGCCATACGAGTGCCTTCGTTTTAGACGACGATTCATCGAAAGCCCCGATGCGTCAGCGACCCACAGTGAGCATGCCACAACAGCATCAGCAACCGCATGGACACGAAAGACGCTGGGAGGAGTTTGATGGTAATGCCACGGACACACAAACGCAATTGATCTCACACCTCTTGGCTAAACCTCACACAAGCTAGTGATAAATGGGCTCAAGATTGGGGATATGTGCGTTGGGTGGTATCTCTTAACAGGGGGTGTTTTGTCTGTCTGCGTATAGTCATTCCGAAGTCGTTGTTCAAGTCGGTTCGGACCACCATCCAAAATCCCATCGTGCATCTGCTCTCCGAGGACGCCGCTTGCATCGCCTACATCCGACTCACGCAGTTCACTGACAAGTAAGTCCTCTCTCTTTTTGACATTTTGCATTTGACAGGAAAAAGGCGATACGAGTATGAGTTTAATTCAAATAACCGTCGCCATTAGCGACGTCTATTACAGCCTCCTCAATCCGACGCAACCCAGCATGAGGTTGGAGTGAGGAGCTGTCTTCGAAATGTGCCACTTTAATTCTGTCGTTGATCAACTGGGATGCAGGTTAAGGCAATCTGGGTAGTTCGGCGGAGACCAAACATTTGGACCTTGATAATTGGCCGACAACCTTTTCGGTCATAGTGTAGTAGTAGAGGGAAACACTTAATTCAAAGTCTGGATTCCTACCCAATTGGTTTTTCTGCTATTCTGTGAGCGCAATCAGGTGGTCTGTTGTGTGGTTTTTTAGTGGCCACAGTCTTTGCATTCTCAACTTTGTGTAAGGTTTGAATTATTAATATTTCATTCCCCGCGTGCTTGAAACAAGTCCGCTGCTGCCCCAACTGAAATTTCTAACGCATCAGATAAACTCCCCAACGCTGTCTGTGAATGCACCGAAAAAACAGATTAGCCTAGCAATAGCTCGATTAAACAGACACATTTTTAAATGTGATAGAATCAGTCTCTCGCTCTCGCCAGGAATTGCCACCTACCATTGAAGGACATCGTGTAACCTCAAAAGGGGAGAGATTATTTTTGTTGCCCTCAAAGAGATCTTTGGGTGGTGATAGGGTCGACTTTCAAATCGAGAGAAAAAAAAACCAAACTTGGTAATTGGTAATTTTAGTCTATTCTAGGGTTGACTTTGATGCTTTACTAGATCTTGAACTATGAACCCCACGCCAGAGCAAAGATTGATGTATGGCGTTGCTCAAAAATTTCCATTTTTAGTCACACATCGAGTTGTGGGTTCTTTACTGACATTCCTTGTGAATTCCCATGTTCTAAACTACCTCCACTAGTGCTGCTAGTTCAAAAATCACTTGGATCTGTCTATTTTGGAATCTCATTGACGGTTGCCCATGGCAGTCGGGGAAACGCAGGCACTGTACCTCAAGAGGAGCTTGATTGTACTACGAAATTTCCGGCCTTCCGGTGTAATCGTTCAGTCGGGTTGTCGAAACCCACTTATCCGTGCAAATATGTGGCGGAAAAAATCTAAACGGGAACAAAATATTTGGCACAATGTACGACTCAGCGTGCGCTAGTGGGAACGGATAATAGTACAGCTGATTGACGACGGGCCACTAGCTGTGTTGCAAGATTTTCTTTGTGTGCTCGTATAGTTTTACTTAATAGAGATTAAAAGAAAAGGGATTAACTCCTGAGTCGAGAAGGTAGGCTCAAACAAAGACGAAAATAGGCCTTTTTTGACGACAAATGTGGTCGATGTGAAAGTGAAGAAACTAGTGACAAATCGGCCCAATCCGAATGGCAGTAGCCGTTGGACTGGGCTATAGCCACTCAGATTAGAAATGTAACCTGATCTAGCCTGTGGGGGAAGATTAATCTTAAAAGTGGGTTTGTTTTTATATTGGCACTCTAACACAAGAGGGGAAAGAGGAATAAAACGACGTGTACATAAATTTTAGAGATGATTCAAGATCTGCTTCTTCAATTCTTACCTTGATTGAATTTGGTGTTTTAAAAGTGGGTGATGGTGGAAAGAAAACGGATGTTTCGGTTTACTTACTAACGTCCTTCATTTTTACATTGCGTTTGTTGATGAAAGACTGGATTGTCATTGGTTTTCAAATCATTTAAAAAACGAACGAGGGAGATAGCAAAACTTGAGAGATGATGAGGTTTCACTTTTTTGTCATCTGAGCAGCCTGGAGGTTCATCATTTTGTGCCTTAAGGTTCAGGGTTATTGATACCCAAGGGTACAGTTTAATTGGCAAAGAATATAGAACATATTTTGGGCTGAAGGATCCAAAATGTAGGTGAATAGAGGCGAGATGGTTTCTCTTCAAGCTGTAGGTTTTGAAAGTTTCACAGATGAGGACTATAGAAGTGAGGTGGTGACTAAATACTTGTCCTCGGTCGTGTAGGTCAGACGTGCTCTACACGCAGCAGACAGAGGAGACACGCGTGTGGGCGCGTCGCCACGGTGTCTGGCAGAACGTCCACGTCCACCGGTCCTGTCTTAACACCCCCGGAGGCCAGTCCAACGCCTCCGGAGGCTCCCTCAGCACCGCCGCCAGCATCGCTTACCCTCTCTGAGTCGCCCCCCGCCCTCCTCCTCTCAAAAGTCATCTCATTAGTGTTTTTCCCCACCCACCCCCGCCCTTATTGGTGCTTTCAATCCCAACAAAAATCAATATTATCAATTTCTCCCTACCCCACTTTCTCCCCCCTCCGTATGTCTGTGTGCGCGTGCATTCCATCCGTAAGAGTTGTGCCCACAACGTATCAACTTACCCCCTACTACTACTATGACAACGACTGATCCGATCGACTGCACTTACCCACACTCAAGCCAGTGTGCTGGAAGGCAAATATGACACGCATATCTATATACATATTTATCTCTCTCGATCTGTTTGTATGCAAGGTGTGTGGGGCACGGTATCTCGTTGTCTCTCTCCTCGCTCTCTCCCTACGTGTGCGTGCGTTTGGGTGTCTGAATAGAAGCATATTTATCGCCGAAACAAAAACCGAGGAGCGTCGGCTTCTTCGGCTCTCTCCTCTCTCTCCCTACCCCTTCGTAGTCTGTTGTTGAAGGTTACTTTCTCGAAGCATCCCCTCCCCCACCCTCCGTCTACCCCCCTCTCTCGTGTGTACCTCTTCTTCCGTCGTCTTCTCAATTTGCTCTCTCTCGCTCTCTTGGAGATTGTCTTCAGCAGCACCAACAACACAACAAAGACACCGTCTATATCTTTTGTGCTATATATATGCTGCTGTTGCGTCTCCTCTTGCTCCCGCTCCTAATAACGTGCTTATCTCGATCTATGCGTAGTTGTGGTGTGGCTTCTTGCTTGCGTGTGTGAGGTGCTGGAGATATTGACAGAAATGATTATCCGGAGGACTCAGGTTAGTGTTCAATTGTAGTGGTGTTGTCAGTAGAAATGAGTACGGAAATTCCTGTGCGATTTACGGATGTTGAGGTGCTTATATGACTCATAAATTGTGCTCCAAGGAGGTAACGACCCGGAACGGCCTAGGTTGTCATTTGATTGAAGCATTGCTATTTTCATAAGCTGATCTAATTGGGCATTTGGTGAGGGGTAGTCTTCCTGCTTCGTCTCTTCGGAGAATCTGCCACTATCAATTAGAAGCAGATTAGTGATTCTGAGGATCCTTGGATGACGCTACTCAAAATCAAGTTTGATGACATTAACATGCTCTGGGTTGTACTAGTACAGTGCAGGGAGAATAAGACGAAACGAGTCTCAACTGTAGAGACGGATGCTCTTTTTTCGCCATTGGGAGAGGTAGAGGTTAGCTAGCACGACATGAGGCAATGCCATGAAGCATCTGTGCTGGCAGCGTCCTGGGAAGCGTTTCTTGAAGCTCCAAGAGAGGTAATTGAAGAAGGGTCATTGGGGAATGATCTGTCGATTAGTTGTTTGAGTTATGAATCAGACCATCCTGTAAGTTTTGTCCCAATTTTGCATTTAAATTGCACGTAACCTAAAACTTGTTTAGCAGTGGCTATTGGAGCCAATAATATATTTCGGTATAAATGCATTTGGACGGATCAAATAATATTTTCTAGAATAGTAGAATTAGTATTTGTTTGATTAAAAAGTTGTTAACATGGAAATGCCACCCACTTCTTTTATGGGCTCAAGGGGGGAAACCCAGCAACCGAAGTGGCTATAAAAATTTGCTGAGTTTATGGAGAGGAATGTGTGCATGAAAATTTAGCAGAAGGTGGTTCACGAAATTAAACGGAAGTGGAGATTACACTCTCCGTGCCTTGTCAAGTTGAATTTGCTTGTACTCTTCTTGAAGAGGCTTCTCCTGCTTTGTCACTTGAGGTGGGATCGGCAACAAAGCTTAGTTCAAAACACAACTCCTCATCGTCATCTTCAAAACTGGGAAAAATTCATAAACTTGGGGAATGGGTGTCTGAAAACAATCAACTGAAAAATCGCTAACTTGTTTCATCCAACTTTGGATGGACTTGCTACTGATGACTGTCAAAAAATTGGTTTTTTAAAGAAAGTTTAAGCTTCTTAAGCAGCAGCTTCGTTAGCGGGGACAGCGCCCATATCCGACACCAGCCACATGCGATGTGAAAGGAGCTTTGTGGGAAAAAGCTTCAACCAGTCGCTAAGGAATATTCTACTTTGAATTGTTACCACCTAATGTAGAAACATTTATTGCTTAAATCTGCTGTTCGCAATTGGGACGTTTGGGGTGATGTTTTACCAAGGCAATGCATGACCCCCACAGTAAAGATAACGTCACAAAACAGAACTTGGTGAGGGGAAAAACCCTCATCCCACTTATGCTCTCGACGCTCCTTTCTTGGTCTGCCGTTCGTTTCGTAGCTTGCAAAATCTTTTGGAAGAAATAGATTTTACAACGCCACAAGAAGAGTTTGAAACTTACGACGTTTGTGATTTCTTCGATTAATCAAAACTAAAATAATTTAATACTACTTTTTCATAAATGGAAGGAATTCACTGATTTATCACTTGTAATATTTGTTCAAAATTCGGTCAGAACCTTTGGGTTATTCAGTACAATTGCTTCGTGGTTCATAAGTAGCCGCTTAATGGGAGTAGTTAATACAAATGAAAAACGGCTGTTTCAGAAGTACAGGGATTCGATGGGGGTCAGAGTGCCCTTGTGAAAGAGACGTTTGTGCTCAATAGTAGACTTCATTAGGCTTCACACAACAGTAAAAAATTCAGTCGGATGCAAAAGAGTGAAAATCACAGAAAACCGTCAAACTTACTCTTTCCTAAATAAGTTGCTTAAATATAGCAAAGTGGAATCAAAGATCTCTAATGCAAGCGCAGTGCTATACGCTAGAAAGTGAGTCAAGTAATAAATGGCATTATGTGCTTTCACTAGGAAACAGCACTTAAAGGGAGAGCATTGGACAGCGGGAACCCAGTATCTTCAATAACATTTACATCCGAGAGGGCTTAGTAATCAAAGTAGTTCAGCTAAACAATAACTTTGTGACCGTGATTTGGACAGTTTTTGTTTATCTTCAAGAAAGCTATTTGATTTTTTTCCAATTATCCAGCTACATAATATGCATCTACTTTATAATAACCGCGTCCTAACGAACAAAAGTAGACACTGTCATTAGTTTACGATCAGAAAAATATTAATTTACTTCAGTCTATTTATTTACATTGAAATCTGTTCAATTATAGATATAGAGATAATTTCAGTAGCTGAGTAACTTCCAAAGGTAATACCGAATGAGCGTTAAACTAGCTCCCACTATCAGACCAGTCCAAATTAACTCCAATGACTGGAACAGAAATCAGAGTCAAAGGACCAGGCCTTTGCAACACAATCTTTAACCTCCATGAGATTAGAAACGCTTAGCTCGTAAACACGGTCTCAACCAGAGATTAGAACCGTTAATGGGCTTTAGTAGCTTTCAGGGTTTGCTGAGTCACTGAGCCGTTAGCGCTTAGAGTAATCCTCATTATGACTGTTACGAGTGGAAGAGTGATGTAGCATTCACCTCATCACCATGGTAGTCAACGAAACGGGATTCCTGTTTGGCGAATTGTATTTGTGCTAATCACCACTCATTTTTGTCAACTACGTTTATGCGCTTCCTTACCACCAACTCTTCAAAAAACCTGGTTCATTTTTAGTGTCTCTTATGTTAAAGGCAGGGTTTTTTATCGAAAATATAAGTCCCTCAAGTAGGTTAAGCATTCATTTACGAAGCACATGTGTCAAATTTTGTAAAAGCAACTCCACCTACATTTCCGTTGAGGGAGCTAGCGAGAAGTGCGTTCTCTCATTGGCTGAGATTCGACCAATCAGAAGCCTGATTAGAGTCTCGCTTTCCGCATGGCAGCGTTTCATTGCAAATTGAGAAGAGGAAAATATGAAACCCTTATTTTCCTAGTCAAGCATTGAATGAGCGCTAAAATTCCCGAAGCTCCGCCTACCAAAACAATTTCTGAATAAGTCCAAGTCGATTCCTCAATTGCTGAATGCTTAGAACTGAATACGCTATCTGTCAAAGCAGAAGTAAACAAAGAGAATAAAAACAATTTCGTATAACTGAGGATTGAAAATAAGCGCATTTTAGAGGACATAATATATTTAATAAAACTAGAAATACCCTGAAATTATTGATATCAAGCCATATAGTCTCTATGTAGAAGGGTACTATCTAATCATGTTGAAGCGCTTTTTAAGGAATAACATGATAGTATAGTTCTGCTCAGAGGAATCATCCTATGATAAATGCTGAAACTAATTTTGATGACGAAGAATTTATGTGAAGTTCTTTACATCTGGATTTGGAACGAAATTTTTTAGCTTATTTTGGCATGATTTAGAAGTACTTACAGTGTAAACATAATTCACTGACGCATTTGAGCTTAGAAGCTTAAGTTTTATGTATTCAGAGCAAGAGTTTAGATTACATAACGATTTTCCCATAAAAATGTCAAAGTAACCTCGACCGCGTAGCTTTGGTGACGTGTGTAAGGTGACACAAATATTTAAACTATATTTCACTGCATCAAAGTTGTTTTTAAATGTAATATGACCCGAAAAGTCAGTTTAGTAAAAATATTATTTAACCTAAAATAAACACACAATGCTGGTGGCATTTCCATGTATGAAACGAAATATTAAATATCGCCATTGGGATTGACCACTGCAACTTAGAAAACAACAAGTGGTCTTTGGTCATGATTTTAAATTTGTATTTTTTAACACATGATTCCTACCTTTAAATAACTTTCGTGGCATGTTAACTAATTTTAGCACTAAATTCGATGTATGAACATCACCGTTACAAAAATTCAGTCTGAAGAATGTTCGCGAATTGTAAAAGATTAACTGCAGTGTTACTTTGATATCAAAGCTCGTTTTGAACTAATTGCGCTTAGGGAAGTTAAAATTATAATCTCTGATCTATTTTTAGGGGTAGGAAGTTGACTTTATTTTCAGAGTGAATATTGCTTTTCGTTAATGATCGAGCAAAAATCGTGAAACTTTATACTAAACCTAAGCACTTGAAATGCTGAAATGTAACTTACGCTCCAGAAGACATCGTATAAAAGTGGTTTAAAAAGTTGCGGAAGATTCCCAGCAACACGAGTGCGTGGTGACAGGTTTTGATAACATGGGATATATCTAAAGGTCAGTCATCTTTAGGAATAGTAAAGTTAGTGTCGATAAATGCGATGCTTTAATTTTTTATTAAATAAGGCTGACAATTCCCTGTATTCTCAATGTGCACATTTTTCGGCGGGAAACAGTTAAACCGGATGCTACTGACTACAATAAGTAGGCATTGTTAAGTGGAGAATTCTGCTGCAACCTTTCCAAAAAACCTAATAAATGCATTATCGGTTCATTTTTAAGCTGTTCATATTTTGGATATTAGTAAGACGTGTTCCACTATTGGAATGTTGAAATCATACCAAAATTAATCCGGTTAAATTCCCTTCGCTGTCATTTCCATTTTCCGCAGGATGCTAGTTACGGTAGTCCCTTGGAATTGGTAGATTTATATGCAGCACTTTTACACGTGTGCTGGGCAAAATCCCATTCTGAACTCAAACTAGAAATCGGCCTGCAGAGTTAAGAGTTTTCCATGTCTCATGATTACTCCTTAAATTCATTAAACTGCCCAATAGTGATACGTTAACTCTTTAGAAGCTAAAATTATCTTGCTCAGCAAAGTGGGATATTTGTTAGATACTTTTATGGCATTTGATTGAAATCTTTACAACAACTAGAAGAGGAATCCCTCTCTCGGTTGCAATATTTTATCAAAGAAAATAAACCTAAATAAAACAGTATCTCCTTGATCGGCATGGCAATTGATAGCCTTCATTTGATTTGATGAATAAATAGGAAAAATCACAGGGAAGTAAAAGAGGAATGACCCTAAGATTGAAATACTTTCGATATATACGCACCGAGACAAGTTTGTGCCTAGTGACAAGTTGGCATTTCGGGGAATAAATGAATGATGTTCACTCCCCTTTTTGGATAACCATTTGACAGATACGGGCTCCCAGGAATTGTGTTTATACCACAGCAAGGATCGCACGATGTTTCAACCCATTTTGGTTGAGGTATAGTTGCCACAGGCCCTAAAAATCGCTCCAGATTCTGGATTGTTGATTTTTTTGAGATAAGATTGAAATCAGTAGAAGCTGTCTTGTGGAGCTTACAATTAGTTTCATCACGCATCCGAAAAATAATATTCCTTAAATAAATTTCCTTAAGTTCTGCACTGCCAAAAAAATACGACGAAGTTCAGGAAGTGAATATTTTTAAGGTGTTAATAATGACTGATTACTTATAATTTTTGTCATAAGAAAATATCATTACATTACCTCATAAGCCGATTTTGCATATTTCTGAAGGATACACATTTTTTAGCACTCCTTCAGGAATCTCCCCGTTTGTACAATTTGACCTCCCGCTACAAAATTTGCACAGTTTTGTGGTCCTTTGTTTACAGGCACGACTTCGCCGCTGCTGAATTTTTAAGGAGAGCATAATTAGAATACCTGAAAATCCAATGTTATTATAAACCATTTCACATAATTTAATGGAATATTGCTATCAATATTATTTCCGTAACTTTTCTAAAGTAAATGTACCATATCTCTAAGTTTTAGTAAATGCTAAGAATCCTATTCAAGTTTTATTGGTCATCGCAGAGAGCCCAAACCATTGCCAAATCTGACGGAAAATTTTATTGCCTTTGGAATATTTTAAGCTTCAAACGACCAAAGAAGTTTCCATTGGCAGTAAAATAGGAACAAAATTAATGACACTTTTATAGGCCCAAAAACATCTGAAAGTCACCACATCATGACGCAAAAATGCGTGATAGAATGATAGGAAAATTGATAGACCTAAGTGACTTAACCACAGAGCTCTAAATTAGGGTGTAATTATGATACTGTCGACAATCTTGTCTGGGAAACGGATTCCATTGACTGGTCGATCTCTTATCAGAACATGGCATAAGCATTGTCATAGCCTTGCTTTTTCAAGTAGAACGAAATTTAAAAAGTATTTCATATTGTCTATTAGAGTTGGACATAATTATAATGTTAAAATGCATTTAAAATGACCAAATTATGTTTCGCGGAATACCAAATAAAAAATTTGCTTGATTAGAACTCCTCTAAAATGGAAGCACCACAAGAGAATTACTTGAGGCACAAGAATGGAATCTGGGCAGAGGCAGCCAAAGCGGCTTGAGACATTCAACAATCAGTTTATTGGGAGGAACGTGTGAATGAAAGAAGATGGTTACAGAAGACGGTTTGCGAAATTCAGAGGAGGTTGAGATTTCACCCCCCACGAAGATGAAGATCGAACCGGACGACGTCCATTTGAGTTCGATGATAAACTGCTCTTGAAGAAGCTTATCCTGTTGTATCAGTTGAGTTGGATTGTTCGAACCATACATCTGGTCATCGTCATCTTCAAAACTTTAAAAGCCCCTAAACTTGGAAAAAGGGGGTGCATTCATTGTGAATTGTCTGGAAACAATCAATTCAAATCTCCATTGACGGTATCTGCGAAAAATGGATATTTTATCGATATTGTAGGTATCTTAGACAGTGACGGCTTCCTAAAGGGGAAAAGCCCTGGCCACAGCCACCAAGAAGGGATCTTTATGACAAAAAGTGTTCTTCTTGATTTAGTCTGAGGAAGAAATAATCCATATTGAATTATTTCGACCCAATAAAGCCACAATTAATGCTTAAATATACTGTCAATAATTAGAGCTGCGATTGAAGAAAGCTTTGAGGAGGAGAAAAGCCCTCCTCTGGTGAAAAGAAAGAGATGTTTCATCAAGAACACCCACTCAGGAAGAATCAGGTTATAGAAGACCAAAGAAGAAGAACTTGGTTGGGAGAAAAGTCCTCATTCACCAAATTCTCTTCTCGACTGCCTTGCTCCTTCAAGCTACAAGTCGTTTCGTAGCCCTAAAAGTCACTTGGAGGAAACAGCTGCTGCAACGCCGTAGGGTGTTTAAACTGACATTTGTGAGTTCTTGCAACCAGAACCAAAATGGATTGAAGTCACAGATGATTTGGGAAATGTAGCATTTGGTCACTTGTACTATTTACTCGAAATTCGGAGAGAACTTATCTTCTTCAAACAACAAGGGTACCGGTTAGTCATAATTAGAAGGATAGGTAAGAGAGCACCAATTTATAACATCAAGACTCAATTACAGTGTGCAGAAGTGCGCCTCAACGTGTTTCCATGGGAGCGTCTAGACTTTCCCGTATTTATACCTTGCGGTGACAAGGAAATCAGATTCGAACGTCAGTTGGACGGGAACATTCTAGAACATGGCTTGGTGAGTTATATTAAAATTTTAAAAGAATTTGATTTCACGCTTCTTCAGTTGCAGCACCCCACCCAGTTCTTTTGGAGACGATGGCTGAGGCGGAAATTGACTTATTACTTGGATCTCTGAATGCTCCTTAATAATGTTGAAGTCTTGGGGATTGTGGTGGCCAGATGAGATGCTCAACTATATTAGAATACCAGGTGTATGGAGTTGTGCATTATCATCTGGATGGATGGAGACGTTTCCTTCCGCAGAGAGTTCTTGAAGAACCATAGGATCAGGAGCTTGGTCACACAAAATTCCTAAATAGTCTCGGCTGCCAATTCATCCATGAAATGAAATCATCGGCTCTGCCATGGATTTCTAAGAAATAACGCCCCACATCATCACAATGTTTTAGGTTTGGAGAAGCTGACAGTTTTGATTAAATGCCTCGTTTGGCTGTCTCCAAAGTTAGTACACTCGTCAGGAGCTCGAAACTGAACTGGGAAGCGATGATTCGTCAAGGAAAACCACATTTTCAACTGCTTTAGGGACAGATCAATCTGGGAGATATCTTCACCACCACTCTAAACGCTTTGAAACATTTGTATTCTTTGAGAATAGGGTTTTATTAGTCTAATTACAACTCTCCCGTGGGATCCAGATCCACGTATACAACTCCCGATGACGAACAGAGTTCTGTAGGTGTTTAGTAAGGAGCTCTGCAGTGATTTTAGGAGCCGTGGCCTTACGATCCTCTCCAACAATTCCAGACCTGTGCTTCGCCTAGGAAGACGTTTCTCCTTCTCTTTCGAAGGCGGTAGTCATTAATTTTAAGACAGTGCTCCTCGAAACGCCGCCAAGCATACGACAGCGCCTGTTCCACTAGCGCTAGCCTGCCGCCGTACGAGCACCAACAATTTGGCCTCTTTGCCATTTTACCAAATTGTTAGTAAAATCTTTAAATATATGTAAAAACAGTTATTTTACTTAGACCTCTCACACTACAAAAAATTAAATGACATATATCAAGTTTTGACTGTTTATAGCATGTTCAAATATTATGATGCGAAAATGTGCTATGTGTTTCCACTACTTTGCCCAACTCGTGCACTTATTAAGGGATCCGTTGCATCTGCCTAACGCCTAAATTTAGCTTACCTATGAGCTAGACCTCCCTTGCTGGTTTGGCTGTGGGGACATCCACACCCTACGAAACAATTTCATTTATTTTTTGAGGAATTACTTCAACCATTTACACCAGATACCTCTCCCATCATCAAATATTTGAAAAAATTTACAAAGCAAGTTTATCATATAGTGCTGCCGTATTTGTAACTGTGAAAACTGGTGAATAGGATAAGTCTAGAGTTAATAATGCAAACCCTTCTTTTTGGAACTTATGATTTTAACGTGTCGGTAACAGTAATTCAAATGCTTATACATATTGAATGAGGTATTTATATGCATACAAATTAAGAGTGAGACACTATTACGTTAAGTAATTTTAAGGAAATGGATAGCTTTAGTAAGTATTCCGAAGTCAAAAGCACAAAAAAATACAATTTAAAATGAAAGTTTGAATTTGAGTCACATGAGTTAAAGGCTTTGCCACTTTATCATTTGTATTGACAGTCGCAAGTTCAACCAAGCTACGTCTCCAGAGTAACAGGAGCATCAGTGGGTGAAGTAATCACATTTTATCTTTTTAATACATTTAAGAACAGCTCCTTTAGTATCTATTCGCCAAACCCAAATTCATTTTTACTGCTACTGCTACTACAGTGGCTGATAGACGTGAAACTGAGTTACATGAAAAATTTATTTTAAAGATGATGAGCCAAAACGAGAGGGGTGAATATCTTTTAAATACAAATTCAGACGCAGGTATGACCTGCCAAAACCTTTTCCTTCTGTACCCGCATTTTAAAGTTAACTACGCAAACTAAACGAGGATCAAAACACTGGTTTATGGAAAACAAACTTACGATTTGGGCCAAATGGGGAAAAGCTCGACTAGGCCTACCAAGGTGTTGAAACACGCACGTGATCAGCAGTACCTTTGAAGTTACCTCCAGCTGACATCGTTGGAAAATTGAAGAAGACGAAGAAGGGTATTTCTCGCCTTGTGACTACTATTTATACGTGCTCTTTATTGATATGATTTTTGCAAGTATTATTGAAGCGTTAGTGCCCTATCTGAGGAGTTCCAGATACCCAAGGATGCGTAGTGTCGTATATCAAAACGCACAGTCTTGATTGATACCGAGCTGTCAAAACCAGTGCAATTACAGGGATTGGACAAAATAGTGGAAACACCTAAAATTTCGGCATTCTACCATTTAACGTATTATAGACAAGCAAAATATGACATATTTTAATGTTTTTTGCTTACCACCTTTGCTGCTTAATACACTTATTTAAGATAACGGCTTTTCACAGATGTTAAAAAAAGTTATGAACTTATAAAAATGATGGTTTTGTACGGCAGGCGCTAGTGCAACAGAAGCTGGCCTTTGAAAGAGAAGAAAAACATTCGGAGACAGCCGAAAGTAGTAGTTAATCCAGATTGCTGCCTTCTCCCATGGCGGGGGTGATCTAGGGCGATGATCTGGGGTGCTCTTTCTTGGAAATACACTGCGGGCCGATGATTTCCCTTCGTGGGAGCAGAACTAACCGAGGCCATCCTATGATTGTTCAAGAACTGTTTCCGGAGGGGAATGCCTCCATCTTTCAAGATGATGATGATGATGCAGCACTAAACCATACAGCTAGATTTCTCGATAAATTATGGCGACATGAGGAACATTCTAATGAATTTGAGCATTTCAGCTGGTCACCACGATCCCAGGACCTCAACCCCGTTATTGTAGGGCATTTATGGTCGATTTTAGAGATTCGAGTAAGATACCGTCGCCAATGTCTCCAAAAGAACTGCGTGAGAGTGTTTTAACTGAAGAATGGATTAAAGTTCCTTTAAAAAAAATTCGCAATTTGCATGAATCAATACCTCGGGGAAGTTAGGCTGTAATTCCCGCAAAAGTTGGACCTACACCATATCAAACGATATATTTCGGTGATTTTTCAAGGTTTTTCCACTATTTCATCCAACCCCTCTAAGTGGCTCTTAATTTTCAATCCTCAAAATAGTCTCCTTAGCAAAAATATACTCTAATTGATTGGGTTTTTTATAAGCAGAAAAATCCTCGTTGATGCTCTAATAATTCATTTTCTAGGTGGCAGTTTAATCAGCTTCTCTCCAACCCTCGAGAGAGGCGGGAAAAGGAAAGATTAGATCCACTGGCCAAATTGAACTGCACTCTGCATAACTGGCATGTAAGGCGTCGGCCAACTGCTAAGTGCACTAGATTCCACGGTACAAACATTTCATCGGTCCCTTGTGTGTACTTCTAAATTTTACGAGAGTGAAGTATTTCTGTCAATAGTATGGAAAAATCGGATGTAAGCCAAATTCTCAAAATAACTGCCATTTAGGTCAATGCACCTCTCGAGCTATTGCTTCTAGAGTACGTTGTCGCGTTCTGTTACTTTTGTATCATCCCAATAAGCTCCTTTAGAAAGTCCTCCGTGTATTGGAAAAAGGAAAAAGTCAGGTGAAGCTAAGCTGGGACGATACTGGCGTGGTGGCCGCCGCAACTCTTCTGGGACAGATGGTTCCAAATTAGGTTAATGATAAATTTACTTTGCCATCTTCTCGCAGGAGGACATTTCCTGAGACAAAGCCATCTGATCTCTTTTGAGTTGCAATTGGCCTTTCTGAGGAGCAAGAGTTGTCATCAAGGCTCTCGTCTCTATTTTGAAGCAGTCGAATTCAGTTGCTGACTGTAATACTATTCGGAGCACTATTTCCACAACTTTCTTTGAAACTATCAATGACGTGTGTTAATTTCCATTCGAGGTGTACCAAAAAAATTTTTTCCGGTCTTCTCAAAGCACCGGTTTTTCCCATGGTGGGTTTGAGCAGTAGAGAAGCCTGCATAAAATTGATGGTGGGTAACCTACACCATGTCGAATGCGCGGTTTTTAATTTGCTTTCACCCGAAAATTGCACTACTATTGCAATTCCACTGACTTTTTGGTCCAATTTTGTTGACTCAGTGCATTTAACATATTAACTACAAGTGAAAATATAGTGTTGCCTCAGTTAAGTCTTGATTTATCTTGCGGAATTCTAGGATTATTAGACCAAACGACAGATGTACTACGTAAATTGAATAAATTGAAGGTTCCGTCCAAGCAAGCACTAAATTCTGACTGAAGCCGCCATTGCATGCATCGAGAGTCCAAATCTCATCCATATCCAGATACTTTAGACAATGAAACTATTATCGAATCGCTATCAGTTCTTAGCGAAAAGAAATCCGGCGGTAAATGCGTTTTTGCTCACATTCAGAGGCCAGAATTCACTCTCAAATCTGCTTCAGCTTTCACGCAGTCTAACCAATTGTGAATTGAAATTTGGCCCATTTCGTGTCTGGTCTCTTCATGCAGACTTTTTCTTGTCATCAACATTCACAATTTGTAGATTGAACATTGACAAGGCCTCATAATCTAGAGCTCATTTGGATAATCGACTTATATAGACGTCTGGCTCAATTTCTGGTTTCAGGGAAATGCCGAGAAAATAGACCCAGATTTGTCCTAAAATTATTAGTTAATAATATATTCTAGCCACGGTCCGCCTTTCTGCTCTCATGAAACTTTCATGTAATTTTGTCAGAAAATATTCAGTGCCTGAATATTCTGCATATGATCCCAGAACTCTAGTGGTTTGTGCCATATTCCAAAGTCTGTACATTTATCGCTCTACTGTGTGTTCTGCTGACTTTTTTGCTTTTGGAAATCATACAGAATTTAAGATATTCTTAAAATCACAGGACAGAATTACATATAACTGCTGCAAAAACGAGAAAATTCAACCGCTTTTGAGGCGTATTTCTTCCTGCAACTTTTAACACCCAGAGATGGAGTTTTCGATTACGGCGAGAATATATAAACAAAATATGTGCAACTCTGAACGCAGTTTTGCAAACAACGTTTGCGTGGAGAAATGCGAGTTCCCTTTTTTAGGATGCAATTTGCTCGTTTTCCGGCCAGGAAACTGCACAACTTGTGGAGGGAGACATCATTTATTCAATTTCGGAGCATTTTATGGGCTGGAGTGCAATCGCAAAGATTTTACTCCGAAAAGAAATTCAAACGACAAATCTCTTGACTGTGTACCAATAAGTGTGGATGAAAGTCCATGAAGCAGTTTCATTAAAAAATTTTCAAATAATCGACAAAAATCATTGTGTTTCTTGATTAATATTAACTACACGAATTGCAATCTTTAAAATCACTAGCTTAAATTGGAGGAAAGGTGTGCTAAACGTACTCTTTAATTAAACATTTCCATGAAGGTAGTTTTGAGATTTTCGGTGACTACAACTGTTCAACAGGATTCGCTTGCAAGGAGATCAATGCAGTTAAGACCGATTATTTATGTCCAGTGCATTCTTCCTAGCCTACGTGATGCAGAACACAATGTCCTATGTCCCGTTTTTAAGGTCTAAATTAAATTATCTTAATTAAACATTTGCTGAACATGGCATTCAAGTTCACATGGGAAAACACATGGGTGATAAACTTCACTTCTGTACTTAAAAACCACTTCGCCTCGATTTGATTCAATTTGTAAAATGCTTCAGTAAGTAATAGCTTTTGCTAGATTAAACATTTAAACTACTATTTGGATTTATTATAACTTTTGCAAAATGCAGAGATCAATACCTTGACAAAGGAAGCAACCAGCTTCATATATAAAATTTATTTCATTAAAAATATTTGAAGCATTTTCTCTAGTTGCAGATTTTAATGATGCAACGTATTCTCCCTTAAACTTCCATTTTAAGATAAACTAAACAGGTACCATTTTGAATTAACATGATTAAACAAGAATGAGTTATGTTTTCTTCGTTATGCTGCAGATCTAGAAGAAAGCACAACTTGCAATAATACATCTTGGTTCATTTTCAGGAAATTTTCGAAATGAATATTCTTTGGGAGACGAAATTTATTAAGGAAACGAGAATGTTTACATTCTAGGGATGTTTTGTGCCTTTTAGAGTCAAACTGAGGCAAAACAGATCTTCGTTTTCTCATGACTATCACCCATTCTCACATATCTACTCGGACACGAGTGCTTGGTAGTTTTTCTCCGAATGAATTTGATACCTTGAAGAACGATCTTTAAATGAGAATTTAGGCTACTTTCAGGACATTCCGGTGTAAATGTAGAGACGATCACTTTTTGAGGTAACTTTCTCTGCCCACAAAAAAGCTATTGGTCAGTTAAGGATTATCCAAATCGATGAAAATATTGACACTGAATAACGCTTTTGACTGTTTAGATTGATAAAAGAACGTAGGTACACTGGAATGTACCAAGTAATCTAGTATGCATTTTAATTTGTACTAAGCAGTTCTTTGTGGAACTAATAGAAAAATAAATTAATTTATCAGGATTCAATCGTGTGAACATAAGATTAAGCTATTTGCTAATGCTGAATTCTCCCATGGAAACGGGATTAGTCCGAGTATTAGCGAACAAATGGGATGCGAAGGAAGACGAGGGCCCAAATCTATTCGTCTTTTTTCAAAATGTGGAAACTTAAAATTGGTCTGCTCTGGAGATCGCATGTTTTTTTTCATTTTTCTTAACTTTTTAAATATTTAACAAAGGTCCAGTTCTAGCAACTGAGAAAATTTATAAATGCACACAATTTTAATGTGCATTATAAAGTTGAATTTAATATTATTCGGATAACCCTCAAAAGATTCATAAACTATTGCAATTTAAGTCAACCTTGGAAAACAATTATCCCGATTCACTCCACATCTTACACAAGTCGGTCAGGTAATTATAAATCACAGCTATTTGCATTAAGTGTTTCACCAAATAATGGTGAATATTCATTACATAAATTTGATTTTATTTCACATTTAATGAGAACATGTCGAATCGGTCCCTATTTCATAGTAATACTTATCTCTTCAAGAATTTTAAGGCAATTATTTAGAAATTTTATTTTCTGTTATGCTCATTAAATTAAATAGCTACACTTAAAAGTTTTAAGCAGAATCTAAAATTTTCATTCCAAAAATTATCTTATTCTTTATTTTGAAAAACACATGTCAGTTTTTATAGTCAGATTTTCTATTGCAGTAACTTGTTTAAAGTAAAGAGGAAAGTAGATATTTTAGTGAAAAGTTCTTCAATGCACTAAGCCTGCGATCAGTTACAAAATGTTGAATGAATAACAACACCTAGACCTGCTTACTGAATCAAAGGGGGAAGTTATAAACTTTCAAAGCTAGAATCCGCAATGAAAAAGCTTGATGGATTTTCCTGTGGGTGGTCACTTTGGCGACTTCAAAAGTCATTCACTCGAAATCCTAAAAGATTAACACACACTCGAGTTCTGGTTAAATCGTTATTGTGCTGCAACGATGTTGGCGGAAAAAGCGCTTTTGCTGGCTTGCAAAAATATTTAGCTTCTTCATGGGGTATAAGAGAATTCCCAAAATAAAAACTTTGGGATTCCAGTGAAATTTCACATTTTATCAAGAATTTATCTAAACTTCGCTGAAAAATGAAATATTTAATTCAACTGATTCCAAAGTAGCCTTTTGACAAAAATGCTGGATTGGGGAAGAAAAAACCCAGTTCATTTTCTTAAAATATGACGACTCTTGTACAATCGAATCACCCCATTAGATCTGTCCGGAGTTTACCTTTCTTAAATTAAACGAAATTCGAAGAGTATTGATAAACTCTGATAAAGCTGAACATATTTGTATGCTTAAAATGATAAATTTTGATTAAAGGAGTAGTAACAAAGTTACTCTGCTTTTCTTCAAGTAGCCAAGAAGATTCATATGAGGCACATCATACTGTATGGGTTTACGAAAGAAATGAAACTCAGCAGCTTATAAAACGGCTAGAAACATTCACACTGTAAATGAAGAAGAACGTGCTAATGCAAAAAAGAAACTCGCAAAAGATCGTTTGTGAAAATTTCACTAGCCACGAAGACGAAAATCGAACCTGATGTCCACTTGAGTTTAAAGATAGGCTTCTCGATGAAGCCCCTGATGAAAGTCACCCTGATTTATCATTTGAGTTGGAGTTGGCAGTGAAGCTTGGTTCACAATATTGAACCGTCTATTGTTCTTGCCGTCTACAAAAGGGTCCTTGGGAATGTTCCTAAAATTGGGAAATGGGTGCCTCCGCAGGAATTGTCTGTAAAAAATCTCCGAAATCAAGTTGAAATTCGCTCCTCGTGTCTCCGTTCTCTCCAACCTGTTTCACTGGCGAAAAAGGGATCTTTTATCGAAACGTTAAGAATCATAGTCAGTGACTGGGTCGTAAAGAGGGAACACCCCGACAACCTCCACATCAGTGAAGGGATTTCCATATCAAGAAAGTTTTTTCTGGTTCTATTTGGTGGAATCGCCAAGGAATAAATAAATGCTCAAATCTACTGTCAGCAAGCTTTGAAAAACAGAAAACTTTAATGTATTCACAAGGTGTAATGTTTCATGAGGACAATGCGTGACGCCCCACGGAGCAAAAACCACGTCACGAAAGATCGAAGAACGTGTTTAAGAGAAGATTCCTTTCCCATTTGATTCTCCCGACCTTGCTCCTTTCTCGGAATTCCCTTTGCTTTGTAGCCTTCCAATTCAACTGAAAGAAATAGCCTTTGCAACGTCGCAGAAATGGGTTGAAAGTGAAATCTGAGAGTTCTTCGAAACAAACCAGAGGAATTTTACGATACGAAGGTATCAGTAAGCTTGTAAATGGATGGAAGAAATTCACAGGTAATCAGTGAAGGACATTGATGAAATAATATTATAGAAACATCTTCACCTTTCACTGTGTTGAAGTTATAGGGGAATTTCGTCAAAAATTATGTTCATTGTCAAATTTATTTTTTGGAGTGAGAAATACTATATTTTTAAAGACATTGTTCGTGATTTCCACAACTGCTTGCTCTTTTACATTGCACTTCCTCCATATCCAGAGTTTCTACTTCTAAATCTAACTTATCTTTGGAATGCACATAATTTTTACGTTTCCCAAAAATGCATTCAATTTCCTTAAATGATTAAAGTCTCCTAACATATATCACTTCCCTCTCTAGGTTCGAAGTAATTCCCAGTACGCATCTGGAGGCAGCAATAATATCCGACGGAGGAGTAATAATATTAACCTCAAGAAGAAAAAAGGCACAGGCAACGATGTAGCGCCCACACTATGGTGTGCGCGAACAGGTCGAAGATTTGTCCTCTTGCGATTATCATTTCTCCTACTACCATATGAAAGATAATGACTGTTTCTGGCAAACAGACTAATCACTTTTGGCAATTTATTTCTTAAATCACAGCCCTATTCAGTCAATTTCAAGGGGATTAATGCCTCATCGGAATGCATGGACATGGCTATTATTAGCGTCTGGATGATTAATCTCCAAGTGATTTTTATGATGAAGCATTTCTAAAAATAAATAGGAACATTTTCTTGTTACTGATGACATAACTTACACAGACGGATCTTAAATTAGACTCACGTAGACGTTAAGTTAATTTTGAATCGTTTATAATTGCGACATTCATCTTTTAAGGTTGAATAAATAGTAATTAGAGGTGGGATAGAATGAAAATACGGCGTGATCAAAGTGAATCTTACGAAATAATGATTTTTTTAAATTGTGTTTACCTTAGTCACAACTACAACGAGAACGATCGACAAGGCCCCATTTGAATCGCGAGAAAGAATAACTTGTGGCGTAAAGGTGGTTCGCTCTGGCTATCAAATTATTTCACATTTCACATTAATTTTTCCCAAACTGCGTAATCAGGTAAATTCAACTTCCTCCGTGAAGCTTTTCAAAATTTCTAAATCGATTCATTGAAGATACTATCATGCATTTGCTTTATACCATTCAAAATAAATATTAAATTCTAGTTATTTCAGAATTTCTGTTTTACTTCAACAATAAAACTTCTCTGCTACGTTCAAAATCGATTTTAATGCGAAAATCAAAGCCAGGGCATAAAATTTAATCAAATAAACAAGCTAAAGGTCTCATAAATCAGATAGCGATAATGTTTACGCTTGTTCAGGGGAGGAGATACTAAAAAACACTAGAGCGGCTAGAACTTAGAATAAAATCATAAACAACTGCAACACTGCGTCCTGTGGGGAGAATGGTGCTGCGTCGGTAGAGAGCCACTCATTACATCACCTTATACATTTAATATCTCAATAGGCACTTAAATTCATTGAGAGCTCAAGTGATAACCTCATATCATTTAAGAGTTTAATGAATGATTGAAAGACCTGTGAGCATTATTGAGAGAATCCAGCTTGCATGCTGTCACTTTTTTTTCTAGTTCAAAGGCAGTGCAGCCACACATGAACGGTCAGCGGTGGTGCTTGCCAAGAAAGCAGGGGCACTAAAAAGCAGGCGAGGGCGGACTGCCAAACACTTTTTAGCTCTGCTCCCCTCGACCAATGGGCGCGTTGAGCCGATGAGCCCATGAGAACTCCCAGCCCCCAGCGGAGTCCTTGGGGATGATTGAGGTGGATAATAACTCCCCCAATAAGGGTTTGTTCAGAATAAATCCAAACCTTGGTTTGTAGGACTCCGTGCAAAATGGAAATTCCATGTAGTTCGAGAGAGCTTTGTTAAATTCTTGGGTCAATTTATCTTGAACCATACCTAGACATAACTACGAGAAGGGAATGTTGTGAGACCGAATCCCCTTAATAAGGGACGTATTCTCTAAAGAGACTGGGAATTTCCTTGGCACCTCAGAACAACTGACTCTGAGTTCTCAGCGGTTTTTCATTTACTTTAACACAGAATTATCCCTCACAAAGTTTGCCATTAGTGGTTTGTGGTATGTCCACAATATTGATCTCCTAGAACACTCAAATGGGCATTCTAGATAAATTCTCCTTATATAAAGCAGGTCAACCTATAAGTTCTTCACTATTTTGAATGTTTAGAACATGTGACCAAATGTTGCATTTTGTTAAAGATTTAATCTCCTTTTCCATTTATTAACAAGCTTATTTATGCCTTCAT
This sequence comes from Anomotaenia brevis, assembly GCA_030710315.1. Classification (NCBI taxonomy): domain Eukaryota; kingdom Metazoa; phylum Platyhelminthes; class Cestoda; order Cyclophyllidea; family Dilepididae; genus Anomotaenia; species Anomotaenia brevis. The sequence continues at coordinate 307,026 of JAUOZQ010000098.1, forward strand.
TATTGTAAAATGTCAGTTTCAACGTCATTCTATGCCTTGTAAAAGCTATTTCTTCTTCCAGAAGATTTTTTTAAGCAAAGAAAATGGTAGTCCGAAGAAGGAGGATACGGTGGATGAGGATGATTCTCCTCTTCGATCTCTGTGACATGATTCTAGCTGTGTGGGGGTCGTGCCATTTCCTGATGAAACATCACACCTTTGTGAACCACAGGGGCGGGATTTTCATCATAGCTTTGTTTCAACTTTCTATTTGCTGGAGTGAATTCGAGTCTCAATTTCTTCTGTATTAGATGGTTAGTATTTGAGATTTATTATTCCTTGGAAAATTTCCGGATTAATCGAAGAACTTTTGCCAATGAAGTTCCCTTCACTATCTACGATATAAATCCATTTTTCGGCATTCGCCCGTCATAAATCTATCAATCAAAAGATTTAAGAATGGGGAGAGAAGAGCAGATGTCAACACGAGATTTAGGATTGTTTTCTCACCACTGATTGGTAGGCACCCATAGTTGTATAGTTTGAACTAGGCTTAATTGCCACCAATTCCAACTCCACTGATAAAGTAGGATAAGCTCCTTCAAGTTCGATCTTCATCTTCGCAGAGGCTGACATCTCCAATTGTCACTGTTGCAAGCCCTTGTCTGCAAATTCTTCCATTTAAGCAGTCCTTTTAGTGTTTCTAGCCTCTTTGGCTGCTCACTTCTCGAACACTTAAAACACTACATGCATTAAATACTTCTTGGGCACTTCCATATTGGCAGTTTTTATCAAGCAAATGGCAGTTTTATTGTTTCGTAAACAAGAATATTTGATCATTTTAAATGCCTGCTAAAAGAAAAATTATGTCCTGTTCTATTAGACATTACAAAAAATTATTTAATTACATCCAGTTTAAAAAAAATAATTTGGACCCAAGTTATGCTACATATGCTTAGAAAAAATCAGTGGAAGGGAAGGACATTCTCCAGAAGCCCATGCGGAGGCTGGACCGCATAACTTGAGAAGCAGAACCGAGTAGCGTGGAGTACTCTTTTCTACCATTAAATGGAATAAAGGCACTGTAGGGAGTGATATAGAGGGGAAGCAATTTCGTTGGCAGAATATACAGGAGTGATAGAATAAATAGAAAGAAATTCTAGTACATCGTACTGAGACAAGGAGAATGTAAGATTGTACAACCTTACACTAGTTAGAAAAGATCAAGTTTAAAGTAGCAACTTAATAGCTTTTTATGAGGATGGTTTTAATACGGACAAATATAAATCTGTCAAATTGACATAAATATACAAGAGCTGATTTCAGAGGTTTCAAATTATCGACTATTTTGAGTATGAATTTCAGATGCTGTAAATTTTCCTAGGGGCGGTTTTGTCACAATTTTTCATTTTATTTTTTGAAGGAACCTATGAACAATAACGTCTAACTCATACTTATCTCGATCTCAACAAATTATTAAATGCAGACAATTTTAACTGCTTTCGAAACCTATTCCTGATTAGAATCATATATTCTTGTCATTATAAGCATTTCGTCTTAATGTCTTGGTTCTATAAGGCAAGAAGTTATATTTTATATGCGCGAAGAAGTGGTGTCGCTACATCGGGCATTTTGTGTCTGCAATGGTAGCAGCTCCTTGCCATATCTTGTAGTGGTATAGTATGCCAATGACCTTAAATAAATGCCACATATAAAGTAATTATATACTCGCTTCAATTGATGTAATACATTAATCAACTGTGTTATAAATATTCTTTATTTCAAGACTATTTCGAAATTTAGCATTGAAAGTTGTGCACAATTCGGCTTACCCAAGGGAGCTCATGCTATTTTTATCACAAATGGGTAAGTTAATACTGTAACTTAGTAATCAATTAAAAAAACAAGAACCTGGTAAAGTGTGTCTTTGATCTTAACGGCAATTTTATTAATATCTCTGGCTGAAATCCAAGCTCATATAACTGGAAGATAATGTCCTTTTGTGAGGAAATATATAATGATACGATCTCTGGACGATAAATTTTATTCTCATACCATGGAAGCAACTTTACCTAAATCTGCTAATTAACCTTGCTTTGTATAAGTGATTTTTTTTATTCTCACGACAGATGAGCAAACGATTAAGGGTGAGAAGTGATGATGCATTGTGTAAATATCGGCAAGCCATACAAGCTAGTCTACTAAAGAATACCCAAAGGAGAATGGAAGAAAGAAGAGGACTTATTATCAAGTCCTCTCGAGGCTTAATATAGCGAAGGATTGTGTGTGAAGAGGCACGAATCCCTATTTCCCCTAATCTTCTTGGCGGAACGCCCATTTTCTCGAGTGACCTGGCTCTGGTTGTTAGGTAGAAAAACGCAAGCTGTGCCCGCCAACCTTCCTCCTTTCTAGCCTTCGACCGTAACCTTTTCGAAGCGGACCCGTTAGCCAGAAGCAAACCGAGGCCTGTTTTAGGTTGAATAAACCCCTTTCCCAATTCTCAGCCTTGGTGAGTGAAGTGTGAAAGGTAGCACTGCGTAACTCCCATGTTCCAATATGCATAAGATGAATTCTAAAAATATTTTATCCTTTGTTATTTGTGTACTTATAATAACTAAATCTGCACTATATTTACTCCCCAGGGGTGCTCAAATAGTACCTTTCATCCAAGACAATAGTGAAAGGAAGAAAGTATGAAAAAATACGTTTCTATAAATAGATCAGCAATGCTCAAAGATAGAAGTTATTGTTCTCCAAGGCTGCAGGTAGGACAAAAATGATGACTTTGCCCTTGTGGAGTATCTGGAATGAAGCACTTTGTTGAAACATTTACCGAAAATGCATTCAAGTGGAATTAAATGGAGTGTATTTTTAGGAAAACTGGGTGGTCTTAACGAATGGGAAGCGGTGTACTTATTTTAAACGTATAAATTTGAAGAAAAACTTCAGCTCGTATTTCTGTAGTGCAGCATATTTATTTATTCGTTTTAATCATGAAAGGAATTGTGTTTAACTCTGTGTGGGCAATGCTAGGCGATAGGGGGCGGGGGTGCTGACCCGAATCCCAGCTTCAATAAACGAACCCGTGTACTTTTAATCGCACTGAAGGTCATGGACTGGATGGACTTTTGAAGCAGTTAAGTAATAAAATCAGTATCCAAACTATGGCAGTAAAGAAAACGAACTTCACCCTTAAAGGGTGCACCTTACATAGTCTCACTCCGGTTCATATTTTGGACTCCAATTCGAGCGAAGACTAGACGTGTAGGCGGGGTGAAGTCTAGGGAACTAAAGGTTAAACTGTTCCAAATAGTCTGAAAATATTTAACGCCGTCGACAATAGTTTAGGCAAACATTGAGATGAAAAATTTAGATAGAAATTAAAGTTACTAGTTTGCCACGAGCCATTGAATAATGAAACCATTAACTTAAACACTTCGAATTAAGTCAATGGTTCTCCCGCGTTACCTAAATTAGAGCAATAAACAAGAAAAAATAGGTTAGTTGAACAATAAAAGTTGGTTGATAAGCACTGTTTACTAGACATTTTTAAGAGAATTATCCAATAAGTTTTCAGATGATGAAATAAAAGTTATGTTTAATAATTCAAAGTCACTAACCATGTACAGAAGATTTTTCAGTAGATATTTAATAAAATGACGACTGAAGAAGTTCACAATTCAACTATCATTTAAGTATTTTAAAACTTTCAAAAACATATCTGAGTGAAAATCTTATTTAATTTAATAATTTTTATTGGAATTCAATTCACCTTTATAAGAGATTATAAAATGCATTTTCATTAAACCCTGATTTTATCTAAGATTTAATAAGGTTTAATATTGAGAAGAAGCTAAACTTCTGTACTTATGACTTTCTCTGACATCGATAATAAACACGCCAATTCTTAGTGTGGCTTAGCTTAATTGAGGAATGAATGGCAATGTGGCAATTTCATCTTATAAATGATAGTATTCATTATCTTGTAGAAGGCACTTAAAATACTAATTTCACTTGTTAAATGTTCCAGTCACTGTGAAAGTCCTTCTGGCTTGACACAGTGCGATAATGCCGCACTTTCAAGGGGTCATTTGGGGATAACTGTCACTCCTCCTGTGACATCCAGGGTCAGGATTTCATTTTTCAAACCTCCTTTCAACTTTTATTGCCTTTGGAATTAAGTTTCAGCTCGTACCTGGTTAAAAAATAAATATATACTAAATATTCATACAGATAGATCACATTCAATAAATTTGAAAAATTAATTATATGCCAATTTAAAGTTATTCTTACTTACTGTTTAACATTAGCAAACTAATTCTTCTTAAATTCGATGCATAAATTTGTCTTAAACAAACGGCAAAAAAACGTGGTGGTTAAGTCAATTGGGCGTTGTCTCGCCTCATTGCCGTTTGTTGCCCTGGCAACCACTCCAAATTACTCAAGATATAGAACTCCGATATCATCGTAATAATAGCGAAAATTTACTTGGTGAATAGCCTCTTATCTAAGAGAAATAACCAAAGCGTGAGGGCTTATCACTTTTCAATATAGGGTCATCTTTTACCAGTCTTTTCTGGAAATAAATTCCGCCTTATGATGGAATGCAGAGATCTAAACAGGAGATTGTATTGTTCAGTTATTGAAAAAAGTGATTCAAAGCCGGTTTGAAGGGGTAATCACTGGAGAAGTCAAATATAGTATTCTGAATGGGTGAATATGTTCAGAGTGAAAGTGATACTGCCTTAGCCGATTTACATGCTCATCACAAGCGCCTCTATATTCAGTGTTTCGAACCATTGCAGGCCATTAAGGATTGAAGATTAAATTTTTTTGCAAGAAGTTTCGTTGTTGCTTTATATAGGAGCCTATTTTTTATGGAAATTTATGCAATTAAAAGTTGATTTGTGTGCCTAGAATGTGTGTGGGCCTATGAATTTTTAATAGGAGAATATGCACCATCATAAGCTAATAACAAATTGTCTTGATCCTCAAAAACAACAAAAATTCAGATTTTTGCGTTTTCGTGTTGTTGATTCAGTTCTATTAGAAAAATATTGGCCCCCTAATTTTTAAATAATCATCTATTTTATCTGAATGATCGAATAATTCAATGGTGAAAATGCTGATTACAAAGTAAATTTGTTAATTGATTATTTTTTGCAGGTGCACTGTTATAATGTAATTTGTTGCCATTTTAGCTCAATTTAAATTACTGTTATACAAAATATCAGCCCCTTTCATTTAGTCTTAAGAAAATTAAATCTGACATTTAGGTCCGTTTTTAAAAGACTGAATTTCCATCACAAAAAACTCTGAAGAATTGGTCTCCATTCAGAGTTATTTTTATCCCTTCCTGGGAGCTTAGGCCCTGTCGTGACGTATAAAAGATGCGAAAGTTGATCACATACTGCCCCTCTTGCCACAAATCATTCATGTCTGTTGACTTTCAGACAAAAAAGTTACTCGTGTATCTCATTTCAAAAACACAAAACATTGGAAGATTGCCACATAACTCTTTGGAACGATACTTCCAGAACACAAAGTTTTCTGTTGTCGCGGATGAATGAATTTGTAAAATGAAACCAATCCGTGTTAAACCGAGCATGCCATCTGAAGGGCTGAGCATGAAGTAAAGAAGTCTTGATTGGTTTGCACCAGGAATCTACTTGTAAATTTCTGCTTCTCTTATTCACATTTCTTTTTTGTGACATCAAACAGCTCCAAATTTGCAAATGACTTAAACGAGCTCTTGTGAGGCCAACAGTCAATTCAAATTAGCTTAGGAATGCTTCATCTAAAAGCCACTTGCCTTTGAAATTAAATTACCCTGTCAAAATTTTATTTAAGGCAACACCTAATATGTTGAGAGCCTGAGATCAATTTTCATTGCTTTCAGCAAAGTTTTTATGAAAGCAAACGTATTTCATAAGTGCCTTCCTTTTATGATATCTTTTAGTACTGGAACGCGTCTTGATTTATAGCTGCTTGTTTAGATAGAAAATAGGCTTTTCACTATTAATAGAAGGGAAATAAATAGTATCTAAGAGTAGCTCGATAAATTTGTTGAATAAAACAGTAAAAACCGAGGATTATCATCAAACAGAATACGTTTCTTCATAACTGTTTGTTTTAGGTTATAATTAATTCAACTTCAAGCGATATCTGCAAATATAAGCTCAAATTACCAGATAAATATCCTGATTGGGTAACTTAAATAATTATTTTAAAATTTTCTGGATATTTAATAAAAAATGTAAATTTAGCGAATTGGCATGGGGTTTACAATTCGTTGGCTAAAATGAATAGATTCTAACCTAGTGCAGACAGTCCCCTCAAACCATTCTTCAGAAAGAAGTAAAAGCAGCCTATAATCGGTTTCTAGCTAAATTGGATTTTACATATTTTACTTGTAACGAGAGTTAAAAATCCTGAGCAATTAAAAAGTAAACCCTCCCTCTCCCGAATTGATTAGCCTGTTTCGACGAAAACTATTCGGCAGTTGGCCATCAAGAGTTTGTAACTTTTGCTTTTCTTTCCCCATTCAAAAGGTGCCCTGGATTTCAACCGCCAGAATTACGTATAGAACAGCCCAAAAGTAAGATCAGAAGTGATGCGGAAAAAGAGAACAAGTTAATAAAGGAAAATGGCATCGGGAGATGAGTTAGCCTTTTTGTGTTGCGTTTAGTTACAAAAATACTCCATTATTAGTCCGAGTAGAAATACAACCACTGATTTTTGGCCTAACGATAATAAAAAAATATTGACCTTTGTTCTCCCAAAAGCAGCCATTCTGAGCCTTTTGGGCTAAAGTGGACTAATCGTTAGCTAATCAATAAGATGATTTTTTTGGAAACATTAAATCCATAACGATTTAAAGGAACTCTAAATTATTTCTCGTTGATGATTTGTAAAAGTTTTTTCCTGACCGTTGAAACATTGGTTCATATTATTGTAAAAGGGTTGCATAGGTTTGTAGCGGATTGCTACATACAACGAACTATCTCACTGAATGTAGGTAACCCGATCCCGTTTGGTATCCGCACCAACGAGGTAGAAGGACCAGAGCTGCGTGATAGAGCTCGTCTCTTTGTCTTCAGTGTTTGGCGCGAGATGTTTACATAGGCTACGTCTGATTTCTGCTAAGCAGGAGTCGCCCCCTGATTAGTTGAAAGAGAGTTATTATCGAATGCGATTTGTTGTGCTTGGCGCCTCTTATTGGGCAGCTTGGTGAAGCCGCAGGCCACATATTAATAATCAACCTGCATTGTTCATGACTGTTCGAGCTTCCAAACTACCAGATACATAGAGCGAAATCAGCTTTGTGCTGAAAAGTTTGATATCTTGTTAATTAGAGATTTACTTTCGAAAAAGTCCCTGTTTCAAATTCTAATTTTTACTTGAATAAATGCATTTTATCCTAATTTTTGCACCAGATTTCAGATAATTAAGGGAGAATTATTGTATTTTTCCATTCAAATTTTACCTCTGTTAGCAAGATTGGATTTTCAAAAAAGTTTCATTTATGAGATTTATGAAACAGTTGCTGTTTAGCTTCAAGTTTTCTGGATTTCCTGTAAGACATTTCTGAAGGAATGGTAGGTTTAGGTTCCTGGAACTAAATTGATGGCCGGCTGGTCAAAGTTGGTGTTATTAAACATAAAATTGTCTTTCTTTGGGTTGAGTGATGTCCTGTTATATCAGGGATTTAAACTACTTATCAATACACTGACTAATAAAGGATTTATTTTCGCATTTATTTTGAGCTTGAATTAATGCACCATTAAAGGCTTTCCTCCTGTGCTATCAAGCTTAATTTGCCTGCATAAATGTTTTGAAGCAAAATTTTGGTAGGTCCCTACAACACAGGTGCGCAGTATCGTGAAGATAAGTTAATCGCGGTAAGCACAAGCTGGTTACCAGCTGGTACCAAGAAAATAACTGCTCCTTTTTTGGATAGGTTCCCCATCGATGCAAAGCTCCACCAATAATTGTCGTCCTTCTGCAAGCACTTCCACTGACTACTTGCGAATGAATGTTACATATAAACAAAATGACTATTAATGAGGCAATAATTATTTATAACACCGTCTTTATTATTATTATTACCCAGGCAAATAAACAACTAAAATAACCTTTTCCACACAACAGTTGATTTGGCATGTATTGAATGATTCGTTGGCTGATCTACATTGATGTTTAACGGTTGTGAATGAATTAGGTAGTTTTAAGGGCTTTTTGTGATGAAATTTACCACATCATTATAAAGTAGAACCGGAAATACGTTCATTAACATGATTCCAAAAGCAAAGAACTGACTTCATAAAATTAAGATGGAGGATTTTTGGAATAAATACCTCATCTCCGTTCAGCTCGTGAGGAAAAGACCTGTACCCTGATCCCCAGTAAATCACCTACCACTGAAGTAAGGCATTCTCGGTCAAGTGCCCCATGTGAGGGTTTGTAGGATTCTGTTCGGTCAAATGTATTCCCATCAATCCTAATGGATGATCAAAGTAATTAATGATAGAAACGGCCATTTCCCCGGAGCTCAGCCTGAACAACTGCATAGGAAGTGGCATCAGAACATTAGGTGTGCAAACCATAAAAAGGCACAGTAAAAAAGTGCTGAAGCAGTAGGCACTTAGAGCTATAAAGTCTCTTAGAAATGATTTACAGGTGGAATCCGATTATCCCATAAGTTCTGACCTACTATGGAAAAAAAACTAAAACAGCGATCAAATGATATATTTTTTAAAAATATCCAGTCATCCGTACCTGTCCACCTGATTTTGACTTCCTTCCATATATTGGCAAGCTTATTTATAACATTATTACAAGATATTTTGGGTTTTGATTCAAAGAACCCATAAATATTATTTGAAAAACAGCTAAGAAACCAATGGTTGTAGACGGAAGGAACAAGGTCGGGATAGTGAGGTGATGTGGAGGACGAAGTCTCCACTTCTGAATTTTGCTAACTATCTTCTACTTCATTCACTCATTAGTCTCCATAATCTGAGCGAACTGTTCTAACGAATTATTCTGCTGAGCTGAGTTTCCTTTCTTGAAATCCTAAAACATTAAGAGTGCCTCAAATAAGGTATGTTAGGAGGGTTTTATCTGGACAAATGTTAATTTCTTGTCTTGGAAAATAAAATTTGATCAACATAAATGAAATACTCCTTCAATTCCTTTCCATTTAAAAAAATAAATTCATGCAGAATTAATGGAATAACCTGATAGTTGTGTGTTTCCCCACTATACATTCATTGCTTGCATTCGTGGCCTTGTCTGAGCTTCGGGAAAAGCCCAAGCCTAAACACCTGGTGATTTCTGTACTCCTGATGTTCTTATTTTCATAACTTAAAAATGCTGAACACACTAGTTGAATAAATCCAGTTTCCCTTATGTCTGCCGTTGGTAAAACTGGTACTCTTGTTTAGAAAACATGGTTCTAAGTATGAGGCGGACGACCGTTTGACTATCAAGTCCCCACATGGAACTTTGCAAATAGTGTGTGTTTTCATGAATATCAGACATGATACTGCATTTATGGCCTTTTAGCTTGTGGGCCATAGAAGGTCTAGTTTATGCCATCTTCATATTATTGCTGGGGAGGGGAAATCAGTTTATAGAGACCCTGCACCGTAGAGAGGGGGGAGCATTAAAAACTAGAAAATTGTTAACTGAAAAAAGCATTTGTTTAAAACGTCAGACCTAATCGAATCAAATTAGTTCTTTCCCATGAAAGTGAGTCATTTGAGAGGAAAAATTTGGTCCTGGGAATTGAGCAAGTAAGGACGCCCGGTAAAATAAAACACTCGATGTAAGGAGCAAAAACAATTTTAATAGGAAAGGTACTTTTGATAAGTCATTTATTATAGGCAATATTATCTTTAATGCACATCAAATTTAGGGCTATCGAAACATGCTGAGTTGCCGGATTTAGGGTCTGAATGTAGCAATGTGTGCTTTCACTACTTCGTCCCAGTTTCTACCTAGAGATGTATTTTGTCACAAGCAATTTATTCCGAGTTTTATAGTATTTTTGCCACTCTAATATTTCATATCTATCACTAGTCTATCCAAATTGACAGCAAATATACATATTCAGGTAATAAATAGCAACGGATTAAAAATGATAGAATTTTTCTACGCATTCGTCTTAGAGACTCTCAGGCTTTCACATCTATTATTTGTTTTGGGTGTTCTAGTTGAAGAGATACTCATTTTTTTCAAATCCGAATACATTATTGCACAACTCTGGCATTTTCTAGTTCACAAAAATGGTATTCTAAGGAATCCTGGATCCTTGAAGTTTTGAACAAAAAATGTAGGAATTTCATCTTTCCGAACGTGTCAAAACTGGGTCTAATGACTCAATCGCATCACAGCCGTATTTCTCATCCAAACAGATCCCAAAAATTACTCCATTTACACGTCTTAGAAATTTTTAAATGCATCACTTCCCTTGTCAACGGAATCCTTAAAGTAACTGGGTTTTTGTTTAGATTCATAGGCCGAAATTCATGCCCAAACCTACTCCTGCTCACAAACAGCCGTGACAGTTTAAATGTCAAGCCACCCACTTTTTCTTAAATGGCTCTTTTTTAGGGGAATAAGAAAAGGAATGTATAAGTTCCTCCCATAAGTACTGTCCGACTTATAAGAAAATGAAGCATGCCACCATGTGCCATACTCTAGTTAAAGATTCTGTTTGGGACTTCCTCCTATCCTTACTAAGTTTATTAATGCCCTCATTATTGCAATATTGTTTTGGTTCGCATTTCAAGAATAACTCAACAATGTTAGTTTCATCATCCTTCTGCGGCGTTGCAAAAGCTGCTTCTTCTAAACGATTTTGGTTTGGAGAATAAGGTGGTGGATGAGGAATTTTCTCCCAAGCAGGCTCTTCTTTGATCTTTTGTGACCTGATTCTTTCCGTTGGGGGTAAAATTCGAACAGAACTTATGCGTTGACCTGATACTTCACAGTTTCTTTATTCAACGCTTGTTTAGAGAATTCGACTACGAGTTTTTTAAACCACTTACCAATCGGCTGGCCCAAAATATTCTCACTAGGGATTTACCACGAGTCTTTCGAGCTAAGAGCAAACAGAGATTTCTTTCGGAAATGCAATTACTAGGACAGAATACTCAGACCACAATGCCTTGTCCAAAAATGATTGGGCCATTGCTGATACAAGAGGTTCAGTCTTGAGATAACTACTTTCATACCTCTTATTGAAAATGTTTTTACCAACTTTTAGCTCACTATCTGAATGTCTAAAATAAGCATTTACACTTTTTTACTCCTCTTTATTTCGTCTGACGTCTAGTGATTAAGTTGAGCGACTTATTCATCTGAAACAGAGAAGTGGAAGGTGAAGATGGTACTGATGATTATGGAGATGGGGATGAATACAAATGACAGCTCCATGGCTGTCACTAACTGCTATCATCAAACGAATTGAGATTCATTAAGTCACTTGGGTTGAGATCTACTGAATGTACTTGCCTTTTCAATCTGTGTTGTAACCGTATTTACTTCAAATCATCTCACATAAAGGGATGAGACAAAATAGTGGAAATACCTTGAAAAATCAACAAAATGTATTTGATATGGTGTAGGTCCAACTTTTGAAGCAATTACAGCCTCAGTTCTCCCAGGTATTAATTCACATGAATTGGACATTATGGCCAAAAGAATTTTATTTCACGCTTCTTCAATTGCAACACCCTCACCCGGTTTTTTTAGAAACGATGTAGCGGAGGCGGAAATCGACCGTATATGCTCATTAATAATGTTGAGGTCTGGCGACTGTTTTGGCCAGATGAGATGCTCAACTTCATTAAAGTGTTCCTAGTGTCATCCTTTAACAATGCTAGCTGCATGGATTGGTGCTGCTTTCTTATCATCATGGAAGATGGCGGCATTACCCTTGGGAAACAGTTCTTGGATAAAATTTCTTAACAGTCTCGACCGTTCAGTATTCTTCCATGAAGGGAAGTCATTTCCAAGAAAAAGCACCCCAGTTCGTTCGGTTAGGAGAGGGCAGCAGTCTGGATTCAATGCTTCTTTCGACTGCCACCAAACAGAACAGACCGATTCTGGAGGTTTCCACACTACCACTCTAAACGCTTTGAAACATTTGTCGTCTTTGAGACTAGAGGTACTTCAATTACAGCTCATCCGTGGTGAAATCCCGACGAAGAGTTTTTGTGGGAACTGTTTCTAAAGGTACTCACTGAGTTCTGTAATGATTTTAGGAGTCGTGGTCTTGCGATCCTCTCTGGCTCTTTGATTTAGAGTCCGACGGCCTCTCTGACAACAACTTCGACTTTCGGCCAGCCAGACCTGTAATTTGCTGAGGACGATGTCTTTCCTTTCTGCTTTTGAGACAGTACCTCTTGAAAAGCCAAGCATTTTGTTACACTAACGCCCGCCATACGAGCAACAATAGTTTTAACCTCCTTGAAACTCTGAGAGGACTGTCACTTTTATAAGTTAGCACCGAAATACCCCAATCGCAGTTTCTGGAAAGTGAGCCACACAACTTGTGCCCACTGCAAAGGATATTTTCAATAAAAATCTTTTGCACATCGAAAAAACACTTGAAATTGATAATTAAGGCTTTAATAGATTTTTATACCTATGTTGTATCTATCTACAGAAACCTTTATGCACCCAAATATTTTAAATTACAAGGTAGATTATTCTCAAAGGTCAACCTATTCTGATTTCATGGATTTTGTTTAATATTACATGTTCAGTTGGAAATCGTTTTTTCTTCTTCACAATGCAAACAAAAATATCAGTTGTGTCACTTTTTGAAAATGTGCAATTAAATATTTGTTCCAGAACCTGAATACCAGGAGTGATTTTTTCTCAGTCACCGGAAAAATAATCATATCATCTTACCAAATTTATGCATTTCTGTTAATTAAATTATCTGAATATGCATTAATTATTTCCTGAGGCATCATTCCTGGGCAATGAAGAGTGCGAAGACGTAAATTTTCGCGGAACAATTTGGACTGAGAATTCGCAGAAGAAATTTTACTGTTTCTTCACCTGTCTAGGAGCAATTCTTCATCGCTTTTCTTCGGTTCATTCGCCACCCTTTCTAACTGGCATTTTTAATTTGCTAAAATTTTAGATGCATTTAAAGTGCCTTTGATCAAGACATTGAACTTAATTTGCGCCATTCAGTGGTTAATTTTCGCATTATATGTAAGTCTCAACATTGTCTATAGTATCATATAAATATTGATAACTTTAATCGTATTTTTGATCCTAATTTGTAACTAATACTTAAATGGATATTTTAATAAATATGACTGTTTTAAACTGAAAAAAGACACTAAATTGTTTCCATTGTCTGCGTTCCACAAAATGATTACTTACCCAGTGCAAGTCGATTGGTTACCTTGAAAGGCATTAGAAATTAAAGAGATTAATTTCAGTAACAAAAGGCTCGTGTTGCTGTCACGTAGCTCCTAAAATTGGAAGTATTTAAGGGGCAAGCGTGTTATCACGTACTGCCATTCCCTACAGAGGGTGCAAGCTAAAAAAGTTTAAGGCCTTGAACAGCTGTTCGAAACGTTTTATTTAATTTTTCTGTGTTAAATCAATAAGAGGATTCCAGATCCACTGTAGCACACATTTTCGTTACCTATTCGTTTTCTTAATTTTTACTTAAAAAGATTTCGAATGCCCTTTAAACACAATTTAAGACCTTTTGGAAAAATCTCACTTTAAAATAGATTGATCGCTGTAAGATTTTATGGTCCCTCAAAGACTTCAACTCAAATAAATCTGTTTTAGTTATCCAATTTAATCCGAAATGTACAGCAACACACGAATAACGCTCAAATCAATCGGTGTTCTTGCAGCTAAATTTAATGATTTGTTTTTCGGGGCTGCTTCCACAAAAAGTAAGAATTGATTAATTTTGGTAGGCTGGGCTTAATATAGCCTTGATTAATTCTTGTTACACTGATAATCAATTTTGTAATAAGTCAGAAGGAGCTAGGCGATTAGGCGGGGTGGGCTGCAGTTAATGAGGGCAGCCACCGGAAATGCCGGAACATTTTCTGGGAGTCTGAATCATCGATGCCAAAAGGTGCCCGTTTTGTCGGACCTATGGGCAAAAGGTGCACGGTTTCAGCCCATTCTGTCTTAATTCGGCCATGCGTTGGAAGACACTTGCTATGGCCGTTCTTCCAATCGAAACCTCCCACATTAGGGCATGCAAAATCAATTTTAAATTTATAATTGCGCCACAAAATATACTGATGTTAAATAAATTCCAATTCATTTCTCTTCGATGTTGATTTGAGGTTGCGAAATTGTATTAAAAATATAATTCTAATTTTCTGAGTCCTATTACACCCACATCTTGCAGTTATTTACAATACTTCAACAATATAATGTAGTTGAAATTGTTAGTTATTTAATTAATAGTGATATTTTACCTACGTCCAAGTATTATAGATATTAAAGATACATTAAATGCAGAAATTTGCAATGAGACCCAGAATCAAAAACTTCATCAGTTGCTCATTTCGGTTATAAATCATAAAAAATTTTAACATGGCAGTAGAAAATTGTTTGCTGAAGAGGCGTAGGTATTTCCTCCAGTTTTTAGATAGATATAAAAATTACCTTTTAGTTCTGTAACCGGTCATCAAGTAAGTTGTGGAATTTTAATGGGTTACTGTTATTATTAAGCTGCCTTTTGTCCTGTAGCATGATCCCCCTCTGAAATAGGGGGCTCTCAACATTAATGTCAGACAACAAATCCATATTTCAAATCAGAATAGTAGATCCATGCGGTCGATATATTTGGATTTTGCTAGCACAGGACCAGATAAGATGGAGACTTTCGATCAGGAGACACCGGCTTGTAACCCAGTCAGTCCCCATGCTTTTCGATACCAGGGGTGGATAGTGAATTTGACCATGACTCCGCATGCCAACCCTAGAGGGGAGAATCTTGTTGCTCCACCAGCATGATTGAGTCAAAAGACAGTTATCTTACAAATTGATTTGACTAGAGCCCAATGTCAACCGGAAATGAGTTTTGATGCAGGAAATTCCTATCAGACAAGCTATAAATCCTTTAAAATATTTGCCGCCATCTAGATAGATGTTAATTTAATAATAAAATGTTAGGAATTTTTTTTGCATAAGTTAGATTTTTCCGCCTTTTTGTTATGATAAATATTTTATTTTTACTGGGATTTTTTTGAATTATTAAACTATAGAACTGATTCGCTAGTGATAAATATCTTTGGTTAATAGTAAATGAAGAAATAACAATAAGTGTAAGAATATGTCTTAAAATGAAAAATCAAATAGCATTAAGGAATCCACTAATTTACATCTAACTAGCTAGGAATGTTTATGGCTCCCAAGGGAATGGGAGTTTTAGATAACTTATGGCGATGTCTCTTCAAAAGTATTTTTGTGAATATATTACAGCTAAACAGGCACCCATAACCTCGTTAGAAACGGTATAAACATAAACTTTGTCTAGTGGTTGGTGCAAGAGACCACACTCATAAATTCGAAGTGGTGGTTTTAGAAGTGTTTAAATGAATCAGAAATTGATACATATTTTTTACGAATCCAATCAAAACGATCACAGGGGCTTTATTTAATGACTTATCCGAAAATGTTTAAACTCCAGTCCACTCACTGAATCAAGCATCAACTAGCCAAGCCTTGTGTTTAGATGACAAAAGCCGAGACGGTTACCAGAACCTTTTTTTCCAAAAGTGTACTTTCGGTAGGTGATAGATAGAGTTTACATGATCTTCCATAAATCAATGTCAGATTATTGAAACTAAAGAGAGTCAGCCAGTAAGGAAGTTTGAAAGAATTTCAGTTGCAGAGTAATTTATCTTAAGGGTTTAACTGCATCTCTAACTTGGAAGTTTCCTCATTCTACTAATTCCAACCATGAAATTTAGAAGACCAAATAAGGGAGAAGCGTTGAATCATTTACCTTTTGTCCGACTTGAAATTAAATAACTCTTGACATTGAATACCCTGGATAACTCCTTTAAAGCCGACAACCTTCTGGGACCCATTCCACTGAGTAAATTAGTTAATCGTTTTACTTCATTGTCTAACTATCCTTGAATCATTTTTTCCAACTTTTAAAGGTTTTCTGTTACGCTGATTGTAGCCATGTATCCTTTGGAAATTAGAGAGAAACTCGGAAGCGTATTTAACCTTGATTTAAATGAAATTATATTAGTCGATGCCTTCCATTTTATCAACTAATTTACGAGCTCTTATATCTTTGGGTATAGAAACCGATCGTTCTTGTCCTTGCGTTTGGATAATAGGAGCCTAGGCCGGTACCACAGCCTTTTTTCGTTGAGTGAATATTGGGTTTGTCTACAGTTTTAAAGGGGTATAGAGAGTGCACATGACATTTAAAAAACTCGCAGTCAATGGCAGTGTATATGAACCAAGGGGAATCATTCAGTGAGTTTGAAAGAATTTCATTTGAAAATGTGCGTTTCCCACTCTGTATTAAAAGAGAAAGTGAAGACAACTAAATGAATCAGTGGTTTCACCCACGACATTGAGAATATCCAGTTCAAGAAACACGTCGAATCTTTCGGTCTTTTTCTTATGTCAGATTTGAGTGTCCTACTTATGACGAAAGATGTCTCGATTAAAATCATCAAATTTCAATATTCCTTCCCTTCGATAATCCTGGATAAGTTTGTCACGGCAGACAACCTTCAGATGGATAGCCTGCCGCGACGCAATTCATATTTTCGACCAGTGAATTTCTTTTCTTCTTAGTTTTTCTAATGTTGTAATCTTTTGTTCAAATTTCTTGAGTCTTCTACCTTGCGTTGAATATAATAATATATATAAGAAATATAAGAAACTGGTGTGTAGTTAACCGGGATTTTCCGTCCTCATAAATATTTGAAAGTTAAATTTTATCAAAAAACTAACAGGCACAGAAACCACGATAAACAATCGTTCTGAGCCTTCAACACTAGTAAAGATATTATCAGTGCTCAACGATAACTTGGGTGGGGAGGGCAAACTGTTTTTATCGAGAAATGCAGAATGAATTATCGAACGCTAGTTGAAGGCATGCAGCTTGCTTTCTCTACTAGTCATTAAGAATTCCCAGTTGGATTCATGCCAACTCTATTCTTCACTCATGCATAAGATGAACTTTCTTCTGACCTGTTAATGAAAATCAGAACCTGAGGCATTTACAGCACATGGTAATTGGTTGAGGGTAGCTGAAAAACCCCCTAGAGAATTAAATCGAGAAGTCCCAAGTTCCAACCTTGAACCAGGTAACCGTTCAGTCTACTTCCACTCCCATTCTGCATGTCTGGCCTGGTAGTACTCATTAGAAATTAAACATCCTATTATCAAAATGAATTCGGTAACTTTCCAGAAGCTCGGATAGAGACGTGTACAGGTAACTGTATGCCCTGAGTGGCAGAATGGTACTTTGAACCGCCGTAAGATGGTCGTGTCTGTGAAAAAGTTTCTTAAAGCCGCGGTAGGAGGAGCAAAATAACTGGACCAAGCGCACGGTCCCACAGCACCTTTACTGATGGTTGGCTTGCACAATCAGAAAGCGGAGTGAATATCCAGCTGTGTTTAGGAAATTTCGATTATTACAAGTCAAGGAGCTGCCCCAAAGCATCTATTTCATCCATTAAAAAGGATTTTTGAGTGAGTATATTATTTTAGCAGGAGAAAAGGTTTTGGCAGATTCAATTTCCTCATTTCTTATTTAAAATGTCTGTTAGATTAGTGAGATTTCAGGACCTCATGTTTTGTTCCGTTACCTGATTTAACGTAGAATATTATTACTATCAAAGATTGATTTGGTTGGGGGAATTTCATTAAAACTAAACTCAGTTTACTTAACGGATGCACACTGGCGGTGTACACTGCACGCAGAGGTAACATATCAAATGATCACCTAGCGAGATTAGCTATTGAGTGAGGTAGGCTTGCAAGGCCTACATTCGTTTAAAACACCGTTAAATTAATATCACAAATGCCTTAGAATAAGTTCTGTGGAATCTTCCGGAAAACGTGTTGCTTTGTACTAAATAACAATCATATACTGCATTTTAGGCTAACCAAACTGCATTGAAAGAAGTGCCTATTTACATTAAGCAATAGATTAGAGCCTTTAGCAATTTGTAAAGAAAGAAATTCGTGCTAGTTCAAGAGACATTGTCACCACTGAGACTACTAGTGAATTCAGAAGAATTCTCGTGTTCTTAGTTATGCACAACTGCATAGGACGATACTCAACTTAGCGACTTAAGCTTATATTCCAGGAGTTACCTCGAGGACAAAGGCTCTCTGCTCCAACTGCAACTGCCAATCATTATTCCATTCGACACTACCTAATGCCATTTACCTCCCCACCCCACTTCGCAATAAAATGAGCATTTTATCAATTAAAATTTTGCCAAATCAACTCGTTGCAGAGTTGCAATAATGGCGTGATTTTCGCTGGTCAAGAATATTACTTCGCTTAGACCACCTACCGTCCCGACCCTTGTTAAGTCCGGTAGTCAACATGCACAGAGAATCACTTCCTCTATTGCTTATCAAGTGGAGCACAGTGATTCGTGTTTGGTAGATTCAGCAAAAAGCTTGTTTTAGAAATCCATCCTAGCAGACACTTGTCATTGATTATGCGAAGCGAGCTTCTAGATAGTTTCTTGAAGTTGTATTCTGGGTATTTTTAAAACGCCAACGCCCTGTTGCCTAGAGAGTCAAAATAGCAGTTATGACAAAGCATGGCTTATTGTTTATAGAAAAATATTATTTTCGAATACGTGCTTATGAGCTGTTTGTGATAAATTCATAATAATAATCTGTTGTGTTTTCCATGTACTAAAAGTATTCAGGCTTCTAAGTTTATAACCTTCGTAATTCATAGAGAATTTACGATGACTGGAAACCGCCTGATGAATCATGGACGGGTATGACTTGTGACATGGGGATTTGGGCAGTCGGCCATCAAAATAAGCCCATTGAACACTGCGAAAACAACCTGACGGCATGAACTGCAGAATTGTAATGAAGAAAAACCTGGCAGACGATTTGAAAGCAGAATTCCTTTAAAATCTGCAAAAAGTGCTTGGAATCGAACTTTGTTGTCGCTTGAACTGGATGTTTCATCATCTACAGCACCACAGAAGCCAAAAATGGCTTTTGGCAGTTTTTACAACTGTAACACCCCCGATGTTTTGTCTTCGCCAAAATGCCCAATGAAGTCTCAACGCAGAGATGGACTAACGTGCTGTCATCCAGATAAACGCTAATCCCTCGTTTTACCAGTACTAAAACAGCTCAATTAATCAAAAATGGAAAAAGAGCACTTTTTTGGAGACCAGTCTCCCCAAATGGAGGAACTTTTGAATAAACCTTTTTGACAACAGTACATTTTCCTATGAGGTCCAGCTAAGCTCCTCCATTTTACAGGTTTAAAACCACTTTGTTTTTCTTGAAAGAAGTGTCATATTTATCGCAAACGCCCTGTTTTGTGAATCATAAATGCGGCAGTTCTGGAAGGCAGAGCGAGTTTCGGAATGTTTGCCTGGAGTTTTAGCCTACAAATTTTCAAACACCAAAGCCGTGTTGCTTGGAGAATGTGGTATAGTGTGCCATGAATAATTCCCACATTTATTTTCTGCTGACTGCTTACATGATACTTCAAATGAGGAATTTGCCTGCAACCGAACAAGTCAGTGCATTCAAGACCGCTGCCAAGTCTTTATTTTTCACTGAGTTCATAACAGTCGGCCACAATTTCAAACAGGGTTGTTTGCTTTCTAACTTGCAGGGAGCGGAGGCTGTTGAAATTCCATGCAGGCACTACGCCAAGTAACTAATCACTTTGAAATATGCTTCCTTACTTAGATGCGACAAGGAGGCAGCAACTGGTTGAAACGCTGTTACATAGAGATAAATCTCTACCGTTCATACAATAGCTGTATTTCCCAGAAGTCATAAATGAAACCTGGTAAGTGAAGGTCAGAAAGATTGAGGCTACAACCACGGGATCTCCAACAATATATTCTGCCTTTGCGAAGGTCGAAAACGGGTATTCTCAGGATCTTCGATGGCAGTAAAGAGAAGTCTTAACGATAGACGGCCTAGTCCTAGTCAAGAGAAGAGGAACCATCGCGTTCTAGGGTCTTCGATTGAAATTTTTCTTTGTCTTTTACATTTTAGATACCACGGATAATTATTTCTAAGCCGACTGAACAGCCTAAATTGCCAGTAGTTGGAGGGTTCCCTTTCATACTGCTTTATGATTAGAGTTCATAGATATCATGACGCACAGATGCTAAACACACACTAGACTTCGAGAGGGCTGGAATGCACTCCTATAGATTCCTACACGCTTCAAATGCGTTTACTTGGACTGGACGACAAGTCTATTATCGAACCCATCGCACGTTCTTAATCAACCTGTGTGACTACCCTACTTGGTAGATACAACTACCCAAACCCCAAACAAAAGTCACAACTTTTTCAATGACTCCCCAGAAAATTCGGAGTGTGCTATGGATGTGGCTTGCACTGAGTAGTTGTAAATCACAGAGTTGTGCAAACGGGCTCATGCAAATAAGAGATTAAGTAAGTATATGCGTCTGCCCTGAACCGGGTTGTAAGCGCAAGCTTGCAATGGTCAAGAAAACGAACAGGTATGTGAGATTTGCTCGAAAATCATCTTGGGACCGAGCAGATCGTCTGCATGGCCTGCCGAGTCAATTCAAATGATCTGTCGTTACATATAACTTCCGAGCTGGTAAAAGGTGAGACCTCAACGTTTGAATTACCCTCGGCCGATGGGGCATTATTGATTCATTTGGTAGTAAGCGGGTACTCTATTTTTCTGTTAGTTGAAAAATAGGAATGCTATGGTTGTCCCTAATCTCCTGAGAAATCGACAGGTGCAAGAACTCAGTGACAAGAAATGCGAATGTAGATAAATTTACCGCTGGAAAGTTTACTGAGTTCATAGAAAACGGGGTAAAAGGCAGCAGCATTCCTGCAAGTCTCATCAGGTTTTACCTCTCGATTTGTAGGAATGATCCTTACTCTCCACTCTACAGCCATTCAAAACAGTCTGTGCTGTCAGGTTTGTGTGATTCTGTCCCATCGATCAGTTCACCTAGACCCCGTCTCAAACTGCGCATTTTCATGCTAAACGAACTTATCTTCTTGTTCAATAAGCAGACATTGACTCGTCGATTTTACGTCACTGTGCCATGGGGCAGGATACAGACAATCCCTGCTTTTGAGGAGAGCATATTTAATGATCTACCTGGGCTATTTCGCTGCTACATTTGGAATAAGCCAACTATAGTCTAAAAACAACTCTTGAATAAGTTGCTTAAAAAATCCTATTTTCACGACCAGCCTTGGCTTTTTAATGAAAAAAGCGTTTGAGACAGGATATTTTGTTCATTTCCGGGGCTTTAAAAACATCCTTTTTATTCCAGTTTACTCATAGTATTACAAATATTTCTGAAATCATTTAAAATCAGGAGAATGATAGACGACAAATTGACCTGTCTGATCTCATTAATGTAAAAATTTTGTCATAATTATTATTAGTAGTTAAATTCATTAATTTCTAGTTCCTTGAATCAGCAGAATTCGAAGATTAACATGCAAGTTCATAAGAAGGTACTGAATTGCATTTTTCGAGATTACTTGGATCCAGGCCGATCGGCATTAGTTAAATCAGCAATACCTTATAACTAAGCACTATGGCTTTCTCAATGATAGTTTAAGTTTTTTTACTGCGCTTGTTAAGCGAGTCACTCGTGTTAGCACACCCTGAATGGCAGATGATTAGTCATCTTGCCTCAAATGGGAGCTCAGTGTCCAAATAAACAATGTGTGTTCGGAATAAATTTTATGGAATAATATTTAGTTGCATTTTAAATGGGATGGAGGTGTTCAAAAACTACGTTTCCCTTCAAAGTTAGAGCCTTCCTCTTCATTTGCAAGGGTTGGACGAACTAGTTGAAACACCTAACATTGTGGGATCATAGTCTTTAAACATGTTATAAACGATCAAAACTTGACATATTTCAATGTTTTTGTTTAATATTTTGTTATTCAATGTTTATTTAAAGCAACTGTTTTCATGGATATTTTAAAAAATCTGTTATAACCCTACCAAAATATCAACCTCTCTGACTTTCAAAAAGCCAAAATTTGGTACATGAAACCTTGGCTTTTTAAGAGGTGCTGTCTCAGAAGCAATGACTGCCTTTGAAAGAGAGGAAAAAAAGTCCCTAGCAAAGCACAGGTCTTGACGAAACTGAAAAATGACTTAGAGAGACCGTTGGAATCTGAATGGAATCGGTAGAGGGGGAAGCAGGACTAAGGCTCCTAAAATCACCGCAGAACTCAATAAACACTTACAGAACCTAGTCTCCACAAAAAATGTTCCTGTTCGTGGTCCACACAAGTCTGGATTCCACCATGGACGATAAATTTTTCAAAGCGTTTTGGGTGGGTGGATAGAAACCTCCTCTGGCAGTGAAGAAATCAGATTTTTTCTAGGGAACCATAATTGTTTATCACCTTATTTCCTGCCCTCTGCCGAGTGAACGACGTTTGGAGACAGACGAAAGAAGTAGTTAATCCAGACTGCTGCCTACTCTCATGGCAAGGGTGATCTAGGGCGATGATCTGGGGTGCTCTTTCTTGGAAATACACTGCGGGCCGATGATTTCCCTTCGTGGAAGCAGAACTAACCGAGGCCATCCTATGATTGTTCAAGAACTGTTTCCGGAGGGGAATGCCTCCATCTTTCAAGATGATGATGATGATGCAGCACTAAACCATACAGCTAGATTTCTCAATAAATTATGGCGACATGAGGAATATTCTAATGGAGTTTAGTACCTCATCTGGTGATCACCTCAATCACCAGAGCTAAAAATAATTGAGGAGAATTTACTGCCGATTTTAGAAATTCAAGTAAGAAGTCGATTTCCGACGCCACCGCCATCGTCTCTAAAAGAACTGGATGAGGGTGTTTTAAATAAAGAATGAGCTAAAATTTCTTTGAAACCAACAAATCACTATTTGTATGAATCGATACTTCGGGGAACTGAGACTGTAATTGCCGCAAAATTTGGGTCAACACTATATTAAAATATATTTTGCTGATTTTTCGAGGCATTTCCGCTATTTTGGATGAAGATTGGAACCTAAAGGCATTGCGAGGAAGAGAATAACACGTGCCCAAAATGATTCTGAAAAGTGTCAACACAAACATTCCGTCGTGATGACGTGAAAAAAAGTTAAAGGAGACTACGAGGCTGTAGCTAGTAGAAAGTAATACACAAGCGGACCATCTAACTACTTTCCCACAACAGATTTCCTGGAGGATTTTTAGAAAAAAAAAAGTTTCAGGGGCAAAGGCTGGATTCAGATGCACACGCAGGATTGCCGATCACCGTAGTTAAACCCTAGAGCCTGTAGTGGGCCATACGTGTAGCAGCAGGCTGCAGATCCTTGCAAAACCCCTGGGAAAAGTGTAAAATGGCCGATTTTTAAGACTACAACATTCCTCTTCGCCCAAAGCTTGGCTTCCGCTGAATCCCCCATATTCTAAACCCCCGATGGAATATGGCGGATGTCGTTGAGAAAGGCACTGACCACCTGTAAAGCGACAGAACTAAAGCAGTTTTGGGAAACCCTTGTCCCAGGCAAAGTGTACAAACAGCTTGCGGGGCAGTGGTTTTTTGAGTTAGGTTCACTGTCTATTGAATTCATTCATTTAAATTAATTAAATACGGTAATTTCAATCACTTTTTTCTATTTCCTAATGAGACCGTCCAACCTTGGAATATGAAGTGTCGTACATTGGTATACTGTTTAAGTAATGGTGCCCTCGAATCGATGAAACCTAAACCTTACCTTGAGTTTTAGCATGGAAGCGTTCCTTTTTAAGTAACTTTTAGTTAATAGAAAGTAGCGCTAAGACCTCAAAAGTTCTAGTTTCGTCAATTCATCATTACATAATAATTGCCTTTCAAGCTGTGTGAAATAGCTTCTCTTTGAAGTTAGCACTTTTGGACTTTAGAATCAAATTTATTTTGCTTTATGACTTGAAAGAAAGTGGTTCCTTTTGTAGTTATGGTCTTAAAATAGCCAAATTTATCCAAAATTATTCACCTACCTTTAATTTATTTGTAGCCAAGATTTGACTAGTGTTTTAGAGTTTTTAAGATTAAAACTGATACACCGCGGCATTTTGAAAATGAACCGTTCAAGGTGGTTTCGCTTTGATGGCTGCTGCCACGGGCCCCGGCAATAAAACACCCTCATGGGTCACACGTTTACTGTACCCATACAAGGGTCGTATGGAGCCATAGTTTGAGGTCAACTTCCACCGATCGATACGCCCTAATCTTAAGACTAGCCTACTTGAACTATTTGATTAATTTGGCATTCATACCTCTTTTTCAGTAAAAATCCAAAGCTTTGGATAAAGCATCACTTCGATATTATTAACGACTTCTATTGGCATTAGCTTCAAGAAGATTTATGATATAAGAAAGAGGAATCTACGCATGCACTGTAATTAAATGGGGCTATAACCCCCTAGATTGCCTCCACAATTTTTTTATATTTTGGGAATATTAAAATCTAGAAGGCACTTACAAAGTTGCGTGGGTAAATTAAACGGTTAGTGGGAGGCTCGTGTGAGCCTAAGGGCTAGGAAAGGGAAAATCGATTTTATTTACGTAGTGGTAGTGTGTAGTTTTTACAGACAAAAAATATAGTTTCACAATTTAGCTGTGGACTGATGCCTTTCTACGGTACCCAAGTCACAAAGTGGGTAGAGGAATAGACTATTTTATCGACTTATTGTGGATATCCGAGCTAAAGCACGCTCTGTTCCACCATTATCTCCTGAAAATAATCGGCGACGCGAGTACCATTTTTCGGAAATGGATGAGTCAATCACATCGGTTTAGTCCTTGCCTCCACAAAACACTCCGCAAGAAGACGCAAAAGTAACTGGTCAGATGAAAGGATGGATTTTCCAACACATCGATTGAAAAATAGCACAACTGAAGTACGTTGAAGGCAATTAGCTCATACACGCCTACAACTGTGGTATTTTTGTATAAAATAACTAAACACTTTTATATAGGCTAAGGGGCGTATATTTGGTTCACATAGTCCTCGCATAGCGCAGCTGCGTAAACAGGAAGTATGTATGATCAAGAAGGCATTTAATCAGGCTTACTTTACTTTTATTAGGCATGGAGCATTTTTAAGCTGGTGGCAGCAGCCGCGGGGTATGGAAGAGGAAAAAAGGCAGGTCTGGGACAAAGGGAGATGGGGAGCCGGGGCACGAAATAAAAGGTCATGGGTGACAGGTAGAATGGGGGGGGGTTGACAAATGCGGAGCCACGGCCAAGCTAGAGCGGAAAATGATCAAAAACATTCCTAAGGTGTGTATCGACGTCAGTCGATGAACAAAGTAGGTCTGTGATTGATTAGACACAGAGGAGAGGGAGAAGGGCGCTAAAACCGCGACCTCTGCTGCTTCGAAAAAACAGGGCCGGAAGAGAGCTGCAAATTAGAAGAAAACAATGAGATGACGCGGACAAAGAAATCAGTAGCGGGGGATGAAGAGGAGATGCCGCGGCGTCGTTGGCAGCGGAGGAGTAGGAGAGATACATCTGCTTGATGGAGAGGAGCGAGAAAGGGGGACAGAAAAGGCTAGACTCGTGTACTCCCGTAAATCCAACATGCTACGCTCGTTACTCTCGTCTCTGTCTCTCTAACGACCGCAGTCGGAGCACATTATCTGATCCTCATTGGTCAGGAAGCCACGGCCCACCAGGTTGCAGTTGCATTTGCTGCAGGCAAAGCATTCCGAGTGCCAATGACGATCTTCAAACGAAATGAACTTGCAGCCACCAAATCCTGCCAAAAGAACAAGCCCGGTCAATTCCAGACAACGGGGGAAGGGGGGCATATCCATGAGCTAGATGGTTGACTCACCAGTGATGGGCTTGCCACACTTGGTGCACTTCTTGGCGAACAGGTCTCCGTAGCAGTCGGCACAGTAAGGCTGCTCGTCCTTCGAGGTGAACTTAAGCCCAGCTAGCTGCTTGCCACAGCTGGTGCACGTGAAGCACTCCTTGTGCCAGGGATTGCCTTTGTAAGTGACACCGCCGCGACGAATGACTTCTGAGCACTTGGTACAGCGCTGCGCGTACTTCGCCTCGTAGCAGGGCACACACACCACCTGGTTATCGCGTGGGATGAAGCTCTTGGCCCCGATGGGCTGCTTGCACTCCACGCAAACAAAGCACTCTTCGTGCCACTGCTGGCCTCTGTACTCGTACTTGCGCATTCCGGCCTTGAAGACACCCTGGCAGCCGTCACAGCGAGCCGCGAAGCGCTCGTCGTAGCAGTCGGAGCAGTAGAGCTGGTCGTCCTTGGTCGCGAAAGGACGGTCCGCCAGGGAAGTGTTGCAAGCCGAGCACTTGAAGCACTTCTCGTGCCAGTGGCGCTCTTTGAAGGAGAGGTCCTGCCACAAGAACACACAAGACACTGGTTACTCAAAGCACCGACTCAAGGCGATATAGGGGAGAACTTAAATCCACTCGTGCACAAACTGACACACACTGAGAGAAGGAGCGAGGTTTGGAGCATACGGACTAAGGGTTAAACGTAATATTTGCAGAGGCGGCCCACGACAGATTATAAAAAACTGATATTTTTGGTCACAGACACGACGATTAGAGTGAATAGAGAGGATGGAGGGGGTAAAAGCTAGGCAACTCACGCTAGGAGGGCTTCGAACCAGAGCTAGGTGCATCTAAACGTGGGAAGATGGATGTGTGCACGATAAACCGAACCAAGTC
Source organism: Anomotaenia brevis (assembly GCA_030710315.1). Taxonomy (NCBI): domain Eukaryota; kingdom Metazoa; phylum Platyhelminthes; class Cestoda; order Cyclophyllidea; family Dilepididae; genus Anomotaenia; species Anomotaenia brevis. The sequence continues at coordinate 333,956 of JAUOZQ010000098.1, forward strand.
GATTGTGAAATCGCCCGATAAGAGAGAGATAGAGCAAACACGCACAGAGAGAATATATACAACACCGCAACGACAGGACAGACAGGTCGAGTAAATCAAATTATTGTGCTCATACAATATCTCCGTTAAATGCCTAGGATAACCTGGCTAGAAGGAAACTCACCGGAGGGGACTAACATGGAGAGGATTTTTAACACGAAAGGAGAAAAGAGGGGAAGAGGAAGAAAGAACTGGGAAGTGAAAATTTGGAAAGCGAAGCACGAAGCAGAGCACAACACCACCCACCCAGACAGTGGTAGTTACTGAAAGCACTCACCTTAGAGTCGCAGCCAATCTTTTCTTTACACTGCTCGCAGGTGTTGGCAAACTTGGCCTCATAGCAGGCCAGACAGTGCGGCTCTTCGTCGCGGAGGATGTAGCGCTGTCCCGTCAGCGAGACGTCGCAACTGCGGCAGGCAAAATGTCCAGTGTGGTGCTCTTGATCCATAGCGCGGGTATATTCCTCTGAAAATATGAGCTACAAGGGAGATAGGCAAGTCATTAACAGAAACCGAGGACTGGCCCAGAGAAGAGAGTGTGGAACACCAACGTACACTGACCACTTGGCTTGTTAAGTTGAATGGCTTATCGGTAACCAGCGGTGAAAATGGCATGTGCATGCACGATAAGTAAATGTTGCATAAACACCAGCCCCGTAACTATAAAGCAATAACCAAGGCAAGTCCCACCCATTGAGCTGGATCGACTCAACTAGTCGAGCATACACACACACAGACGCACACAAATTCGCACACACAACAAACGGAGGCCAATCAAATCGCTCTGACAATCATAAAAGCAAGTAAACATGGTCTCACAAGGTAAGGACCTCCCATTGGAGGGAGTGACGTGAAGCTTACATGTGGGATGTGGTGGTAACCCCGAGTGGGATGGCGATGCTAATATCACCTCAACAACGACGAGAGCGAAACCAAAAAATAACGAGATAGCGCGCGAAAGCTAATGATTGTGCGATTATCCAGTTGCACACAGGCGCGTGTGCTTCAAGGTGAAATCACAGAGGGAGTGAATGTGAAAGTGTATGTGTGCGTACGCGCGAGTCAACAACACGCGAGGAGGCAGCAGCGGCACCGGACGTAACGTCGTACTCGTGCACGCTTAACAACGCATAGGTGCGCACGCGCGCCCGCAATCATCCAACCCGCATTCGCAGTGGGCAAACGACGTGGACCAATCAGGGGTCACTATAAAGGGGTAAGGTGGCCGAGGGAGAAATCAATGGGGAAGAACGCATCAGCACAGGGCAAAGTCGAAATGCGCACTGGACTTTGAATGCGTTGTGCGTGCGCACGTGTAGGCATGATGATACATACGCACGCGTTGGATGCACACGCGGCTGTGCCCCAATGCGCATGCATAGAACAATCTGATTGGTCGCTGGGCTAAACGAGTCACACAGACTCATTAGCCAATAGCGAACCACTCTGGCTACAGCCAATCACAAACAGACACAGCAAAAAACAGAGGTACCAGAGCACGAGGCGCCTAAAACTCACATGAGCTTATCCGCGTGATCAGCTGGAGCTTTTTACTACCAAAAAAGCGTAATAGATTCACACAATATACCGGCCAAAATCTTGGAAATTGGATAAAAACACTACTTACGTGATCGCAAGTAGCACATCTAGGCCGAATCATCTGGCCGTAGTGGCGGAGACAGTAGGGCTTGCCGTTGAGCCAACCATAGACGTAATCAACGAGGTGCTCGCTGCAATTCGAGCAGCGGAAGCAACTAGGGTGCCATGCTGGAGCGCAGTTATTATCTGAACAGTCACTTTGTCTATGCTCTGGGCGGACGCGAATGCAAAATTCTCTAAATCCAATGGGCTCTGCGCATTCAGTACACGGCTACAAGTTTAACAATGAAAAATCACCAAGTCGTGCCCAACTGGGCAAAAGAAAACATCTATCAGGTTATTGGTGAATGACGTACGACGTTTGACTTAACAGAGCAACGCTCTACACGACCGATACCAAAATCGCGACGATTGCGCGAATTCTGGAACCGCGTAGCTTCACGTGACTCTCCCTCGATATTGCTACCTGTGTTCGAGGGAAGATTTAACTTGGCACTGCTCAGGGATGATGAGGGTTTCCGATCTTGTGGTGGGATTTGACGACGAATACGCCGCATTCGTGTTTCTATATAAGTTTCGCCCCTTGGTATTTCGGCCGGGGCAAGCGAGCTGAGAAAGCTCTCAACCTACATAAAGTAAAAAACCTAGAGGAACTCACTAAATTCAAAGACCTAGTTAAAGAATAAAGCCTAATTTTGTTGAAGCAGAGGCTATTTAAATAACGAACAAATATTGCTATCTTAAGACAAAGCCATAATTGAACTAAGTGGGGAGGTAATTAATTGCTTACATCTGTCGACTGAATGCCAACGGGTAGCCAATTCAGTCCGTGTTCTTTGGCAATGCTCTGAGCTGCTTCGTAGGCTTTAATCACAGATGAGTCAGATAATTCTAATTCGTTGAGATACAAATCACCCGAATTGTCAGTGATGGCATGCTTATCAAATGAACAGTGGCAGTTGGTACAACTCGCTCTAACAACCGTTTGAAATTAACTATTGTACATTTACCTCCAAGGATGCAACTTAAAACCAGCACATTCTGTACCACAGGTAAGGCAAGGTTTACCGGCGTCTTGAGGTAGAGCCATTAAGAATTTTTAAACAAAATGTGATAGAAGCTACCAGGAGCAACAACAAATACCAACAACTCGAATGTGCAACAACGGTAACCAAACTTTGGTTATAGGTGTAAGTAAACAAACTGATGTAGTAAAATAGAAAGAACGCACGCAAATAACAACTACTTGCAGCAATCCGATTTACATCTTTTAATTTCAATTTCAAATTTAAATTTTTTGTTTAAAGCCAAAACTGTGTTTTGTAACGTTATTAACTGAACTAAAGTCAGTCAAAAGATATTATCCTGTTCCAAAACTCAAAATGCCTAAGATTGAGAGCACCTATAGATTAAAATATAAATGAATATAAAAAATATCCATATACTTCTCAGGACACATTTCGTTGCAGAACTCTATACCTGATGTATTTGAGCTAGAAGTGTGGAAAGGTGATGTGTTAGAAACTAACTCAAATGCCGTAACACCAAGCCTTTTGCAGTTAGTTGGTGTGTATTTCGTAGATAAGTCAAAATTAGTAGAAACTTTCCAACTTAATTAGGTGAAACAATCATTTAAAGCAATCTGGCATAGAACGAAGTCCATACATGACCATTGTATTTTAGCATATGATTTATATAACTACCCTCAATTAAACAATACGCCTATAACTGGAGAACTTTTGATGGATTTATCAAGCATTTAGTTATACTTTTATCCTAGTCTCACCAGGAGTTTCAGCTGTGGTAATAATAACTAGTGTTTAATTTATATAGCATTTATAGTCTACTAGAAAATTCGCAATTTTCATTTTGATGGCAAGAAATGTTTTCATTCATCTCAATCATCATTTATAGATTCTTTATGGAAGGTAAAGTGTGGATATCACGATGCTCTCTAGTACTTCGTCTAAGCCATTTTATGATAAAAATTCTTCATCGCCATCCTGCGGAAAAGTTCTCAGAAGGCATTACTTTTCCCTAGCGGCTTGCCAGCCCTCATATTGGTTTCATTTGCCCATGATAAGTAGTACTGCATTTAGAAATTCTTTTTTTGAAAATGACTAACTATCCACTTTTTCTACTTCTAGAATAAAAAATCATGACTAGAGTAGACTCATGCCCAGGTAGCTTAGTATACGAATCAACCATTAAACGAATTTAATGCCCATTTTATTATGTATTATATCTCCATATCTTGCAATTATGCTTCATCATTTGGCTTTAAATCTATATTATTAGGCAGCTCTAAAAACAACATAGACGATTTCGATCGATCAGTGTTTCTACATGCTTGCTAGATATTCCCAGGATCAGGATGACCACCATTCTCTATTTCTCCAAATCACACTTTCACATTCGTTTGTGCATTGAGGCTAGATTGAGGTATTAGGCAAATAAATCTCTACACTACTCAGGTGAAGTACGAGTGCATCATACGGGATGATCAGAATGGAATTTTTCAAATTATATTCGGCTGTTTTTCAGATGTGCTGAAGATGCCCATGAACACTGCCATTTCAAAGTCCCAAAGTCCTACCATTCAAATGAGCGACGTGAACGAGAATGACTGATAATAAAAGCGAATAACGTGGATCATGGCAATTCTCATCGGCCACCAAACTAAGGGGATACAATTACCACATGGACACTTTGAAAGGATTTGCTGGCACGTAACGGAGACTACGAGGCTATATGATGACGTTCCAAACACAGCAGATTTTCCCGAAAAAATGTTGGAGTACTCCTACACTGGAATTCTCCCTCGAAGCTAGCACTAGTACCCATAAGCTCCTCAGAAGCAGCATATCAGAGAAAAGAAAAAAAACTCGCCAGTTGTTTTTTTTTACTACTGCACCTGCTTCACTGTTTGGTCTCCTCTAAACTTTCCGAATATAATATAAACCAAAGGATGAACTGTTATCTTAGGGACGATATCGAGAAAGACACGAATTACGGATTTGCAAATGCCACAAAATTCCCATAAATCAATAACAAAGCAGTTTTGAAAAAGTTCTTCCCTATGAAAAGTTTAAGAATAGCTTGCCTCAGACACATTTCCTATTACATCACAATAAGGCTGCATTTTACGCTAATGGCATCGGTTATTTTTGGCTAAACTCTGAAAAGAACGCAATTTCCCTGTCGATTAAATCTGTTACATTTTTGTCATCAACTCCCAGTTCTTTTCTTCGTAAAACTCGAATTCCTCACGAACAGCCAAGAGATATCGGTCCCTGATAACGTAAGTGGATGAAATGGATTTCCTTTTGGGACCATGGGTTGTACTAGAATAGTGGAATTTACGATTAGGTGTATTGCTTTTTTAAGCAATATTTACTGTTCATCACTCCGATACAATCTAGATTCACCAACGAAGGCTAGCTGGTGATACTTAAATAAAAAATCCACATAAATGACTAAAGAACAATAATGCCATTCTTGAGTGCACTTAAGGTTGTAGAGACTCGAAGCTGCGTTCAAGCCTTGGTCGAATTTACCTATTTTTGGCCCAGTGAAGTGCCCTGCAACATGGGTGGTGCTTGTAGGTACAACTAAGAGTCTTTTTTGCGGAGTAAGTGTGTGTGTGTGTTTCGAGTTTACGCGGTGGGTTGTAAACGAGGGCGGTACCTAGGGACTAATTTCAAATCATCGTTTTCTTATTAATCTGCAGAAATTCTTGGTTTTTCAGTCAATGTCCAACACTGGTAGGTAAGATACTTTTACCGCAAAATTTGAGCTGATGTGGATTCTTTCTCTCCTTCGCGGAGTACAACGTCGTGATCCTTTCCTTCGAAATCGAAAGCCAGTTCATATGGAACATAAGTCACTTGTAAAACACAATGAGAAATCAGTAGGAAATGGTTCGACTAAAATAGTTCGACTAATATACGTTACGTTCGACAACGGCCACAAGAGACGGGACGCGTCGTAACTCCGAGTTTATTCAACAAAGTGCAAAGCGTTATAGTAACGACTTAAACAACTGTACATATTATACAGATAATAACGGAAGGCAAATAAATCATAGTTCAAGAAAATCAGAAAATTCTTCTTGAAATCTTCTGGAGATATAACAGATTCTATGGAGTAGCAGCCTCAAATACCATACCTGTTAAACAGCCCGTTCAGCTGCTAAAATGGTACATTTCAACCAATAGAAATCGAGCCAATACTTTTTCAGCCAATGAGAACATTCAAAAGTTAGCAATTAAAAAGATCTCGATTTTATGGATTTTGATGAGTTTATGAAGGAAAAATTTAGCAAATATCAGCTTCTGTGTGGTTGTAGGAATGTTTACTGGGATTAGATTATAGTAAGGGTTAAAACTGGACGGGAACACAACGAAGGTAAATGAGCCATTAGCAGAAAAAGCCGAGTTAGCTCTGAATGAGTTGAGGGGAAATGCTTGAAAGTTACCCCTAATAAGTGAAAATTATCGAACGCCATTTCTGACGACCCTGTACTGTAAAAATAGAAGTAGGGGGAATATATACTAGGATCTCTTCAAAATACGGCATGTTTCTTTTATAAATTGCTTGTTTACTGTCGCAATTTTTCAGTTCCCCTTTGCTAATAATTTCCCACTATAATTTATCGCACTTTGGTTATTAACTAAATAATATGCATAGTTGTTTATGTTGCTACTATGACGAATACATGTTTCGAGTTTATACTCATTCGTCTCTGGTGACCTATTTAACTCCCGGTTGCATAGTTCCCCGGAAATTATATTATGGCGACGCAAATTGAAAGACTTCTCGCTGTTTTAATCAACGTATTAGAAACCCAAACGAGCAAACATATTATTGGAAATAATAGAAGTAGTACTTTGATACTAAGGCTTAAGGGTTTTTCTGACAGAATGCGTTATTTTCGGATTTGGCCATGGATCAGTGAAATAATGGTGCAAATGCTTGAGTTTAGAAAGAAAATTGGTAGCATCTACAATTCTATGCTGCCTACTTATAGGCGCTAGTGCCTTTGGTACATGCAAAAGGTTACGGGGAACCCTGAAGTCTCTTATCCCACCTGCATCCTAACGCATCATTGCCAATTCAACTATCAAAGCGGAGGAAGCGATTTGCCATGGATGACACCTGGTGATGTCCACTTAAAGGTAGATATTTTAACAAAGAGGCTTAGTACCGAGGAACTCCTCGAGATCACAGTCGAAGGGAGTTAGCGTTTCATAGGCTTCCCCTTATATAACTCAGCAACGGTTCACTGCGCCATTCCGAGTTGATAATTTCTTAGGCACAGCGGATAATCAAAGCACGTGCATCCCTGACTTGCAAACTGGGCACCTCGATGCTCACTCATCATTTACCATGTACGCTTCAGACACCGTGGCCATACCGTCTAACTTTAAAAACTCGGAAACTGTGTGGCATTGTTCGATATGTTGAACTAGCCAATCTCGGTGACCGTATGACACATGACATGACTCTGCAGGGCAAACAAAGGGCTTTAGCTCTGACTTGTGGTAACTGTTCTCAATAGGCTCAACCCTCATGTACTTGTTCATTTCCGTAAATGGGGCAAACACGAGGCCACTGTGGGTCAAAGCAGACGATAGAGCGCACACGTGAACCGAGCAAGTGAGATCTTAGCTCCTTTATTTGGTACCCGCGTTGCATGTAGTCTTTACAAATTAGTGGACGAAAGTTTCGAGCTCTTGCACACCGTTCACCAAAGACTAAGACAAAGACATTTGGTCACGAATTTCGGGGATTTTCTTGTGGTATTCAACTTCGGCCCAACGCAGAAGGATACCAAACTAATCAAATCTCATTGTCTAGCTTTAATCTGGATAATTTCCTTCTTCCAAAGACTTGACAATCAAATATTATCAAGCGAAAAAAATACATCAATGAGCTTTTTAGTCCTACCCCATCAAACGTTTAAATCACTTTAAGGGAAAAAATATCCATCTCAAAGAAAACTGGTTTCTGTGTCTCGGCGCACGCACTCCGCATCCCTACAATAGATTATGGCACTTTGCAGTCACCTTTGCTCATACTGGAAAACCTGCGACGCTCATGTCACTTATCTGAAGCGACATATAGATATGATCTCTGAATTCCTGGCTTACTAATTGTTTGAAATTAAGAAGAAGCATAACACAGAGCATATAATAGGATTGCGACACTCTTCAACTGTGCCATGTGATTTGTAAACTCCCCAAGACAAAGAGCGACATGACTATTTGGCAGAGAAATTGGGTCGATGAGAGAATGCTCATATTGATCGAAGCTTTTACGTTACTTGGCTACCCTTGGCATGAAGGTGAAGAATTTGATCGATCGGATTGCCACATTCCAGGGATTGAGAAATTGGTAGATTCTTAGCTTAATTAATTCAATCTAGTGTTTTTTAGAATTGTTCATTAAAAACCTTAAGCTGTCATTTCTGACATGGAATTCGCTTAGCGGAGCTATACATTTTCTGCTAAAATTGCTCATTTTATAATATATACCGTTCTGCATTACATGGATGTCAAATATGCCCTTTCGGATCTGCGGCACTATTTGGTTAAAATACGTGAACACGGTTCTAATTAGGCTGTGTACATGTTTACTTACTCAGAATGGAAAGTAAAAGACAGTACTGTTTATACTGGCTGGGGGTGCAAACTTCTAGCCCCATCTTCGAGTGGCAAGCAGGCTGAAACTTCAGCAAATTATCTGGCAGCAGTTGCAGCAGTTGGGGTGTCTGAGTGACTGAAGGCCTCTGGTAGCAAAGTGATGGCCTGAAAATGGCAATAACTATGATGAAGTCGGCATTTTGTTAGACGGTAATTGTTACTACCCTTTCCATCTCCTCAAACCAGAGTGAAGAATCGATCGGCGTCTGTGTTTGGTGAAAGGGCTGGGACAGAATGTTTATCGATACCGTCTTGGGTTTTCAGCTTAAAACACAAATTCCACCTTTTTCGCTTGTGAGTACCAGTACACTTCTATCCTAGGCTATGAACTGCACACTTTTCCATTTTAGGAGCTATTTATCTCGGTCTATTTAAATGCTATTTTGGTGATAACTACGAAATCCAAAAAGCACATTTTCTTACTATTAAAAGTCGTATTTAAAATGTAGAGGCTTACTCATCTTCCGTTTTAGTAGTTTCTAGAAGACGTTGTCACTGGGTATTTTGAAAAATTATTCCTAGAAAATGTCCAATATCACAAAATTATCATCGAAACCGAATCTTTTCGCTAGTTAAATTTTGTGCTACAATGGCTACCCATCTCAATGCTACGGAGCCCTAGTAAGTTATTTCAGTAGTATATTACTATCCATTTCTGAAAGTTGAAAATCGAAACTAGTCTTAGCTAACGAAAATCGATGGCCTGATTTCGTGGCCCCTTGACCTAGGCCCACAAAACTGAGTTGTCATTTACTACCCCACTCCGTTGTTCTAGGTCAACAATTTATTTGCACTATTAAATCTGAGCTCCATTTGCAATAAGTCCAGTGCGGTCTTCACCTTAGCGATAAATCGATGTATCAGTGAGAGCAAAGCTTCTTCCTCTCGTGCTTATACCTTGTTAAAAGAACGTGAGATCACGTTGTCGGCACTTTCGTTTTAGTTCTGCTGGACTCGGAAAGAACTTCTCAATGAAAACTCGTAAACACAAAAGTGCGGCTGAGGTGATAAATCAGGGTTTAAGGCATCTCGTTTTAATTCTTTTGGTATCTAGAAAAACCATCAAAACCAATACTAGTTACTGAGCCGGCAATGAAAATTAACTAAAGCCAATCGAAAATTGTCTTGATATTCTACTAAATGCTGTAAATTCTACCCATAACTGGGTCATAACAAAGCTTAGTTTACGAAACTACATTCTCGTGGATTAATAACTGGCATTTTTTGATAGCTGAGGATGTATTTAACCATGGGATCTGTTAAAATTAATACTTTTTTACACAAACTGCTAGAGAATAGTGAAGAGCAGTCTACTCAATCACGTTTCGTTGGCAAAGTAATATATCCCACATCGACATATGTTTTCAAGGCCGCTCCATTCTGAAATCAGCATCAGCCCTTTCCTTCAATCACTTTTTAAGCCTCTCCAATTATGCATTCTGGTTAGGCGCACTCACTCCATGCATCTTGATATATATTGTCGTCTCATTCATACAACGGATAGCAAAGTTCCTTTAAAGCAACCATTCGGTAAGATAGTACAAGGCAAGCATGGTTTACATCTTTAGGCAACTTTTTCTTTGTCGTTATATCCAGCCATATTCCATCACTCGACGCTAGTTGCTTTTTAATTACTGCTCTATGACCTTGTTAAATGCCTTAATTTTACTCTTTAACGATGTGAGCTTTTGATTTACCTTGCTAATTCCTAATCTAAATGGGAGGCTTTGAGTTAAACAAGTACAAATGAAAAAATCTTCAATTGATCACTTATCACTCTCTTGTCTATGTTTTTTGAAAAAGTCACACCGAAAGAGTTCACAGGTAACGTAGGTGAGACTGGCACACATCAGTTTATTTATTGTAGACCGGTGTTTACGAGGTCTTGCTTTTAGGTTGAATCACTGTTGTCGGGTTAACGCATATCCTGTTTTACACCTAAGTTAATCCATTAACTGCATCTAATGTTTACCTAATATTAGAACATATAAATAGTTGTTTTGTCTCAAAAACAAAATGATGCCATTGGAATTTTACATTCGATCGATTTCTTGGGTAGAGCCTCGCTGGTTTGTACATTCGCGCTTTTGGGGAATTCCCATTAATGGGTAAAATCCAGCTATCTAAGCAAGTAATATTACCAAATTATCAGCCGACGTTAGATTGGATTTGGTGTTTCCCAGGGGTGTTTCAACTTGATGATTCATTCATTCACAGCAACCCATGAGTAATCAGGACATGTTTGAAATTCGCAATCACATTAACCATGCACGCCATTTTCTTGGCTTTGACTGTGATCGAAGAAAAAACGTTAACTATGCCTATGGTGGTTGGCAAAGCAGAGAAGACCCGTTTGAGCCAAAAGTACGGTATCGTCCTATCCACTCAAGCTTATTCATCTAATCCACGTGGAATGCATCGAGAAACGGAGAGGCATTTAGGAAAGCCTATTCATGTCGCAGGATCGAAAAGCCATTTCAACGGGGCTTTTACTAAGCTTGGAGGCAAGCGGAAGAGGCCAGCTATCTGTGGTGGTGGTTCCAGATACGAATTGAGATAACAAGCACCCAGCGTGCTTAGCTTACTTGGATGATTGTAAATTGCATTAAACTCCCGGAAGTTGGTGGTAGTAACAGACAAAACTCTACTCTATGTGACTGAACTCCTCTTCGTTGCTTAAATCTTCAGTTAAAATCAAGGATTACCACGTAATTAAGCGAGGCCTTCAGTCAGCCAGAGAGACCCATCCATTTAATAACAGCCGGGGTTTGCTCCGACGCGTCGAACCTAGTATTAAAGGAACCGCCCCCATGACCCCAACAACTGAGCCCCTATAAAAACTCCATCGACCGAATTTGCCTTAAAATCAGGCTGATACCCCTTTCTCGTCGAGATTAGTAATAAAGAGACCCTCCCCACCACCCCGATAACTTAACCTCTGGAAAGAACCAATTTAATGAACGAAATTGCGCCAGTAGGAACCATGCCGCACAGCCCCGAAGCACATCACCCACAACCAACAAAGACACAACAAATTATGCAGAAAAGCGTACACATACTTCCCACCTTACCACACCCACAATTCGTTACGAAACTGGTTAACAACCAGGCTTTTCAAACGGAGATTGTATTTTCTAGAAAACGTATATCCCTAGAAATGCAAGAGTGGAGCATCAACACAAAGAGGATGAAAGCGTAGGGAGTGAGAAGAAACCGGGAGGTTGAACTATGACGAAGATTTCTAAAACTACAACAATAAGGGCGACGATGAGATGCGACGGAGGATATGTGGATTTAGGCATTTGGTTTAGCAGGCTCGGTTGGGATATAACCGAAGTGCTGCTTCAGCTGTTCCAAGAAGATGAAGGTGAGAACAGTCTGCGGTCCGAGACGAATGAACGCAGGCACAAGCCCCTTAAAGAAGCCGAGAGGTCCAGTGCGCATCACATCTATACCACAAGCAGCGAGACCCTACAATCGACCAAAGGTCTGAATTAAACAGCGCCGCCACAAGTTACAATGAACAGCGTAAAGGCGGACTTACTGAGTACTTTCCCGGTGGGGCGTTCATCAGGCGAGTTTTCATGACATCGAAGGGCTGCGTCATGCAGGTCGCCACGCCAGCCGCTCCGATGGAAGCCGAGAAGTGCGTCACCGGGTTGTCGGAGAAGAAACCGGTGGACAGCAGCAACGACTTGAAAGTGTCGTAGAAGGCGAGTTGCCCAAAGGTCATAAACATGGCCCTAGTGGCAGTCATTGACACACCGTTGAAAAGAGCTCCAACGCTCTCCTCACGGGCAACACGGATGAGACCATCGATGGCGTGTTTGTAGCTGAAACACATTAATGGGTGCCATAGGCATGCAATATACCAGACAAATAAATTAAGTAGAATACGGACGTCAAACTCACTGTCTTCGTTGCTCCACAGGCAGCTTAACATCGTTCTGCATGCTAAAACGAAATGTCAAATATGAATTCATGGCGGATGCACCGATAAAGTAATGCTAATTGCAGAGGACGTACCGGACGTTGACCATGTCTCCGGGATTTCCAACGATGCCACCGACGAAACCCGGCAAACATAGCCACTCCACCACTCTCAGCGAAGGTCATCTTGCGACCCACGTTGTTCTTATAGGACTCATACACACCAAATCGGGTCATTGAGTACGTCAGCTGACGAAGCAGTGAAGCACTGAGACCATTATAAAGACCAAGGATACCGTCGGTTTTGAAAACCTTCACACCCATACCAATCATACCGAATTCCTTGACTTGTTGGGTTTGAAGGTGGACTTTTATCAGATCAAGAGGGTGGGTAACAGCTGCGGCCATGGCACTAGCCAAACCGCCGAAATACCAATAACCGGCTTTAGCAACGGGTTTGTCCGTCATCACACGGCAATAAAGAGAGGTATGCAGCAATGATGACCGTGTAAGGCGCGCACGAGTTCATCAAGAAGCCAAGCGGTTAAACAATATCCTTAAATAAGTTTCGTAATTATCACAAGTTCAAAATAATATTTTAATTTTCTTGATAAACAATGCATATTATTACATTGCTGCATTAAAAAGATCCCATAACCGAAATTTCGGCTCTCAATAACGTAGATCAGGAAATTAATTTATAGTCAAGAGGAATTTTAAAAAATCTCAGGGCCTATGGTCGTTGAAAGTGAGGCTTATTTGGCTTCTTATTCGCAAGGTTTTTTGGCAATGAAGCTTGTGGTTTGCAGAAGAATTTTGTAGATTTTATGAAATATAGAATATTGGGTAAAAACATCTAATTATATATGCAGAAGGGAGAAAAAGTCTCTTTTCCGTGCTTCTAACATAGCTATCAGTTGCTGCGAATGCCAAATGGTATATTGTGAAGAACATACAGAATGAGACTATAAAAATATACATACTTCATCTACAATTATTGGATTACCGTGAGTAACGATTTGCGTATATAATGGAAGACAATAGGACGAAAACAGGCAGTTCATCAATATTTAGCAAAAAACTATTCCCATTTCACGAACAAACGTGTGAGTGACAACATGGGAGAAGAGTCTTAACTCAAGACATTAGAATGCAGCTACCCATTGTCACTGATCCATGTAAAATGCTAACGATCTAAGAACATAATAACTTGGATAATCTGAACGAGTGTCGGCATTCACTGCTGAACGAAGGAGTACAAAGAGGAGGAAAATAAAGGTACGCAAAATATGTAAACATTATTCAGTCTATTCGCAATGCAACATTCATTTTAAAACTAAATTATATGTTTAAATTTTAATTATATAATTATTGCTTTTTATTATCATTTCGTTGCGTTTTAATTCATCAAAATGGCTAAAAGCCGGATTTGGGTAGCGCGCTGAACTCGCCTCGCCTTTTCAAAGGTTGTAATGGCTAGGGGTCGACGCTGTAAGAGTAGGAATGTCTCTGCTTGTGAAACATCTTTCGAAGAGCAGCCGTTGTTTGCTCGTCCAAATAGTATCAGCCCTCACCTAATTTGCGTTATCTGCGCTGAAGTATTTAAGAAGCCCTATAGGGCACCGTGTGGCCACAGTTTTTGCTATTCCGTAAGCTTCGTCCCCTTTTCTGTGTTCTTCTACCCAGTTGTAACTAATAATTGCTTAACATTTATTTTAGTGCATCTCTGAGTGGTTAAAGAATTCAAAGGACTGTCCTGTGGACAGAAACCATCTTACCCTAAATGCTATGCACCACGATTTCATTCTCGAGAGCATAATTGGTGATTATACTGTAAGTTCCCTATTTTTGGCACACTTTATACCCATTACTTACTGGTCTGCTTTACAAAAGACAAACTTTTGGTACTTTTAGTTCATCAGTTGCTCCAAACACGGTGTTATTTTGATATTTGCAAGGTCGTAGAGTGTCGTTGAGTTTTTTCACTAAGTTCACCTACGTGGACGTACAGGGTATATCCATGGCAAGTCGATTTGAGGGTTAACGATAGCATTGAATCTCTGGGCATTAGGTGGCTCTGTTATGTAGTAATCTCTTCGGCATGATTGGAATTGATGACTAGATTTAGTGTTTTTTGTAACTCGACGCAGCAACTACTTTGCGTGTAATGCAATTTGTTGGGTCATTGGGGACTTTATGGCGCGTTTTTTATGCTGATCTGTTGTTACTCTCTCTGCCCAGGTTGCCTGTCCATGGCGTGCGTCGGGCTGCAACTACATCGGTCCCCTGTGCCAGCTGGAGAGCCACAAGAAGAACTGCGTGATGAACCCCGACCACCTCCCCGAGCCGCTGCGCATCCGTGAGAAAGCCAACGCCAGGCTCATCCGCTCCACGTTATCGGCGACCAACCCCGCCTCCGGTGTCACTACTCTGGTGGGTACTTCGCCAACAACCACCAGCACGTCGGCCGCTTCTGTGTCTCCCGCGCTGGCTCCTCCTGGAGCTTCCACGCGCTCCTCACTGACGACTGCTGCTGAGAGTGGAGGGAGCGGGCAGGCCAGTGGCTTCGATGATGAGGACGAGGTAGCACCCGATTGTTACACGTCTGATGTCTCAAAGTTTGTGTAAATAGGTAGGTAGGTAGGTAGGTAGGTACTTGTGGTAGGCGCAGGTACAGCTGTTCATCCATCTGGTGCACCTTCTATTTGGAGTGCTTATTCTTGGAGCTTCCAATTCTCGGAAATTGGCAGCTGTCAAACGTCCCTTGGTGAATCTATGTATGGTATGCTGCATTTTCTCTTCTCAAAGAAACTGGGTGAATCATTAGACAAAGAAGTGACCATTGGCGGATTCTGCATGTGTTGATGCCTCTAGTTCTTCACTGAGTCCTCGTAAGAAGAACCGAGGCCTTAGAAGGTGCCTGGCCAAGGCACCTTCGGGGTAAACGTTGTTAGCTGACCTCGTGCCTGTTCTTCATCGACACAGGAGGACGAGGATGTGAACTTGCCACCGACGCCTCCGCCCAGTCTGCTGATGCGTCTGTTCAACAAGGCGGACTCGAAGAGTCGGGACCTGCTGTGCACCTTCCTCGGCGGCTCGGACAGCCCCCGCCCCTCCTCCTCCTCCTCCCCTCCTCCAGGGGAGCGAAGCGGCGCTCGAGAGGCGGGGCGGCGGCGGCGGCGACCGGCCCCAGGGACGCCAAGAGAACCCGGGGCGCCCCGGCGCAGTAAGCCCACACCTTGTCTCCGCTGTCGACGCAAACCAGTTGCTCATCGTGGTGTGACCGTACGGTGTAAATTGACGTACTTCGTATGTCTGTTTCTGTGTGCATTATTTAGTCTTACACGTCTGTCTGATGTCTCCTGTATTTAATATTTATGCCCCTGTATGCCCCTCTCGTTTTGATTTTGGTGGGCTTCATTCCTCGCGGAGTTCTGTGAGGTTCAATGCACGGGTGAGCGTTATCGCCTATGGGCTGGGTGGTGCAAAGTCCAAGCGTGTCAACCAATCACATGCCGTTGTGTCATTCCCAGAACCAACGCTCCTAGTTTTTCGGTTGCCAGGATGGGATAGAAGTAACCACAAGGCACCGCCCAGCAATGCAGCACACAGAAGTGAGGCAATGACAAGTATATTCGGCCTGTTAGAATATAGGGAGGGTGCAAATAGCCAGGTCATGTAAAAATACTCTCTCGCTATTCCCCTCAAACACTACGAAGTGCACGAAACAAAGGAGGCAGCCGGGGGACGAGGGCGCTTCGAAACAGGGTGGGCGTCGGTCTGCTAGTCGGGGAAGACCAGGATGTCCTCCAGGCGCGGTCTGTCCTTGCCTCTGGGGTAGTGGGAAATCATGAAAGTGCCATCCCGCAGACAGTAGGGAATGACTCTGCCAATTGATGAAAACACGTGCGAAATAAATTTCACAAAACTGCACATTTAGGCAGGCAGTGAGGGGAATTGATGAATGGAAGGGGATAACTTGTATCATGACCAATGGCGCTGGATATCAAGATAGGGAGGAGACGACTGATCGGTGCTTAATGAACGAGGACACTGGAAGAGGCATGAACTGGAGACTACCAGGCGGCTGCAGAGGCCAGAAGTCGGCAATGCGATCAAAGGCCTCGAAAATTGGCTTAAGTTGATTTCACCCCACATGGAATCGCTGACTACTGCAGTTAAGTCCAGGACAGCGAGGCTAGCCAATAGAAGGCCGCATGTGTAGCACCTCGGAAAAGTCAAAGTGGTTGTCAGCTAACTTTTACGACTTCACATCACCCCGCTAGTATTTCGCCTCCACCAAACTCCCCGAATCATATGCCGTCCATGGACCATTATGGGAGTTATCAGTGAATTGATGACGGCTTCGATCCAGCTGCCTTTGAGGCGACCCTTCCCAGAGAAAGTGTGAAGTTAGTTTACTCCAGCCTAAACCGGATCAAGGAGGCTGTAATAGACGTCGAGATATTAATGTATTTCCCTAGGTTTTTGGAATACCTTCTAAATCTGTTACACAAAGCAACCACAAAGTACATTTAAATTTACATTTTCCGATGACACTGTAAAATGCCCTGTACATACTGCGGTTGCACACCAGGTCTCTTAGCGGCAGGCACTGCAGCACTCTGAGGCGCGGTTGCCAATCCTGAGGCTAGGTTACTTAGCTTCTTCAGAAAGACCATTAAACTTAGGCGGTGAAGCCTTAGGTTCCTAAGCATAGCTATTTGAGGTATGCGCCATCACCCTCAAAAGTGGTAAACATAAGCGAGAGGACTAAGAAGTGGGCCTCAGCGTGGTACCTGCACTATTTCCACCTTCGATTGCAATCCCCCTGGGGCTTTACAGCGTGAAAATAAAAGGGATGTGGAAAAATAGCAGCACTCACCGGTTTTCAATAAGGTCTCGAAATTCTGGGTTGGTGCACAGCCAGTCACGGTACTGGTCGTTGGATACTATCACGCCCTGTCTCCTCTGCGCGTACTGCAGTGTAATGCTTAAAGAGGACCCAACAACAGTTAGTGGGGCCCCCAAACAAAGCACATGATCCCAAAACCGAGCTCGTTGACGTAAGGAATGGAACAGCGGTATTTCCATATACAGTAGAGCTGCCTTAAGATACTGATGAGAATTCAATTATCGCCTAACTAGCATGAGAGGCGACTTTAAGGTGTCAAATGGTGGCTACTGAAATGGCGAATAAGTAGTGCATACCTGTCGTCGTCGGTTCGCTGGGGTTTAGCACCCGGGTCAAGGCGTCGCACGGGCGTGAAAATGAAGAACTTCTTGATCTCGCTCTCGGAGAAGCAGGAGGAGCAGGGCCTCTGGCCGTCGCTGGGCAGCACTATGGCGATGTCGGTCACGCCAAGGCGCTCAAAGTAGTCCACGGCGCATCGCAGATTGCTCACGTTGTACTGTGCACTAAACACGGGAATGAAGGGGCTCTTAGCATTTGGGGGCTATTGCTTCAGAGATATTTCATTTATTACCAAGCTGCCAGGAGATGAACGCCGCTCCACATTCCCTACAAACATGCGCTCCTGTTAGAGCACAACATTTGAATGGAATCTGGACTCCACTCATCAATCTAGGTTATGGTATTCCAACATGAAAAATCCCATGTGTCTTCAGCAATAAACTACCGCGTCAACACCAAATTGAAATTAGGCCTCGTTTATGGATGTGACTGTGAGTAATCCGTCACGAAAAAGTGAGTCACAGCCCCTAAGCGTTAGACAAAGGAATGGAGGCACAGGTGTTGGTCTCTCACATCAACCGCCACCTACTTATTTAGTGCGAGCAGTTGTTCCACAACCCAGATTACCGGTTCCCACACTAACCCCCCCCCCACCACCACCACCTGTTTAACGGATTAAATTCGCGATGTGGCTTGACACTTAGCCTTCGAAGGACAAGCACTTGGTTGCATCGAGGTAAGGACACAATAAACAGTGCCGAAACTTGCTCCGAAGATTCCCCGTGAGCCACATTGGCACCGTCGATCACGATAGGTCGGAAGCGGCGTTTCTTTGCGGCAGCAGCAGCAACACCAACAGCAGCAGTCTTCTCGTTCTGCTGAGGGACCACTGTGGCAATCGGAACGCTCAGTGCTGAAAGCGCACCAAGAATCACATGAGCGGTCAGCTTCTGGATGCTAATTGCACTAATGTAAACGGAAGTCTCATGCTGAAAGTCGGATAAGCCAACCGGTTAAAAATGCCGAAACCTCCTACAATGAGCAAGCGAGGACAAAAGTCCAATTAAAGGCTGAAATTAGCCAAGTACGCAAACGCGAAAAAGTCCATGCAGATAGAATTTTACCAGTAATGTGGAAGGTTCCCTTATTCGAGTGCAAGGGATCCCAACAGACCGTAGGATCAGATCACAAGTTGGAAGAACAACAATTAAACACGAATTAGTTAAATAAGTGAAACAATGTGAAAGCTAGCATTTCAGTTGTGGTGTGCAGATCGGCACTTTGGTTCCAGAACGAGTACATAAATAGTAACCCATAATCACACATCGAACCACCTAGAATGTGGAGCCACTTTTTCTAGATTTCCGCGAATCGGATTAATTTGCACCACTTTTTTCTAAACAAAAGGCACCAACAAGGCCTCATAGCCATGACGTTTCGTGTAGGATGTTACAAGCAGTTTTGAAATGCTGAAAACGAATAATAACCCTGGGTGATCACAAATTTAAAGGTAAAGAATTTAAACCCAAATATTCCAACAACTTCTAGGTGTAAACTGAGAAGTTCAGCGACTACGTTCAAGCAAGAAGACCTCAAAGAACGAATCTAGAACTCACGTTTTTGAACACTGGAGTTAGGAGAACCCTTCGGTTGCGATGACTGATTAATTGGTTTGACATCTGAAGGAGACAACAAAACAAATTTGAGTAAAGTACTACATTAATTGCTCCTTATGTGACACACACACTATAGTCCCCCTTAGCTGTTCACCTTCAACTTGTTTCGAAGGAACAACAGTGGAACTTCGGTGCCTGTTTTTGCTTCGTCGTTTCCTGCTCCGATTTCGGGATTTAGTGGAATTCCGTTTACGATTTTTGGCTAAAGAAATACCAGGCGTAATTTGGAATGTGTCAACAGGCTGCGCTTGTTAACCGACACGCGTTTATGCTCGAGTTAGCAAAAGCCAGTTAGGATGTTAGACTATCGTGAGAATGTGAAGGAAGTTACTACGCTGCTAACCTTTAACAACCTCGCTCGAAGAAGGCTCAGAAGCAACACTACTTGGTTCTAAAACATTTTACATAACAACACAACGCTAAAAAACACTCACCCCTCCGGTAGACTTCAATGAATCCACTCCCCACGGCTCTGTCCTCGATTTCCGAGTTATTTACCACCACAGATTGGTCTCCAAGACGGCTATCCATCTCTTGAATGAATTTATACAGCCAAGAGCGGTCTACAACATTAAGCGTAGCCAACTCCCACTTGGCTAAACCGGTATTATCGCAAAATGAATTCCAAGATCCATTTTCAACAGGGTTTGGCGATACACGACCAGTTTGAAGAACTCTTATCATTACAGAGACGCACAATCTGGAGCCTTTAATATTCAACAATCCGTCATTCGTAACGGACGTAATTAACTGATACTTTCTGGCCAGATATCGCTGAATATCAGGGGAGGCAAAGATTTCCAGTCGAGTTGGAGGTAGTTTATGGCTTATTTCAGACTCCGGACCGAGATATTGCAAGGCCAAGTTCTGGGCACTTTGTAACTCAAAAAGATTTTTTGATTCAATCTCAAGGTAACGCGCAAGACCGTCCTTTTCAATAGCACTAACTTTATACACCACTTCCAGGAAATTCAGGAAGGAATCAATACTGCCTATTTGGGAAGGAATTTGTACAGTCGCTCTGGGCATATTGAAGGGATAAAACGATGTTTAAAAGTTCCAGTATGTTGGAGAGTGCTGCGAAAAAGCGCAACATTAAATGCCAACAAAATGCAACAAACGAATACGAATGTCCGCAACGACCTTGATGAAACCGATGCGACGAATAGTTAATAGGTATTAGGAACTGATGTACACAGTTTCGAGAAATGAGTAGATCGGTAAAAATACTGCAAAAGAATGGAAAATATGAAACATATATTAAAAAATACTGCATGTTGTGAGTTTGGCATTTATTGCTTCCTATCAATAAAAAGATGTTTAGCTACACTGAACGAATTTTATCTCTCTGTGCCACATTAATCTGAAAAAAGGTTCATATCCTCAAATCCTACTGATAGGCCTTTATTTCTTCATTCGTTATTAAATGTTCACTTAACGAATCTTAGTGAAATATGGGGTAATGCTAACAATAATAATAGCATTAATCATCATCATCCGAAGAATACTCCGATACTTTCAAAGTCGTTGTCTACCTGGTAAACGATGTCAATGGAATTGGCCAGCTAAGATATAGGTGATAACGTACATGACATACCTAGACCAACCTAAAATTTACTAATTCAGAGCCTTTTTGATTATATAGCTCCTGATAATAATAAAATAATAATAACACAAATTAATTTACTCATGAATACTTATCAGCTTTTGGTAACCTGACCAAGATGAGCTCATGCTTACATTCGGTAGATATAGGAGTTCCAAATGTAGGTCATACATAATATGTATACAATCCCTCAATTTCCTGTTGCCTCGGTTACTGGCTCTAATTTGCAATGGCAATTGCCTATCTAATCACTGCTTAAGAGCTCTAGGGCTGGAAGGACTTTGAAACTGAAAAAAGGCATTCTGTAGATTAAAAAGACGCAGAGCAGTGGAAATAAAGTCGATAGTGGAAGTCCTCAAATCTAGTTGATTTGATTAAGCATCTATGGAGGGTAATCGAAGCCTTAGGAAAGTCTCTTTATATTCTCATTGCTATGTCTGCAATTTAAGGTGGTACTGTGCTGCTACCAAGAGGCCAGTAAAGTTCTAAAACAGATCAACTCCACTCACGCTGATTTATCTCGTACCGAGCGGTTGTATTTGCATGGCAGTTGGGTTGACAAATACGTTTAGTTGGGGTTACGGGACTGTTTTCGTTTTTGTTTTTGTTTTTTTCTCTTGATGGTTCCCAAACACAAAATCACTCTGGCGTATATGAATTCCTTTCAATAAATCAGTCAAAGAAGACTCACAGATGGAATTGTGGTCAGCAGACACGCCACGATGATAACTCTAGTGCATGAGATATTTAATCCCTACTCAACTCATCCGCTCATCAAGGTTCTAATGAAGGTATTGGATTTTTTCAAGACCCAGCAGAAGAAATCCATTCCTCCAAGCAATCCCCTCTTAAACGATGATTCTATACAGTCGTTTCATCGATTTTTGCGAACTTCGTCTAGAATGAATCATTTATTGTAGGTGAAATAAAATGCTGGAAATCGCCCTTTAAAGCTTTGGGTAGATTTACTTTTACAAGAAGCATGTTAGGTGGAAGGGGAATGTACAACCGATTCGATTAAAGCCACCAGGATGTAAAATCAAGGCTTATCTATGAAACGATTACACTGTAACTCAAGAAGTGGACCTTTCTTCTCTTGGTCTCACATCCATTCAAACTTCCTCCAAAATTTGCTAAAATGCCACTTTGTTTCACGTATTATCCTGCAAGCTCGGTTTAAATTTTGAATAAATTAAGCAGTTGATCTAAAGTTGCATTTAATTAAATACCCAATCATCAATGCATTTTCTGGTTATCTATGTCTACCTTCCAACTCTTAAAAGGTTATTAATGCCATAATATTGGAATTCGTTTGGCTTTAATTGGAGATCTCAGAAATGTCGGTTTCAGCCTCTTCCCGATGGGTTGCAAAGGCTGTTTCCTCCAATTGATTATGTACACCAAGAAACACATGGTAGTCTGAAAGAGCAAGGGCGGGAGAGCAAGTTCGGTGAGGGGGCATTTCCTGCCAACCAGGTTCTTCTACGACCTTTTTTCATTTCTAAAGACTGGTTCAAAAGCCCCAATTGCTGACAGAATTAATCGTTGCTGCATTAGGTGGCAACAGTTCAAAGTGGAATATTCTTTGGTGATCCCACCAGATTGAAAGAAGACGAGCCTTCTCGAGTGTGGCTGCGGCAGGGGTCTTTCGCAGCTTACGAAGCCACCGACCACGACGCTTAAGATTGCCCAAAAAACTCCATTTTTCGGTAGTCGGCTGTCAAAAGTCATCTACGCAAGGACGAAAGGTGGAACAAGTTGGCTAGAATGATGGAGAGATGAGCAGATTTCGAGATTTGAGATTGCTTTCACGCAATTCATCTACTTACTTCACAAGCCTAGAAGCCTTTCTACTTTTGACAATGACAACAAGCAGTTGTATGGTTTGAACTAAGCCTTATTGCCAATTCCAACTTAGCGGATAAAGCGGAATGAGTTTCTCCAAGGGCTGCAATAATAATCAGCTTATTACCAAACTCAAATGGACGTTGTCCGGTTCGATCTT